>CM053516.1:6755625-6771391 GCA_028627145.1 Eidolon dupreanum | reverse complement strand
AATGAGACTTGGCCTTCAATAAGGGCCAAAACATCAAACATTCATCTAGAAGTTCACAGTCAGCACTGCATGAGCATCAACAGTCACACTCAGGTCAAAAGTTTCCCATAACCTTGGGTATGTTTAGTATAGTGAGTGATCGTTCTTATGTGTATGACCTCACAATATAATGGGAAGGTAGATGTAAGCTTCCCACTAGACTAGAAGCTCTACTAGGACAGGAGGAGGGGTCTTACCTGAAATACTGTTGTTTGGCAGGCAGGTAGGTCACGTGTTACTGGTATGGTATCCTGTGAAAGTAGAATTCCGTGTACATTTATTTAATTCTTGTTTATTTGTTATGGCATCTAGCACAGTCTTTATTCAAAACCTTTTTATATTCCTAAGTTTCTAATGCTGTTCTCATATTTGTCACTTCCAGAGTAAGGGAGTGGATTGAAATTTTAAGGTCTGGACTTAGGAGCTGTGCCCTATGAATCTGAACAGTGCATACACATCACTTATTGATGCCATCTGGTGCCATTATTAGCTTCTTAATCTTGGTGACATAATCCATAGATCTCACATTCCTTGATAACTGCATTTAAGAACTAGGAGAGAGGCTTGGGGTAAGTAGGAGCCATATTGTGTAGATGAGTGCTGAGACCAGCTAACGGAGACCCTTGCATTAGAGAATGCCTTTATGTTATCAGAGTCTATCTAATTCCAAGTCAGTTGACTAAACATTTTTAATTTCCTGCTTGTCAGGCTGACAGATGTCTATCGTTCAGGGATTCAGTGCAAGGGAAAGGCATAAAGAACAACATCTATTTTAAGGTCCAGAGGAGGAGGATGAAAAGATGAAGAGAGTCCTATGGTTCAGAGAGTGGGTTAGCACGGTCCTAGAAAACAAACCCGGTAAAGGAGATGGAAGCAGGACCTGGGCTTGAGCCTTAGGTTTCCTTAGTCTGTGGGATGAAAGAGAGTTAGCAAAGATTCAGAAATAGTAGAATGATTGGAGAAATATGTAGTGTCATGTAAGCTAAATGTCTGACGAAAGGGTAGTGAAAAATAGCATATGAAACAGATGGTTATTGGGTTTGGTTTAAAAAGAGTGATTATAACATTAGAAAGAGAGCTTCCTTGTGGAAGGTGATACGAGGGCTTTTAATGCAGGAGTTAAAGGCAGTGAGGATGTAGATGCAGCAAAGACAGATCTTCTGAAAAAGAGTTTAACCACGAAAAAGAGGCATGAAATAGACCAAAAGGGAAAAGGCTCAAATGAAGATTTTTTTTAGTGTGTAGTCAATTTGAACTTAATGATCATTTACATTTGAAGAGCTAAACCAAGCATTTTTTACTCCTGCAATTACTTAACTATATTTGCTGGCAGTTTGTTATTCGCCACCTCACTGTTAATTATAGTTTTTCATTGGCACAAGTGGTTGTTGATATAGTTAATGAGTAGCCTGTTAGAGGTAAATGGAGCTCATTGGCCTTCACCTTTGGATGTAACCATCCAAGAAGACATTAACTGTTGCTGACGACGAATTTCTTAGAAACTACTGCTTGTCTTATAGCATCAGAGCAATTGCTCTCTGGATCTTCAGTGAATAAACGATAAAAAGAACAAGTCACTAAGCATAAGATCTGGGCTTGTATTGGGAGGCCTTCTATAATACTGAATAAGATTTTAGAAGGAGCAGTTAACCCCTCCAAAAGGTTCATGTGAACTCACCACTAGGTCACAGTGTTTCCAGTGGTTGATACGGTCATTTATAAAGGAGAGACTGCCACAGAGCCAAGAGCCTCGGATAAGAGGTAGAACAGAAGACCGTCTTCTCAAATGCAATTTCATGGCTGTGCTGAATTTTTACAACTCAGAAATATGACTGTTGCCATCCCAAGAGCACCTCTTATTTTCGAGGCATTGGCAATAAAAGACAAGGACCATGTGATTCTTCAGGTTGAGAGTTGTTTTGTTTTGATTTAGTTCCTGGGGATAGTTTGAGTATTTTCTTCCTTAATTGTTGCTTTAATGGTTGTTTCAGCCATCTAGGTTTTTCGGGTATTAGGCAAACCAGGGGTCCTCAGAGTCTTCAGTATCCATCGGCCATGTGTAAATAGGCATTGCTTCTTGATCATGCTGAACATCTCAGTAAAACAGCATTGTTTTTGTTTTGTCTTTTTCTAACTTTTGTCTGGGATTTCATTGTTAATCTCTCGTTTATCAGAACTCTAGTGGTTAAACTTGCTGTTAAGTTGTTAAAATATAAACAACTGTTTACTTAAGTGGATTTGTAATGAAGAATTTTAAAACAGGAGATTCATAAGGAATTAACAGAAGCATACTTGATGAAATGTTGGGAGCTGTTGCCAGACTTCTGCTGATGTCACAGCCTCTTGTCTGTGCCGGAACTGAAACACTTCCATAAAAGCCTAGTCAGTTTACTTCACCATGAACCAAATAGCCTGATGGACAGTTGTCTCAATTGCTTGATTATCTGTATTCTGTAGACACATGATGGGGCTTGGGGAGCTAGCCTTTTCCAGAGCATTCTGGGAAGCTGGCCCTCCCAGTTTTACCTGTGAGCTCGTGCTGAAGCTACGAGGGGAGAATGAGTTTCCCCGGGGAGATGCACTTTAGACAGTGTGAATAATTGGGGTTTTATTTACAGTTGAGGAATAAACATATGCTGGCATTTTTATTACTATTCTGGGACTTGCATGCATCATTTTCCATGATTGCTGTTGCCCAGCCGCATTGCTCCTTGGGCAGAGACAGGAAATGCTGTCTTGTTGCAAATTCTCTTTTTTAATTATGAGGGATTTGAATTCCAATTCAAGAGATTAAAGTTACGCCAATAAAATTTAAAAGTATACACAACACAACCCCCCCCCCAGTCAGTTTCTAGTTTTATTTTTAAAAGTTTTCAAAATCCAAATTATTTCAAGCTTATTTCTATAATGCTACAGTGATAATTTTTTATCATATCATGGAAAAATCTAAGCTTCATGTATTTTTTTCTTTTTCTTCTGTTCTAAGGTTAAGATGAAAACGTTAATCTGTTTTTACATTCTAATTATCACTGAAACCCAGGAAATTTGGGGACATGAATGCCCAGTAGCACTTTACCCATGAGTGTTCAAGTTTTTCACATCTTGCTAATTATCAGAGGTAAAACTGCATACCACATTCATTGAAAAGACTGTGAACCACATTTCTTTAAAAATACAGCACCTCGTTAACCCTTAGAGATTTCACATGATTTTTGCCATATAGAATGGCAGAAAATTGGAGTGGAAATGATCTAATTATGAAAGTTATGTGTTACTTATAATAGCTCCAGGTCACTTTCTTTATACAGCTTAAAATACAGAAGTATTACTGGTAAACACTGAGTTTTAAAATACTAATTAGAATCTTTTTAATTTTGTTCTGCAGGCAATCCCTCTTTCCCTTTATTAATTTAAAAAAACTTAACTGAAGTTTCCCAGAATCTCGCCAACTTCTGAGGCTTAACACCTCTCTAAGTATGTATCATCACTAGTAAAATATTTTTGGATAAATGGAAATGTTAATCAAAAAAATATCAGCATCATGAGATTTTGTATTTGGGGATAAAAATGTGTTTTCCATCCCAGGATTTTACTTATCAATGGTGTGAGCTTAGTTATGTCATAGAACTACTCAGAGCCTCAGTTTTCCCATATCTAAAATGAGGGAATTGGACTAAATAGTACCCAGGATTCTTATCGGAGCTACCTCTTTGTCATTTAACAGTTAACAGTTGTCCACTGGAAGAAGGTTAGGCTGTTCTAAGTTGGGTGATAATTTGCGTGTTGTAGTTGTGAGAAATAATGAAGAGTGTGCGACCAGAACCAGAATTCCTGGCTTTTCCACTTAGTAGCTATATAATTTGGGGGCAAGCTAATCTCGCCATTCTTTAGTTTCTTTACTTGCAAAACCAGAGCAATATAGGGTCCACCTCACAGGAATGTTGGATGATTAAATGAATCAATATATGTGAAGAGTGAGAACAATGCCTGGTATGTATAAATACCATAAGTATTACTGTTTGTTATTATTAAGCATGTATCAATCAGATTCCAATACAGGGTCCAGGAACCACCCTGGGTGTTTCACCAGGAAAGTGTTTAATACAGAAATTAGGTGCTCATGAAATGGGGCAGTGTTGGGGGAGTGTGAGAGGCGGGACTGGAACGGTGGCTCAGGACACACCTGCAAAGCTGCAGTTTGGAAATGAGCAGCTGCTGGCCCGCCGTCACCAGTGCCACTACTTCACCACACAGAGTGTTGGATCTGGACTGATCTTTGACGTTGTGTCGAGCAGAAGCAGCAGCAGGAGGCTGATGTCTCTGACTTGCTTAGGCATTCAGAGTTTCAAAAGAGTGCATCACATTGGTGGGACTTAATTTGCATCCAGAACTCCAGCCCGAGAAATGTCTGGGGTCCGTAGCATTTACTTCCCAGCCCCTGCAGTAGGGAGACATCTGTGGTGTATGCTCAGTGCCCATCAGCTGTGTCTAACTTGAGCAGCCTGATAACCTCAACCTCTTCCCCATGGCACCCAACTCAGTTTTTTTGAAAACTGACTCCCAGATGTATTACCTTGTTAATCCCAACAACAGCCTCAAGAGTTATGTTACTATTCTTATCCCCAATTTTAAGAAGAAAACAGGCTCAGTTAAGTGGCTTGCCAAGCTGAAGTGTAGTGCCTGGGTGGTCTGATCGCAGACTCTGGGCTCATCTACTGTGTGGTATGTGTTATGTTGTAGAGTTGTGCCTTCATGCACTCCAAGGGCTTAGCAGCAGTCTCAAACCTTTTTGGCACCAGGGACTGGTGCTCTCATGAGAATCTAATGCCCGACGATCTGAGGTGGAGCTGAGGAGGTGATGCTAGTGCTGGGGAGCGGCTGCAAACACAGATAAGCTTCGCTTGCTCATCCACCTCTCACCAACTGCTGTGTGGCCCAGTTCCTAATAGGCCAGGGACAGGTAACCGGTCCGTGGCCTGGGGGTCAGAGACCCCTAGAATAAGTTTGGTGCAGCTTTAGACACCACACCAGATGACTTGAAAACTGAAGATGTTTTGGTGGAGATGTTGAAGTTGTTAACAATTTTAATCACACAGGATGTTCACCAATGGTGCTGTCGAATGATGAGATCGCTCTGGGTGGGTGCGGGGGGTGGGAAGACAGCATTAAAGACATGGCTAAGATTCATATCTGGTGCTTGTGGTTCATTAAACCCGTTCAGTCTTGTCCCAAATGAACAAAGACTGATTAGTGAAGATGTGACTACTAACAACTGAAAATGATCAGTGATTACTGGGCCTTCTGGTACGTTCTCACATGAAACCAGTGCTCCTTTTGGATTTTCCCAATATTCTAACATAATTCTGTTTTCTAAGATTCTGTAAGAGATGATTTAATAATATTCTACTCATGAAATAAACTGAACATGGTGATGGTGAGAATTGGTCAGATTCTCGGTTTTTTTTGGTGGAACTGGCACAATGTCCTGGTAGATGGATTTGAGTTAAAAAAAAAAAAGGGTGACTTCAGCGTTTTCAGCTAAGAGACAGGATGGATAACAGTTTTATTACTGAGATGGAAAGATGAGGGAGTAACGTTCAGGTGGAAAAATCAAGAATTATTTCTCAAACATAGTGTGTTTGAGATGTGTATTCAATATTCAGGAGGCAATGTGGAGTATTTGGATACTTGAATGTGAAGGTTAGGGGAGAGATTGAGTCTGAATATGGATGTTATTTGAAGCTATGAGAAAGGATGAGTTTGCCAAGGGAGACTAGAAAGAGAATGAAGAGGGCCAAGAAGAGAAAATTGGATAACTGCACAAATCTGGCAGAAGAGGAGTCAGCAGTGGAGACTTGAAAAAAGAAACCAATGGACTCGGAGGAAATTTGGGAAAATGCAGTGCACAAATGCAGAGAGAATACCGGGATAATAGAATAAACCAGTTGTGTCAAGTGCTATAGGATATCTAATAAGAGGAGGACAGATAATCGACCACCTCAGTTGACAAAAGGAAGGTCATAAGTTCCTTTAAAAAGGATGAGGGCAAAAGCTCAGCTGGAGTCAGTTATACAGAAAGTGCAAAAATGAATATTTCTTTCTGTGATATGCTGAGGTTTCTTTGCTGCAACATGCAGAGAGAAATACAAGCAAGGTCTTCAGTGGGGTCAGAAGCTCGGGGCTTTAGCAGTTGTCTCCGAGGCTATGTGTGCGTGCTTTGAGGCTTCTCCTGTGTAACCTTCCCACGTCTGGAATTAGAGATTTGCGATTAGAATTTCTACCAACAAAACTGTTGTTCAGAAGAGTAGTGAGTGAAACATACTCCTACCTTATGGTACATTTCAGCTGATTTGATTAATAGAAAAGCATACTATTTTTAGCATAATTGAGCCCTATATCTGGGGCAAGCTCAGGAGAGATTAAGTAGGCAGCGAATGCCCAGCTTTGGAGGTGGCCAATGGAACATTTGAATAATTTACAAAAATGAAGTCCTTTCTTCAAATATCAAGCAGTTCATTGAATTATGTTGGCATTCCTGGACACTAATGCACATAATGAGTGAATATAGTCCATTATACGTGACATCTGGACTGGGAACAAAAACAGAATGTCAGCAGATGTAGTAAAGGTTATGATAATGGTTACAGCCAAGCGGGCTGACAATGCCGTGTGTTCTTTTGACTGCCCGTGGGTGAGCAAAGACAGTCCTTTAAAAGCAAATAAACACATTAACATAAGACAAGTAATGTTTTGAGAACGAGCCAACTTGCAAATGTCCTGTGTGGGCTTCTCTCAGGGGTTGTGAATTTGGGGAAAGTGTATTTCGAGATATGTCACTAAATTCAGTGAAATGTGGGGCTTTCTTTCCTCTTCCCTATGGAGAGAAGTTGGAAATTTGTTGAAGGGCCAGTAGCTCATGCCAAGATGTGGATGGTGACGTCCTGGTTGTTTCCTGACTCCCCCTCTGTGAGCATATGTTCAGCTTGGCTCCTCCGCGTCGTCTGGAGGAGGCTTCCAGAATGATGCTGGGCAAAGCTCGCACTTGCTGAAGGGCACCTGATCCCACTCCATTCCCCGTAGCCCGGCTTACTGCACCCGTCTCCAGTGGAGAGCTGGCAGCTTGAGTGTGGAGAGGGCACCACAGTTCTCCATGCGCAAGGCTGTGCTTGTGGATTATTAAAGAGGACATCTTGACTTGCTTTGCTATGATTCGGGTCAAGGTGAGAGGCCCTAAATATTCCATAATGAAAATGATGACCAGGATGACCATCACAGATGAAATAATGCACATGGAAATGGTTGTCAACTCTAAGGCACACTCTCAAGAGTCAGTTGTTACTGTGATGGACATCAGTGTTTCTCTGTGGATGACAATATTCGGTGTGGAACAGGAGTTAAAAACTAATGTTTCAAGTGCAGCAAGGCAACGTGCATGTTTGGGTCAGGATGTAACAGGAGTAATGGGCCGGTAGGGAACTAGGGATTGCACCCCAATCCAACAGGTGTTCAGTTAGGCTGGAAGAACAATATGATAAGCCGCCTCCTCCCCAAAAGAAGGAGACTTTGTGGGACGATAGAGCCTGTTAACTCCCATCCCTTCAGCTGCCTTTTTGCTCTGTCAACAGTGTCCTTTAATGCAGTTTTCAGTTTTAAATTTTGTTGCCTGTGCTCTTGGGTATCACCTCCAGGAAGTCCTACCTAAACCTGATGTCATGAAGCTTTCCCTCTGTTTTCTAAGTTTCACAGTTTTAGGTCTTAGCTTTAGGTCTTTGATCCATTTTCAGTTATTTTTTGTATCTGGTGTCAGGTAAGGGTCTGACTTATGTGTGTTGGGTATCCAGTTTTCTTGACACCATATGAAGAGATGCTTATTCTGTATTGAATGGACCTAGCACCGTGGTCAAAAATCTTTTGGAGGTCAAGAATTTTATTGTCAGTATCTTAAAGAAATTCATCTGTAGCTGAGTTTCCATTTCACTTTTTGAGGAGTCAGTTTTCTGTCTCATTGTTCTACTTTTCGATTGCTTTTAAGATTTTTTTATTACCTAAGATTCCCCATAACAAATCTGTGTGTGGATTTCTTCTGTTCACCTGGCTTGAGACTTTTGGGGACACCTAAATCAGAGGGTGGGCGTCTTTTCTCAGTTCTCAGCAGTATTTCTTCAGTTATTGCTTTTGCTCCATTCTTTTTAGAATCTTTTTCTGGATTGGATCCATATTACATCTTCTCAGTCTGAATTTTTCCTGACCTCTTAGATCGCACATTTTTCCATCTCTTTCTGTTAGCATTCTTCATCCAGTCTTTATCTTCCAGTTCATTAACTTTCTTTTCTGCTGTGTCAAGTAAATTTTTTAACCCATCCATTGCATTTCTAATATTGATGTTATACTTTTTATTTTTACTTACAGCTTTTCAAATCCACTTCATATTTTTGATAGTTTCTTTATCCCTTTGTCATATACTTTTACTGTTTCTTTGAAATTATTATTGCTATTTTAAATTCTGTGTCTGGTAATTTAAACAGCTGCAGTTTTTGTGGGTCTAATGTGTGGATTGTGATAGAGTTAGTTTACTCACACAAGACTGTTTTCTTTTGTGATTTTGCATTTTGATTTTGAGCTTATGATGGCTGAGACTTTCATCTATGGGAATTTTTCGAGGTGTAGGGTTGAGGCAGTTTCCCCAGAGAGGATTTGTTTTCCTCTGCCAGTCATCTGGGGGCACCACAATTTGGATTAGTTTAACCTAATTCTCTACTCGAGGCTTTTCAGGCCATAAAAATTTGAATCCTGCATCTGTTACAAAGTTAGCCTTAATGATAGGAATTCTCGGGTGAGACTATTTCTCTCCACCCGTGGCCTGTGCCAAATCTGGCAGTTTGCCTTAGTGTCTTCTTAACGGGCGCTGTTACTCGCATAGGTCTCTCTTCTACCGAGGGGTCAGCTTTGATGAGAACCAACTTTTTGGAGGGTTGTGATCTGACTTTGCATCTTCTGGATGCCTTCAGCTTTGTCTTTTCAGTTTCACACTGAGCAAGTTAAAAGCAAATGGCCCACGTGCTCTTTGGAGAGCTGTTGGGTTCAGCACTTGGTTCCCGCTCTGGGTTTATTGTTGTTATTTTAGGCCTCTGAAGATTCTCCCCCTCTCACCAGACTGGATGAATCTAAGAAGGTGTTTTTAAAATCTAGCATATTAAAGGTATTTAGTTGGAGCCCTGTAAAATGCTGGATATAGAATTCCTACTTGGCTTGTATATTTGAAATTTATGCAAGTTTTAGTTTCTATGTATTATGGAGTCATGTATAATATAATCTCATATATCATATTTACTCAAATAGGATAGACTATATCACCGTGGTCTATTTTCGGATTAAATGGGTAGTTTAAAAAAATTCAGTTTTATGGAAAGTTTTGTTGTATTAGCTGCTATAATAAATGAACCCTAACGTCTCAGTGTCTTAAAACAGGTGACTTTTATTTCTTGCTCACATAAATTTTCTTGGTGGCAGTGGATAGAGGATGGTAATTCTCTTTTATGGAGTATTCAGGGACACAGGCTGATGGAGTCACTGCCAGCCATAATATATGACTTTCAGCTGGCAGGGGGAGAATTGCACCAGAATTTTGGGGACCAGGTGCAGAAGCTGTGTATATCACTCCTTCCCAGGGCTCAGTCACAGGGCCCATCTGGGGGGATGGAAATTTTGTCCTTTCTAGGTATGACGCTGAGTGGGAGCCTAAGTGTTTGGTAGCCGGTCTGTCCCTAATGCAGTCCTCTTCCCTGGCCGTCGCGCGCCTCTGTGCGTACCTCTTCCCCTACACAGAACACATCTGGCTCTTGCCCAAAGGGGGCAACCCCAGAGCATTCCAGTTACGCACACAGCTCAAAGTTCGGGGTCCCTCTGTGATTTTCAGTCCCCCCCCCCAGGTCCACAGATGGCTTCTGGTGGCCTGGCAGCCTGTGCAGTGATGATCTCTTGGTGTTTCTTTGAGTTGCTTAGATGTGAGGGGCCTTATGGAATTTGCCTCTACATGGTGCCCCACTTGCTCCACAAAGCGGTGAGAATGAAAACACAACAGGACACTCGGTTCCTTTGGGGAAGATGAACTGCCTGGCCCCATACGTCAGGATACTTGAGTCTTGGCCCTGACCTGGACAGGAGAACCTGATCTCAGTGCTTTGCTATTGCATGGTGATAATACGAAGCATTTACTGGAATTGTGAGAATAGTGCTTGTAAAAAAAAAAAAAAAAAAAAAAAAAAAAAAAAAAAAAAAAAGCAAACTCTATATCAAATGCTCTGCATAGATGTATCATTTTTCCATAATGCAACCAGCAATAGGCCTTCAGCATGTGGAGCAGATAGACTAGCAGCTGTGATAAGTTGCCCGGAAGCATGGCTTTGAAGTCAAAGCAGAACTGTTTTGAATAAGATGAAAAATTGGGCCTCACATGGAACCAAACGCTAACTTAGCAAAATACAAAGCAGATCATTTAAAATTCAAAGGCTGTAGTCTGTTCTGTTTTCTGCATCCCGTGCTTCAGATTCTTCTGGGTCAGTTTATAAACCTTAGTCCATCTTGGGTATTTGTAAGGTCAGAAGCATGCTATGAATTTTATGATGGTAGGAATGCCACCTGTTGCTTTTGTATTGTAGGACAATGTCAGGAGGAAAAGAACCCATCTTAGTGATTACTTTTATTTTTCGGATCCACCTCTTTATTGTCCTCTCTCCCCTCTCTTCTTCCACCCATAAGACCATAAAGATGGCAGACAGACAAGATGTATAACTAAGTTTGCAGAAAAAAATGCTAGTCTGTACACAGCTGAAGGGAATTGCTAAGCAGTCAGAAGTTAGCTAATGAGCACAAATAGACCATCTATTCTTGAAGATGATGGAAAAAAAAAAAACACTGAGAATAAACTCTGGGGGAGGAAGAGAGAAGATGGAAGAGATTTCACACTTCCCCATACTCTTTTCAAAATTTTGAGAGAAAAGGGAAGGATTACTTGAAAAATTTAGAAGTCAAAGCTTGAATAAATCAATTTTTTCAACAAATTTATTGATTAAATAAAAATATGTATGTGATGACAGATCTAACTATGGGGAAGTGAACACAGTGCAATATATACACACACACGTGTATATATATTCCTTACTGTTATATTGTACACCTGAAAGTTACTGGATTTCGTTAACAATGTCACCATAAAAAAATTTAAAAAAATAAAAATATGGCAAGATACAGAAGAGTTTAAGAAAAACGAAAGAATGTACTTTATATAAATGACCCAATCACCTGACACTTAAAACTGAAGTGCCATCATAAAAATTATAAAGAAACAGACCATTGTTACTACAGAAGAAAATTCTAAAATATGAAGCCAGATAAAAGATTTCATACATCTAATTAAATTCAGTGTCCAACTTCACTTATGTTCTTCCAAACCTGTTTGATGATTCAGTTGATAAATTTGAAGGGAAATCTTGAGACTTTTAAAACTATCAATATGTGGTGGTTGTATTATTGCACTGATAGCAACCATTTATTGAAATCTTTCCTTTAAATGTTGTTTTCCAAATCATTGAACAGGAAAGAATTCCTCCTGGCTGGTCAGCTTCTAGATCTTCCTTTTTTCCCTGAGGAGTTGGAATGATGATGATAGGTGAAATGAGGAGAAAGCTAGAGGCAGCAGGGGAGGCTGGATCCATTAATTCATCACTATGGGAGAGGGAGGCCAGACTTGGGGGCCAGGGTAGGAGGGACAGATGGAATCGTCTGAGAAGATGAAAACAGTGGAGAGGAGAGGAAAGGAGAATTTCAAAAGTATGACTGTGAGTTTAAAATTGGATTCTCTTTGAAGTACTTTGGGATGCATATGTAAGTATTAAAATCCATTTTCCACGTACGTTTGGTAGGCTAGTCCTCAAATGTAGTGGAGTGGCCACAGGGCCACATGGAACCCCCTGCCATTTAGGTTAGGATTAAGTGACAGTCCCTGCAATGGCCTCTAGTAATGAGGATCTTTGATACTAGTGGCGTAACTTTTATAAAAATTCATCACTGAAATACTTAAATATTTTGAATATCTGATGATAATTTGAAAATTAGTTTTTTCTTCTCATGGTCATCCTGCCCATAAACACTGATAAATGGAGTTAAATGAGTTGGCTTTATGATTATTTGTTGGACAATGAGTAGACGGTAAGAAGTGACTATTTTTGTATAGTTTTCAGTATCTCACTAGTAATTCTGTAACAAATTCTATAGCCAGTTTGGGTATTTAAGGGGCATGGAGGGAGTAAAGTTGGGAATATGAGTGTTACAATTCTGTTAAACTATTTTTCTGGTTTCTTCAGGCCTCTGGGCTCTGCATTTCTTAGGCACTGAACATTATGCTACCTGAGCAGTTCTTTGGGACTGTGTCTGGGCACCAGTCCAGACACCTGCAGGGTTGGCTCATGCAAAACAGAGAAATGCAGGCCATTTATCTTTGGCACTTTCCTGTTTGCTGTCCCTGGCTCCTTGCTGTGCCTCAACCGTCAAGGATTATCCTGCCATTTGTGAGCCGTCCTTAGTGCCCATCGGGGGTGAGTGAATGAGAACCCAAGGTTTTTGGATAGGAGACCCTATAAAACTAAAAATCCTTTGCTAAGGAACAGCATTATTTTTTGCATCCATCCATCCATCTCTCCGTCCATCCGTCCGTCTGTCCAGCCATCGCTCAATTCCTGTGTACTGACCAGGTAGCGATAATTATCTGTCCACGCTTTTGGAGCATGTAGCACATTGCAGGAAGTGTTCTAGGCTCTTTGCATGTGCTATAAACTCATTTCACCTCACGACAGCTCTGTGAGACAGGACTTCATGGTCTTGCCTGAGAAAGTCATTGGTATGATACAGTTGGCCGACAGCAGTGTTTCTCAGTCCTAGCTTCATATTTTAGTCTCCTAGAGAATTAATAAAAATGATGCTGTTAGCTGCATCCATCCACACAGTTTCTGATGTAATTGATCTAGGATGGAGCCTTCACATCACAAACTTTTACAGACACTGCAAGGAGTATTAATATGTTGAATGTATTGGATAAGCGTGTAAAATGATTTTACTTTCTTCTCTCCACGTCTTTTTAAATTATCCTTTCACTCATAGGTTTTCATTAATTATTGCATGGTTCTATTTTTTAAAAATGAGTCAAAAATAAACCCCAAGTAGAAATGATTTTTAAGTGATCAATTGTTTTATACTTTGCTCATTTTTAATATTAAGGTATAGCTAAATGGCATCATTAGAATAAAAATCCAATCATAGCACATCTGTGTTAATTATGGAAACCAATGAAAGTTTTAGCCTTCTTCATTTGGGTTCCTTATTTTGTCAGGCCTTTGGGTGTTTTCCCTTTGACTCCCTATCCCCTTTTCCTGTCTCCTATTTGCTCTTACTCGCACTCTTATTTTACTGGTATACAAAAGCTTGAAATCATTGTGGCTTCCTCAAGGTCTTTCACAGGTGTCACGAGTCACACTTTGCATTCCTTATCTGCAGTAAGGCAAAGTGTGAAGAGTAAGGTAGATTAAAAACAAGCTTTAATGACATCTACCCTCACTTTTGGATTTAATCTGTGCCTGGAGATACTGCAACCTAAATTACAAAATGTGTTATAGTTTCAGAAAAGGCAGCTGCTCAGGTTTACTTGTAGCAAGTTCAAATTGAACTCCACGGAATATGGAACAGAAGAAATTATTTACAGTCTATTCAGTTTCCAACCCTTCCTTTGGGCTGAAAAGAATACACATTTGTATTCCTGTTATGTTCTATTGTGCTCTTCCATCTTTCAGCATCCCCCAGGACAGGGACAGAGTTGGAAGAAAGGAAAGAGATGCTTGCTAAGCTCCCCATTTCTAGACAGAATGAGTAATGTGAATGGAACACATGTTTAGATCAACAGTCCTCCTTAAGTGGAACATAAATAGTATACAATAATAAATTTCATATGGTGTGATTAATTTTATTTTCATCTGCAAAAGTGTGGATACATGGACATTCAATGTCTAGAAACATAGGATTTTTTTTTTCTCTCAGGAAACCATATTGTAGAAAAGCAACTGGACTCGACAATTATGTAGAGGCCAAGACTATGACATGAAATTAGCAGTTTTCTTCATTCCTGTGCACTGTTAGAAAGAAAGCAGGCTTAGTGATTAGTCATGTCATTAACTTTCCCATCTGAGCGACCATGTAAAGTTGCCTCTATAAAGAAAAAGTAGGAAATCAGTAACTTGCTCTGAAGAATATTATGAAAAATTGTCAGCTTTGTTTTTAATAGAGTCTTCCAATGGAAATTGATATGCCTGAAGGTATATCTTGTACCTTTCCTTTCTAAAGTTTAATAGTGAAGGTATTGATCTATTTCATAATATCCTTTGCTGCTGATACATTTCACAATTGATGTCACATCAGAACACTGGGATATTGTGTTTCCATAAGTGACTATGATAGTCTGTAGCTAATGTTTATTATTAAAATAACAATTGGCAATTTCTGTGGTGATGAACCTATGCACTGGATAGTTAATTTTGAGTGCAATTAATAACATAGCATACTAGGTACTATTTTCATGGAAAAGTTTGCTTTCAGGAGTGTTATTTTCAACCTGCCTTAAAAATTGCTGCCAAAGCCATTATTCTTCGCCTAATGAGAGACTTTCCTGGACTCTTAATGAACCCAGCCCTTCTCCAGTGGGCTGGTCAATACCGACTTGCGGACAGTGCCGTCCCAGGCCAGCCGCGAAATTCATCAGTGCCTGTCTTGTCGGTAAAATCATTAGGAAGCAGTGCATTCTTAAAAGGTGTTTCAGACACACAAGGCTTGGAATTGCTGTTGATAACAAGTGTTGCTAATGTTTTCCTGTGAAATTACCACAGTGAAAAGCCAGGGATCTAAGCCTTCAAGCGGTTTTGAGAGTGGGGAGTGGGATAGGTGACCCCTTGTTACCTAGAAGCATGCAGGAGCCAGGCCAACAGTGACGCCATCTCCAGATGTACACATTATAATATTGAGTTTTTTTTCCTACAAAAAACTTTGTAGTGTTCAAGGCTTTTCATGTGGATGAGCTCGTCTCCTGTTCTTTTTGAAGAGTATGAGGTTCAGAGGTCAATGGCTAAATAGAAGCGTTTAGTTGTTTGAGTTTAAAGTTTGTCGGTTTTATGAGCACCTGGTAAAAGAAAAAGCAACATAGCTATAAAAAAGTACAAACAACTTTAAATATTATGTTTTATTTTCTAAGGCACACAGTTACTCAGCTATTTGTGCTGTCTCGATTTTACACAAGTGATCTGATCTTTTCAAAGCTTCTGTTTGGCAATCAACATTTTCGTTGCTGTTGATTTAAAAAAAATTATGTTTTCATGTGAGATTCTGCTGTTATGGTGAGGATTTAATTTTATTGCTTAGCTGTATTCTGTACCAATATTTACAGTTTCAATGGCTTTTACCATCCCCCAAACACACCCAGCCTGAAGATGACTGTTAGCTAACTTGGAAGCAGTAGGCACAAAGCAGACGTTCAAAGACAACCTTTGTTTATTAATTACTAAATTCTTTCTGAGTAAATTGGGACCTCATTTATAATTAACAGGGCTTGTAGCAAGCTGAATGTTTGCTTAGAGGGAGGTATTGAGTTCCTGCACCATGTCAAGAGCTGCAATTAGAAGACTCGAGAAAC
>CM053516.1:6662616-6755125 GCA_028627145.1 Eidolon dupreanum | reverse complement strand
CTTGAAAGTTTGGAGATTGCTTATAATATAAATACAAAAATTGAATTTCTAAGAGAATGTATTCTTACTTTTTGTTAAGTCACTTTATAGCACTGGGATCAAAATGCGAATTGTAGTTATTTGCTATAAGTGGTCTCCATTAAAACAACACAACTATAAAACATTTTCTTTTTCATTTTTTGGTCAAATTCTTTTACAATACACACCTAGCACCATAAGACACAGTTATTATTTAGCAAATGATTTGTACTCCTCTGTGTTTTGCAGATGTTTCACTATACTTTTCCAAAACTCATTATCATTTTCTCACTTGAATCCATAAATTGAGACTTAACTTTATTCAGAAGCCAAGTTTAGATCAATAAGGTTTATTATTTTAATTTACTTGTGGTACTTGAGACTATTAAGCAAATATCACAAATAATTTTTTTCACAATAATCAGAAAACCACATTACAATGAAATCAAAAAATCTGTAAGTCTATAATCCTAAGACAAGTAGGACTTTTCTCACTGGGCTACATATGAGACACATTCCTGCTGCCACACTGATAGCAATGTTAACGTGGACTCAAGTGGCCACACTGACTTTGAACCCAGAAAGGGCACCTCCCAGGATATGCTTCTATATCAGACTGAAACCTTACCATTGGAGAGTTAGTCCTACAATTCAGGGCCTTCCATAATGGGATGGAAAAAGTACACCCCCACCCCTGGGACTAGCTGAAGAAAGAACTAAAAGAGTTGAGGCAGCACCAAAGGCTTTGTACCTTCCCTTAAGTCGACCCTGACTGCCCCAGCACTTATATCCATGGAAAGCAACTGTAGAGAATCAAGTGTAGTATTCAGTTTAGAAAATCAATGCAGCACTTACCAGTCAGCTCCTCAGACAGCATCTCAGGGTAGAAACAGGAGCTGCAGGAGGCTTGGCACGGGTGGATGGAGAGTGGTTTCAGTGCACCTACCTTTGGATGCTTTTGAAAATTCACAATAAAGTGGTGGGTTTTCCCTGGGGTGGGGGGAACACATCATTAAAACAGCACATTAAAAACTGAAGTACTGTCATATTGAAATTTACTACACATTTTCACTTTCTTTCAAGTAAAATATTACATGGATAATAATTTATATAGCTAGATACAGATATATAGTCTTTAAAAACAATACATTTTTGGCATGGCCTAGAAAACCTTTTTTTTTTTTTTTTTTTTTAACTTTGAGCTTCTGTTTTCTCCTTCCCCTTACCAAATAGAGAGACTTATTATAGTCCTGTGCATTGTTCTGCACCAATAAGTTGAACAGCTGACAAACGCAATTATTAAAAAATCTCATTTTCCCTCCATTACAGTCTTCAACTAATGACTGTATATATGGTATTTAAATGAGTTTGCTTAAAATTCTAAAGGTCATAACCCATGAATCCCATTCTTAAGTTATTTCCAAAATAACTGAGTACAAATGAGAGTGAAACACTGAAGCATAATTTTAAATGATCACCAGCAAGTGGCCCCCAGTGAACAGCTGGACACCATGAAAAACCATAATCCCACTACATGATACTGTTCTACATAATATACAGCTCGTCCTGATTCAGCTCTTAAAATGAATGGAGTGAAGCATATGATGGAAGCATTCTGATAGGTAAGAGAAAAAAGAATCAAGTCATATATTCAAAAAGTGATGTGCAGCACGTTCCATTCCGTGTGGTTTTTCCGAGGAAGTCCGAAATGTAAAAAAAAGCAGCCCCTATAGGTGGCTTCCGACACATTTAAAAAGTAAATGTATAAAGAAATGCCCTAAGGAGGTTCTTAAAGTTTTTAAACCAAGTACTTTACCTTCACCTTTATTTGCTGCCACCAGAATACTAATGATAAAATCTGAAATTTACTATGTTCCAAGAACTCTACTAACGTGCATTTTATGCAAGTAGTTCCAACAGAACCCATGTGGCCTACAAAGCCTTAAATATTTACTATCTGGCCTTCCCTAGTCAGAAAAAAGTTAGCCAACCTCAGTCCCAAGCTAAAGACTGTTTAAGATCTCTCCTGCTTCATTGCTTTGGCTAAATGTTGGCTTATCCTGTTATTAGAAAGTCAAGTCTCAGGATTTAAATTCTGCAGCTCAAAGATACTTCTTGGTAAGAATCAGCAGTCTCCTCTTAGCACTCAAATTTACACACCGCTGAGAAAAAAATACACTGATACACAACCCCTTCTCTTCTGCATTGAAAACCCACCTTCTAGGTACTCCTGTGATGAAGGGCTCAGTTGGCTTTTATGAGAAAGGCATACAAGCACCTTGGAGCTGTCCCAGCTGTTTCCAATTACCACTGAGAAAATGATTAGGCAATCAGACATTTAAAAGTCTATTTTTCATGTATGTAGCTAGTAAATAAAGCCCTAAAATTTAGTCGGTAATCTTACTTGAAGAGACCAGTCTGTGTTTGTTCCATGTACAAGGAAGTTTCTGGGCTAACAAGTTCTTAGAAGACAAGTGACCAGCATTAAAATAAAGAAATAAACCTCTAAGGGACTGATGGGGAAGAAAATGTGGAATCTCTGTATAATCTTTCCATTTATCCTCTTCATCTGAGCAGCTAAAAGCTCCCACAGCTGCCTACCCATATATCTAATTCCCCTTTTTTCTTTTCCTTATTTTGTTTCCTTGTATTCTGGAAGAGCAGAGGTAGACAACAGACAGGAAAAAAAAAAAAAAAAAAAACAGAAAGCAACATAGAATTAGTTTAGTTCCTTCTCTGCTCAAACGCTGGCCTTACCCTCTCCCAAAGGCTGACACTGTCATATATTTTGCAGTGAGATAAATGACAAATGCAAGGTGAAATAACATCACAAAAAGCAGCAAAATGTCCTAGAGAGAGACTTAGCCACATGCATTATGCAGTCTCACTAATATGAAGCCTACAGATGAACACAAAGAAGTAACTGGGTCCAAAGTGAAAAGAAATCAGTGTTTTCCAAAAGGAGTGTTAACAAACATGGAAATTGCAACTTACAGCTCAAGGGTGCTGTCAGTAGGCACACTACGGTCTGGGTCAGGGCAGGAAGAAACAGGTGCAGAGTACAGTACATAGATTACGAGGATTCTAGAAGAGCTGTTGAAAATGGAGCATTATGTTCAGGGGAAATGACCTTCACCTTGGGCAATAAGTCAGCCTTTGGGGACCTGTGATAAGATCCTTTCCTCACGCAAAGGGCATAGAATCTGGATATCCACACTCATGGGAAATATAAGTAGAAACAGAATCTTTGGACCCAAAGGATATAGATAAATTTAAAAAAATAAAGCTTTGAAGCATAAAAACCTGAGGCTCTTTTGCATCCATGTCTCATTACACTTATCCCTCTGCACTATGGTAACCCTAATTAAAAGCAGTAATTAAGAGAGAATCGAACAGGTGGTGGGAGAGGTATGGGGAGGAGGCCAGGGAGGAGGTGATACATAGGAGCAAGAACCAAATGGATGCTTTAAAAGACAAAAAGCTGGCTGGAAAACACAGCCAGGTTTGAGAAGCAGAAATCTAGCAGAAATGAAAGAAAGTGTGCAAAGAGGGGGAAACGCAAAGCTGACGAGGCACGTAGGGGAGGTGGGAAAAGGAAAACGAGAAACAAAGATTGGAATCCTATCGAATGAAAAAAAGAACTGAGAAGTGATGGAGAATTAATCCCAGAAGCCAGGAGGAAGAAAAAAACGAAGATGAAAGATGCAAGATATTCATTCAACTAGAAGCAGGGAGCTATAACATACTAATTTTTAAAATACCACCAAAAATTTGAAACCACTGTGAAATTGTTTATTGGTATGTTATTTTAAACATAATTTTATTCGAAAGAAAGGAGTGATACCAATTTTCAGAATCTACCTCTGGATGGAAGGAGAGGATTATGGTGAGGCTGAGATTTGAGGTGCAGGCTGTGAAAATTCTGAAGAGTTTGAGAAAAGAGACCTCTCTCAACATAACTAGCTATTCAAATACAGTGACAGGGAAAAAGACTCATTAAATGTTGAGAATAGTGTTCTTTTAACATGCTCTAGGGTAGAGAGCATATTTACTAGGCATTCTACCTCCAGCTAGAGGGGAATAAAAAATTGTGTTACTATGTGCCCAGCACAAAGTAGGAGCTCATTAAATATTTATTGATAGAATGAACTCATATCTTTATTAATGTTGTGAAATAAATACCACGGACTAACGGACGCTTGACATCCCTTGTAAGCAGCAGCTGAATCTTTCTGAAGCTGTAACCAAACAAGTATGAGTGAAGGTACCTCTGGACAAGGGCCAGCTCATGTGGAACTCCCACTGTGTGCAGGCCGAGACCCCAGGCACTTCACATATTATCTCATTTAACCTTCACACCTGCGAGGTGAATGCTCTCCTCTCTAGTCAACAGTATAAGAAACTACAGCTCAAAGCACCTCAGTGTCCAGGCAAACCTTGTTCTATTGCTTGGTTTCATTGTGCTTCACAGGTGTTGTGTTTTGGGCTTTTTTTTTTTTTTTTTTTTTTTTTAATGCAAACTGAAGGCTCCTCTAGTACCAGGTTCACCTTACTCTTGGGTTGATATCAAATTCCCCTCCTAGTCACCAGAGCAACAGTTAAAGTCCACTCACTCTCTAAGCTGGTCAGAAGTCGCCCAGAAAAGTGCTGGGTCTGGGAGAGGGGAAAGGGACTCCACGCAAAAAGAACGCTGGACGGAGCAGTGCGTTCATCTTCCACACGCCTTGCTCCACTGCGCCCTCAGTTCCTCGAACACTCATCTGTGTGTCCTCTAGACCACTGACACGCTGACTGCCGCCCGGTCGCCCCAGCCTAACCCTCGGGAGCTTATGCCACCAGATGGTACGACCCAGCCTGTCCTTGCAAGGGTTACCAACTCTCTCATCGAGGCCCCCTCGGTCCTTAAGGATTTCAGCTTCCAGACTCAATACCCGTTCTCTCCAACACCACTTTGGTCCTTATTCTTGGCGAGTTCCACAACCACAGCATGATGTCTGCGATGCCCTATCTTCCAGCCCCCTGACTGCCTCTCTTCCAAGGGCCTTGTCATTACTCTCCAGACCTGCTCACTCGCACGTTCACGGCCTAGGGCCTACCAACACCAGGAAGTGAGCCTGCGCCCTCTATGTCTGTATCACCAGAGAAGCAGAAACACACACACACACACACACACACACACACACCCACCCCCCCGAGAGCGCCAGAAAGAAAGAGCTGGATACTCACTCTCTGTAAGGCTGTAAAGCTGTCCAATGCTGGAACAAGAAGTCCACAGGGCAGGCGGTTAAACAGGAAACTGGATAGAGAGTGGAAAAAAACAAATACAAGTCAGAACCCTTGAGGACGCAGTGGAAACCATGTAAGTCTGTCACCGCCTCCGAGCTCGCCAAAGTGGGCACCCTGCAGGAGACTCGCTTTGTCAGGGAGCTAAACGCATACCTGGTCAGGGTCGGAGGAGCTGGGGCGTGCAGCAGCAGGTCTAGTTGCCGCCTCACAAGCGGGCAACAAGGTGCGTGACTACCAGAGCCGACCTTTTGAGCAGGAAGCAAAGTGACTGCTGCTTCCCTAACCAGAGCCGCACCGGGAGGTCATCTGGGAAAGGAGGCCCAGCTGGCCGCCAGCTCATCGCACAGCTGTCCCACCCTCCCTACTCTGGAGGACGCACTCCCAGCAGCCAGCTCCTCTCCAGCTCATTCCCACTCAACAGAGTCCCACCGCCCCTAGACCCTCTCACGGCCTCTCGCAGTCACTATATCCTCGGTTTCCTCTGCGCCTGGTGTATTACGGTAATGACTCCCTCACGTGAACCCATATGCCTCTTTCCTCTCTCCCTTCATCCTGTTCACCTGCTAAACACCAGCCCCCACGGCGAATCCCAGGCTCCTCTTACTCATTGCCTTCACCTGCACAGCTGGAGCATCTCTGCAGAAACACACGCCCATTCTAGCCAGGCTCCACTTAAACTACCTGGACTTCGTCCACCTCAAATGGATCCCTAAGACTCTCCAGCTGCCCTACTCTAGTGCCCTAGGCCCCTCCTCAGTATGCCCTGTCATCCCTTCTCCATCTCATACTTCTTTTCACACTTCGAACACCTCCTCCCTTTTTCACACTCAGCTCAGGACCTTACTCCTCTTTGCCTTATTATCTATTTGCTACCTAATAAAACACACTAAGAGGGAGTGGCTTAAAACAGAAATCACTACAGGCATGCCCCGGAGGTACTACCAGTTCAGTTCCAGACCACTGCAATCTTTTTGCTGGTGGTGGGTCTTGCCTTCAGTTTGCAAAAACATGTGATATCTGTGAAGTACAATAAAGCCAAGTGCAATAAAACAAGGCATGCCTGCATACCCTCATGATGCTGTGACTTGGTCATTTGGGCTGGATTTACCTGTTCTGAGTTGAGTTCACTCCTAGGGGACCTCAACTGGCGTGGCAGGGAAGACAGAGACACCTGGGGCCTCCCTCCCCCATGGATTTTCATTCTCCATCAGGGTTTCAAACATGAGAAAGGAAGCTGCATGGTGTCTCGAGGGCTAGGGTTAGAACTCACACAACGGCATTTGTGCCGCATTCTATGGGACAGAGCAAATTCCATGTGCAATTGAAAGGGCTGTGGAAACAGACCTCGTGTCTTGATGACAGGACAATTTTTGGCCATATTTATAGTCTACCAGGCTGTTTTGTTACTAATGAAAAGGCCAATGTATCACAATAGGGACAGAGAGTAAAAGAAATACCATACCCACATTTTTATTTTACCTATTTTATCAACATTCTCACATAAATACGGATTATAAATATTTACTCAATATTTGTGCTATTGTTTCTTACTTTAAATATTGATTGGCTCACCCACTAACTGTTCTCTGGAAGGAGTCAGTGCACTGTGGTCCACAGGCCAAATGCAGACTGTGAATAAAATTTTTGTAGAGTTTTACCAGAACATGCCCACGCTCAGGCATCTCTGTATGTCCGTGGCTGTATACACGCCACAATGTGGAGTACAGTAGTTGTGACAGAGCTTGTACAGCCCGCAAAGCCTAAAATATTTATTATCTGGCCTTTTACAGAAAAAAAAACTTGCCAATTCCTGCTCAATGGTATCATCGTTCCTTCTCTCAAGTAAGCCTATTGATCCAACAGAATTCTAACAGCCATAATGTCCATTACTCAAATCCCATAGGTTTATGTGAAAGAACTGCCTTACCTTGTAGATTCAATCTTTTATGTTCCAAGAAATTTCTATAGTAGGCATTTCAGATTCTGCCCCCTACAACGAAATACGTATTTTGTATAATAAAACCAAAAATCACCTACAAAGAACACTTAGCACAACCATCTCTTCAAACCCCTCTAAGCCCAAGTCATGCAGAAGGCCATCATCCCCTTCTTCGGCAGTATTGAACAATAATTAAACAGAGGAGTAAGATTTATGCAAAATTCTTTAACATGCTGTACTCAGAATTCTCAGGCCCCATCCCTCAGAGACTGTAAATTCAGTAAGTTCAAGAAACGGCCGAGAATCCACATTTCTAACAATTTGTTGCTGGTGGTCTAGAGACCTCACTTTAAGAAACTCTGAAGCAAATAGGGTGAGGAATCAGAAATAAATGAGGCTTAGTTAACCATTGCTTTTACTCTTTTATGTTCTAGGGGAAAAAAAATACAGCAGCCCCATAGGTTACCAGATTAATAATCAGTAATCTATCATTAGAATTCTTCCTAGGGTTCAATAGAAAGCCATTTGTTGGACACTTTGGATTCTATCCCAAAAGGTCACTTGTTCAACCTTCCTGATGCTCTTCCTGACAATATTAATGAAATCTTTTATCATTACTTGAAAAAGTTGAGAATCATATGATTTTACTCATATGTGAGATTTAAAACTGAAAGCAACAAACAAACTTTAGACATAGACAACAGTGTAGTGGTTACCAGAGGGGAGGAGGCGGAGGCAGAAAAGGTAAAGGGAGGCAAATATATGGCAATGGAAGATTTGACTTTGGGTGGTGAACACATAATTCAATATACAGATATATTATCAAACTGTACCCTTGGAGCCCATATAATTTTATTAACCAATGTCACCCCCAATAAATTTAATTAAAAAATAAAAACTACTGGGCCTTATTGAGCATTCTGGGAGGCACGCCTCTATCCTCCCCTTTCTCCTTAGAATGCTATCCCAATAACATTTGCAGAAGTTTTTCCTCGTAAAAACAAGGAATGGAATGAAAAGTAAATGAAATTAAGAAACATAGATGTGACTCATCCAATATGTGTAAACGATCCCAAAAGTCTCACTTGTAACACAAGGGATCTGTACTATTCTGCAGCACCTTACGAATTTGACAGTCTGCGATTTTCTGTCATTTACCTTTACACCAAAGCTTTGAAGATCAATTTCTAGTGTTTACACATACTACAATATTTATTTGGGAAATTTAAGTGGATTAAAAAAGTTCCCCTATAGCCACAGATATTGTACCTACCTTTAGTAGGCACCTCTATAAAAAAATAGGAACCTAAAAGTTGACATGCATAGGAAGAAATGGTATTCTCTTTTCTCCTTTTAAATCCATGAATACATGGCAAGTTACATTTCATTACAATTTCAATTTTATATGACTGTATCATTGAATGCTGAAATTTGATGATGGCTTAGGCCATTGGTTCACCTATGAATAACTGAGACGTCTCACACAGACAAATTCTCATTCCACATTGACTATTTTGCTACTATCATAAATAACATTCCAGCAGAGCGATGTGGAGTAAAATGAAGAATTTGGGGCAGACTTTTTGATAGCACAGATCTGGAAATGCCCAAAATTGTTCTCCTATTTATTATTTTGCATTTATATAGCACCTTAAATGTAATTTAAAACCTGTAAAATTTGGAGGCATTGAATTGATGCCTGAGAGAGCCCAGACAGACTGGGACTGAGAATGGGGCACAGAAGGAACTCAGTGTGCCTGTGAGTATGACTTTACAAATTAAATTGCTTGTCTTTCCTATTTGCATGTCCATGTGTACATACACAACAATAAACCCAGTGATTTCAAGCAAAGGCATGTCAAAAGGACAAGGTAGTGATGCGCTCTTTCAGGTGGCTCTGAGCAAACACAATAACAACAATGGTGCAAGTAGCGGCTTCAATTTACACACTGCTTTTTTAGGTACCAGGCACTATCCCTACTGTTTTATGTACATTACTTCATTTAAACTTCACAAAACACAAAACTCCCATGAGGAAAGGATTAGGCCCTAGTTTTAGCGATTTGGAAGTTCGGTGTTGGAGGTGAAGACTGATGGTCCCAATTACATTGTTAGACAGATATGGAGCCAGAGAGCAGTTCTGGGGGTGACCTCAGGTCTACCTCTCAGCTAAGTAATGACTTTCTTCTTTAAGACGATTCTCTCCTCACTTTCTCGCTCTCTAACCCAATACCATGCCTTCTCCGAAGGCCTGGGGCCTTATTTCTTAACCAACTCTATCAAGAGCCCATCAAACTCCTTAGCAAATAGTAGGTGCTTATAACATGCTATTCTTGTCCATTCCTCCACACTGTGAATAATTACTCTCCTGTCATGGTTCATCTCTCTGCCATATGAAGCAGAAGCCACAAGGCTGATAAACATACTCCCAATAAAAAAATGAATGATGAAAACCAATATTAAATGCATTACCTAAATAAAAAACAAACAAACACATAAATGAATGAATGAGTGAATGAATGAATGCATTACCTTGGTATGTTTGCATTGTATCATGTGACTCCTGAAAACATAATACTCAGTCTAGAGGGTTCATTTCAGATTCAGTGACAGGCCAGTGGTATTGGGTTGCAGGTCCTCCTAGGGAGACCAACCACCCCAGCCTCCCATGCTAAAGGGTTTCCCAGGACAAGGGACTTTCAGTGCTGAAACTGGACCACCCAGGCAAACCGAGGTAACCCTAGCCCAACTCCTCTGAAATAACTCTAATTCATCCACCCAAAGAGATGTACATAAACTTTAGCTGAGGGGAAAAAACTGAGGAGAATGGATGATGATGTAAGTGTGTGAGGCAAAAACAAAAAGTACATAACGCCAAAACATGCTTTTAATGCCACTCATCAAATTTCATCTTGAAATACTACAGGGGATCTTGGCTATAATCATGGGAATTCTATGCAATTACATTACTCAGTGAGTTTGGATTTTCTTTTCTTTTTTCCCCTTGGGTTGATGTTCATGGAACATGACTTATTCAAATATTTAAAACTTGTTACAGATAGGTAAACTTACTCAAAACTGAGTGTGTTGGCATCATTTATGTCCAAAATCAACTTGCTTTCTCAAAACATGAGGCGCTAATGAGACCAAGAGGATTCTATACTTACTTTGACCAAAATGTTCAATGATTTGTATTTTAAAATAAACTATCATTTAGAAGTACTGTTTATAATTTCAAAAGTGAGAAATTGGTCAAGAGTTTCCCCATAAGATAGTTTACCCTTAAGACTGTAATATCTGTGTCTTATCTTTTGGAAATTATGTTCACTCATATATACCAATGAAAATGGAAAACATGAAGAATTTTTTTAGACTAATGCAACAGATTATAACAATACAATTTTTGTCTGAACTGCCTTGAACTATTTTCTCAAGAAAGCACAGCACTTGGTGGCATTTACACCATAGTTTTTCATAGACCTAAGTTGCCAGGAATAACAAAACACTAGCAATATACTGAAAAAATTAATGTCCAACTTAAATAATAAAATATCTATTAACATTCTAACAACTTTCTTATAAAAAGAAAGACTTATAATTCCTTAACATATATTCAAGTCTGAGATTCTCTCCTGAGTCTGAGGATAGTTGAGGAAATGTCAAGAGAAGAAGGAGAAGGAAAAAAAAATTATTTCATATGAATATATTATTTTTTTAGGTAAATGATCATTCAGGTTGTGGGGTCACCTCTTCCTCATCATTATGACCCCCATTAAATACATCACATCACAAATACTGCAAAGGCAGTACTATGCTATCAATGCAAATAATCAATAATGGGCCAAGGAACTGGATTAAAGCATAAAAGCATGGAGTTTCTTACAGCTAATACTTCTTTGTATCACTTTATGAGAAAATTAAGGTTTAGTAGCAAATTAAATTTTCATCACTAGAAACTAAATGTTTTTATTTATTAAATGTCCAGTGAGTAATTAGGGATTTAATTAAACAACAAACCATTGAAAATTAAATGTAGGTATTTAAATCTAAAATGAATGGAGTGGGAGCAAAGGGCAAATGAGATCAAAAAACTTTTATTTCTATCAAAGGCACTTCTGCTCTACTTTTCATCAGTCAATGTATGGTATTCCCCCATTCTGTGCTCAGACACTGAAGCAATGCAGAAGGGGGAATGAAGTACAAGTTAGAGAACTAGTAATAGCTTACATTTATAGAGTGCCATCCATATACCGGGCACTCTTAAATGCTTTACATGTATGAATGCAAGTTACTTCATTAAGGACTCACCCCATAAGGAAGATCCTATTATTATGATTATCATTTCCATTTTACAGATGATGACCTAAAAGTTTCTATTCCCAACTCTTCAAACTTCTACAAAAGTCTGAGTAACTCACCCAAGGTGATATGTATAATAAATAGAAGAACTGGGTTTTCAATACAGACATCCTAGTTCCAGATTCTGTGCTCATGACCACTTCCATCTCTTTAAGAAAAGTGGGGTTCACAAGTGTATCAAATTAAGATAGTTCAAAGGTCGTGGATGAAAGAATGGTCTAAAACTTCCTGCAACAACATGGCTAAATTTCACAGACACAATATTGAATAAAAGCAGGCAGACAAAAGAGTGCAAACTATATTATTTCATTCATATTAAATGGCACAAAGCAAGCAAAGCAAATATGTGCTACCATACATTAGGATAGGGCTCACCCTTGGGAGTGAGGGACAGTCACTGGAATGGAATCCAGGAAGGCTTCTAGGTGCTGCTAGATGTGTTTTTGTCCTGGGTGTTGATTACATGGTGTGATAATTTGTGAAAATGCACCCAGCTGTGAACTTATGATGTGTGCCCTTTTCTGTATGCATATCATATTCAATAAAAGTTTTGAAGAGTTGGGAATAGAAACTTTAAGATCTCCTCAAATAAAGCAGGCAACGGCCCTCTCCTCACCCCTGTTCATGTTCTTCTTCTGTCCCATTCTGAGGTAGGGGACCCTGAAGTGTCATACCCCCATTACCCCTTTCTTATCTTTCTTTCTCTTTTTTCTCTTTAATTCTCTCTTGCCAAAAAAAAAAAAAAATGAAAAGGAGGAAAAGCTATTACTAGTTTCCTCTAGTAAACAATACTTAGAATACCTATCCTCGATTTATTTGGGAGAAAGGGTTACAAATGAAAGTTAAGAATGATAGAATTTCTGAACCATCAATAATTACAGGAGTTGTCAGTGACTCCATCGCTTTTTCTCCACATCATGGATGATATAGAAATGTGCCTCAACCTCACTGCAAGACTGGCCCTCAGTACCAGAGGGGGAGCTGGGGTTGGAGACTGGGCTTTCTTCAGAATTAGGAAGAATAAGAGAAGCCCATAATTCACACTTTGAGAGCACAAAAATTAAATGTAAAAACGATATTTTCATGGCTCGAAAACTCTCAGAACTTCCATTGGTTTCAAGCAGAAGATACATATATATATAATATATACATATTATATATATATGTACATATTTTATACATATATTTTTTCCCTGCAGACTGCCATATGGGCCTCTTAAGACAGAGACACCTAATAATGAGAAAAATAAAGGAAAAAAGCACACACACGCCACATTCTCAGAGATTGTTTCTAATGAAAACTCCAGTTTTGACAACCCTACCACCTGCTTTATATCATTAAGCTGAAGGAGACTATGAATAGGAAGGGGGTGGAGGAGAGACATTGCTAATAAAATATTTAAGAACATCAGGAAGAGCCATGTCAGGCTTTTAGTTTACCCAGAAAAAGCATCTTCTTAAAGTGTCAGTCGACCAACGTTTACTATATTAATAAACTCACCTTCAGATCATAAAGGTTCAAAAAATGCACAAAATGCAGACAGGTTACCTATTTTTAAAATTTTGAATGAAAGGACAAAATGTTCTAGAAGAAAGACAATGTCAAGTCTCTCACTGTCTGTGGCTGCGGCGTTTACTTTGACCTCCTCATTCACTGGGTGACTGGTGCTGAATACCAATATTTGAAAATCATGTAGGAGCTGTATTCTAATGGGGTAGCAAGGTCCATTTAATGTTATATATAAGATTAGTATCCCTTGAAACAAACAAACAAGCAGAGATGACTGCACAGTTAAAGTCTGAACTGTACCTTCTCCATAATTATCGTTGCTATAGGAGATGAATGACTGATTGCAAGCGATGGAATTTACCATGTTCTCAATGTGCATTTTCCTCTTGAATACTGGAATAATGATGGTCCCACGGAGCCATGCAGATTGCCTGATCTATCAGCATTTTTCTCTGTTTGACTTTCATTCCTCTGCATTTGATTGCTGCCAAAATAATGGTAGCAGAACTGAAAATGCCCTTTTTATTCTCCAGGTGATTTTCATTTGTGATAGATAAGCAAATGCAATTTTCCGTATTACACTAACCAGGCAAAGACACCCCACACCTTAGCGAGTGTAAGAAATACAGGGACGGGATTCCACTGGGCGCACTGGCCCACTCAGGAGAGCGGGAAGAGGACTGAGTGCAGTTCGGCCAGCAGAGTCTGTTTTCATCCACGCACCCTCCAAAAGTGGCAGGACATCCTCTCTCAGCAATAAAAGTGTATTTCATTCTCATTCTGGCACCTGTTTTCCTCCATAATAAAAATAAGATTAAGCACAGATCCTGTGCAGTGATTCTGTACTAATCTGAAGCGCTATGAGAAGCCTGAAATCGTCATTTCAGTGTCTCTAAATTGCTACGCTCTGACTTTACTCCCCTGCAATGGAAGTTCTCCCTCCCTCTCCTTCCCCTCCCCCAGTACCAAACCAGCTAGATGTTAACAATGGGAAATTGTTTTCTTTAGGGCATTCACTATTTATCACTGACTGCGAGGGGTCTGAAGAGGAAAATTCCTAAGAGTTTTGCCAGAAAATGTAAGTAAGCCCGTCAGCCTCACTGATCTGCATAATATCTGACCTCTATCTCAATTATTTGGCTCTTGTTTGGGGGTTTTAAATGGGGAAATAACGTTAAGGGAAAAGTCTGCAAAGCCCAACGATAGGCTTTTTTCACACCATCTTTTGTTACCTTCTTTTTTATTTGGCAAGAAAAAATTTAATTATGTAAAATAGTGACAGCTCACCCAGATCTCTCACTGATCCACAGCACAGATAAGCATTTTGGGGGAAGTTAAATATTCAGTGAGGATAGTGCCAATTGCTACCCAGGAACAGCCTGGACAGAAAGAGGGTTCTCTACATCCTGGATGCCCTGTCACTTGCAGAGCTTTGCAAATACTTCAGAAAAGCGGAGGCTTGGGGAACAATAACTCTCAAAGGTGAAAATTCAAAATTGACACTCTTTCATAAATTAGGCCATAATAATAAAGGCATGGTGATTTTCTTAGAAGGGAGAGGCTATTCTTAGAAAATTTCAGAAGAAAATGCATAGGAAACAGATTCTTATGTGAGATGGAACCTCTGCAAATTAAGCCATTTTGCCAAAAAAAAAATCTGAATTCAATGCAATATTCCTTAGAAATAATAATAAATGTATTCTAAAAGCATTTCTAAGACTAGAAATATTTTTCCCCGTTTTTGATCCAATACTTGGCAAACATAGTCTCAAGTTGGTACCTACATGCACAATACACACATTACTTCATCACATTATACCTGGACCATAAATTATTATTAGAAAAACTTCCTAGCCTTGAAATTCAATTTGTTCTGTTTGGGTAATTTTGTTGTTTTTAGAAAATGCATCCACACCTAAACTTAAAATAAAAGATTAAAACTTAAAAGTCCAATATTATGCTAAGTCAGAGAAATAAGTCAGAGAAAAACAAATACCACATGATTTCACTTAAATGTGGAAACTAAAAAACTGAACAAATGAACAATCAAAAAAAAAAATTGACTCATAGAGACCAAAAGGATGGTTGTCAGAAAGGAGGGAGTAGAGGAAATGGGTGAAAAAGGTAAAGAAAGATACAGTTAATAATGCTGTGATAAGTTTGCACATGACGGATGATTTATTAGACTTAGTGGGGTGATCACAGCAAAAGGTACAAAAATTTCGAATCACTATATTGTACATCTGAAACTAATATAACCAATATTACATGCTGACCATACTTTAAAAAATACACATTCTTGGGCCCACCTCAGATCTACTGAATCAGAAATCTGGGGCTGGGGTCCAGCAATCTGGTTTTGAGCAGCTCTTCCAGGGAATTCTGATGAACTCTAAAATTTTAGAACTGTTGGACCAGCTGTTCATCAAACTGGTTTCCTCTTCCCATGAGGCAGAGAACTAGACTAACTTCCCAGACACCTGAGGAATGAAAACAAAGGCCATGTACACTGTTCACAGGTCTGGCCCATAAAAAGCCTTCACTAACGACACTCTATGCTTTTTCCATTGTCTTGTTGCAGTCAAATGTGGAGACCCTGAAAAGTACATAGAGAAGGTGGAGGAACCACATCATAAAAGGGAGCCGGGGCTCAGAAGCACTGCTGGAAGGAAAGCCACCAGCTGATCAAGAATACCCAGTCTGTGTAAAGCCACCTAAGGCTGGACACTCATCTGTGAGTGCTGCTGGCATTACCTTAACTCACATACGCCAAGTGGTATTTTGGGTGGGCGTACTTTCTAGGATCCTAAGAGAGAAATTAATGTACGTGGAAGGCAGAGCTACCCACGCTAGCCCTATTTGCCCTTTTCCCAAAGAGAGAGAGATCAGAGAAAAAAATCTTAAGTTCTAGAAGAGGAGAAAAGCATTACAAGTTTCTGATTTGCTACTGGCAGGGAGTGGGACAGGAGTTGTGAAAGGGCAAGTAAGAAGAAGGTTCTTAAGTGCCAGAAAAAGAAGGGCAGAGGTCATAATAAGAATAGCCTTATGACATGTCTCACACCATTTTGGATCCCATGAATTCCATAGATGCCTATCCACCTAGGACTAAAATGGACTTTTTAGAGTAAAATTCTTTAAAGTCAAAAAATTTAGCACTGGGGGCTGTTCTGGATACTCATAATTATCAGGTTAAACCCTTTGATTCTGCAGAGATGTCATTTACTGTCCAGTGTTCTTGGTGGCAGAACCAAGCCAAGAACCTGGCCATGCCAACTTCAAGTCAAAAATCTTTTTCTATCATCTAACATTTTTAACTTATTTTTAAACTTTAAGGCACTTTCTTATAAATATCATTTCCCTCCCTTAAATTTCACTACAGAGGTTAAGTACACTAACTGGACTCTGGTGTCAATATTTTAAGAATTCTGGCAGCTTTATTGACTAGATCTCCACCATAATAGAGGATTCATTTGTCCAGAAGCTTCGGGTGGAGAAAATAACGCCCAAACTCTCTTTTTTCATGTCAGAATGTGCAAAGCTCAGACAGAGGTGAGAAATGGGAAGGCTCCCAGGCCTAATGGAGTGCTTACTGAGATCTATTGATTCTGATCCAGCTCACTGATTGGTCATCGAACGCCACAGTCTGTAATGTCTAACCAAAGGAAAAAGTATGGCAATAGATAAAAGATGTCAGCAATGTCACCAGCTGTGATCACAAGTTTTTAAAAGGGACTGTGACAGTTAGTGAAGCATCTCTGGAATGTTAGTTCCCGGGAATATAGAGTCAAATATTCATTTGCATTAAGATCCAGGAAATAGAACAGATATTTCCATTACAGTCACATGCGGTTTTAATATCTAGGTTTGCCTGTGGTTTTTTTTTCTTTTTCTTTTTTTTTTTAACATATTCACTTATTTGTTTTTATGTGCTGCCAACAGAAGAAAAGTTAAACAGAAAACTTTAGGAAGTCTTTTACTGTGATAAGGCTTGTTCCATCAGTCATCTAGGTTTCTATCTCTATAAGAGTCTGAATGGATAAAACTAAGCAGATCACATTGTTAGAACAGCAGCATGACACACAGACTTGAGTTAGAAGGTTTGGGTTCAAATTCACAAGTTGGCACTTAGCGACTGTGTCGTTGGTAAAATTATATGACTTATTTGTGCCTCAGTTTCTTTAATTCAGGATGGGGATAATTAATAGTACCTAATTCACAGGAGTAAATGAGTTTGTAGTTTAAAGGTGCTTAGAACAGCAAATGGCACCTAATGTGTGATATAAAAATGTGTTTTAAACAAAATCTGGGTAGCTGGGTCAACTTACGGGCACATCAGACATCATTACTATTTAAATTCTTCTGGGCAGACAGTATTCAATAGTAAAATGAGTCAGACTGCCACCAGGTAAAAAGATAAAAATAAGCCATTTGATTTGTTGAAACAAAAAGAGGTCTCTGAATACTATTATATAATATATAATATTTAAAAAGTCTTTACATCCTACTAGCCCCTTCAAGTAAACCCATGAAAACCAAAAAATAATTCATCTTTCATATGTCTAAGATCAGAAAATAGGAGAACAATCAATCTCCTTTATTAGCAGAGATATTCAACCTCAGGTTAGCCAGCCTATGCCACTCAGCAAGCTCCCCCAACTACCAATTACTGTGTATTCAGGAGTGCAAACCAATTAACCTGAGCAAACACGAATAAAAAGATAAATCTCCTGAAGGCGAGAAACCATACAGCGTTCTCCAAAAAGATTACTCCCTCCACGAACTATAATCCTCATTGATTCTCTCCTTCCCTTCTCCCCTAGTCAAAAGCTGTGGCCAGTTGCAAGTTGACCACATACTATTCTTCTATAATGCTAAATGTTCCTGAAGGATATGAGAAATAAACAAAGCTAAGGACAGTTATATTAAAATAGGGGTCAAAACAAGGCACCACAGGAAGGCAATATGTGAAAAAATATATATATGATGAGGAATGAAAAAGAATTAGAGATGAACTAAAACAAAAACCACTTACCCAACTAGAAAGGGGAAAAAATAGCTACAGTCAGGAACAGCTATATAACTCGTGGGGTCCAATGCAAAAAGAACAGGCAGAGTTCCTTGTGCAGAGCTTATTAGTGTGTCAAGATGGCAACTGCAAAGCATTAAACCAAGCCTGAGACCGTTTAGTGCAGGGTGGGGTGGAGTTGGGGGGCAGGTAAGTGCTCAAGTCTCTAGCCCAGGAAGCCTGCCAGGGTTAGGAAGGCATGAGCTTATGAATAAAGTGAGAATGAATAAAGGTAAGCACATCAATTCAGATGAAGAATATTTAAGGGAATGAAAAAGGAAATACTGGAAGACCTGATAATAGGTATTAGATTATGAAAATACCCAAAGAATAAAGTCCATATTCGGGTCTCCATATCAAGCAACCAACAGGTTGGTACTCATGCCAAGGAAAGGCTCATTCCAACTACCCAAAAGGCCAAATTAGAAGCTGGGGGAGGAGGGACTGTGAAAAGGACAATGACTAAGTGTTATGGAAAGGTCTGGGTCAATCTATTTTTCAGAATAAAGAGGACATCTGATGATTGAAACCACACTATCATCGCTAGCATTTCAAATGATGAAAGAGATAAGGCACTTGACCATGAACAGACAAAACTATTCATTATGAAACATTGCTTTATATTACACAAAAATCGGGAGTTAGATAGCTATTATATAAATGATAGCTAAAATGGATTGCCAGCCACTACACACAGCCAAGAAGAACAAAGAACAAATTCACAAAGCAGAGTTAGTTCATATTTCTATTGTGAACAATAATCAAAATAATCAACTGCTGGTTGAAGTATGTGCTTTGAGGCTTAAAAAAATTCTGTGTACACATGTGTATCAAATAAGTTGAACCATTTCAAGTCCATTACCTTGAAAAATTATACATGCAGCCCAGTAAAGCTGTAATTGCTCAAAACATGTTTAGAATCATGTTTTTTCATGAATTATTTTTCACCCCCAAGAGTTTTGAGTTGTTATTTTTTAATCAAGATCTGGAGGGTAAGCTGTCAGCTCTGAAGGTAATGCAAAAAGGGAATTCATAAAATGTTCAAAATTGATGACATGTTATGGAGTATTGAATAGATCAATTATCTAGCTCCACATGCTCACAATATATAAATCTATAGAATTAGAGAAATTTAGAACTGCAAACAATCTTAAAGACTATATAATCTAGCCTACAGCTTCCTGTTAAATGGAGGGAGAAACTCAGACCCCACTACACCTGCTTGAGGTACCACATCTGGTTCATGGGGAGGTGTGGCTACAACTTAACTCACATTTCTTCTCATCCAGTGGTCTTGGCACAGCACTGGGAACCATTTGCCAAAACTGTATGACCTTCCAGAAAGTCACTGAGAACCACAGGTATCACCTACAAACATGCTGAATTGTTACCAATTCTGAAAGGCAAGTCATATCAGTCCTGGTTGTCATGGCAATAACTCTTCATACTCACAGCCTGGTGATGGCATATGTAAAATGCAGCCAACACAGACAGGAAGAAGCCTTATTAAAACAACATTCTAAAAATGGCATGGATTATTCTGGCTTCCGGTTTGCCCACTGCAAGTTCCAGAAACCTAACTGCAATTGTCATCTAAATTCAAATCAGTCCAGATATCCATATTTAACAGTATCAGGAAAATATTCTTCTTCTTAGGACTTTAGGGGGTAAAAACAAAAGTGGTTGAGAATAACTAAACCGAACATTATGAAATCAAAATTTAAAAGGTCACTATGTGCAACAGTGTAATTACACACACACAAAAAAAACTACAAACAATTAAATTTTAATATTAAATCCCCTTGCTAAGAATCAATGGAAGTCCCTGGCCCCTCACTTTTGATACTTCTCTTGTCCACTTTTTTCTGACCCTGTGCTGCTCTTTTCCCACACAAGCACATGTTGTGGCCGATTTCTTGCAGGAGGGCACTAATACAGGCTCTATGACTCTGAATTCAGATTCAGAATCACAGTTCTCCCCTACTGTTTCCTAAGGAGTTATTTTGTCCTCTACAATGTGATCTAGGGTGGTGGCAGGGGGTGGGGTGGTAGGGAGATGCCTATAACCAGCTACTAGAAATGTGTCTTCTAGTCTAATCTGAAATTTTCATTCTCTACCTTTCTACCCAACTCTTCTTTGTAGAGAGAGAAATTTCCAAGTCAAGCCCAACCTAAAACTGGTCTCACAGGAGAGAGGCAAGAAATCCTATGAGACTTCTTAAATAAGTACGAAAACCTAAGATTTTAATTATTCAAACATTCTATGATACACACAAGTGATAATTCAAACATGTCAAACACGTATGCAGTTCTGTGACACAGCATGGCTTTTACACAGATTTTCTCTGCAGTCATGTCAGTATCCAGTGGCTGAGCTGTGCCATGTGTGTCTTCCATCACATGGCAGCTCTCCGAGGAGAAGAGTCCATCCGTACCCGAAACTCGTTTCCCAGACATTCAGTATCAGCAGGATGCAGCATCATCTAACGAATCCCTGCCTCACCCTCTCTCACCCACTCATGCTCACTATGCATTCTATAACTTCATATCTACGACCAACAAACACGTTTGCACTCTCACCTTTTCTTCGAATGTCACTCTGCCCCTATGCTAATCAGAAACTGTTCTCTGCAGACATCTTGAGGATAGGAAAATAGCCTGTCCTTTAGGATCCACATTGCTGCCAAAGCATTTATTTCTCCAGAAGCTTTTAAAACCTACAGTTCCTTTGAAGCTACACCATCTTGCTATGCACCCACCTTCTTGTGTTCTCCTGTATGGTCCTATTTATATCCTACCCATCTCCCTGGATCCCTTCAGCCCTACACCATTCATCATTCCTGGGAACATCAGCAACCATATGGATGACTCATCAAAAACTATGGTTTACCAGTTCCTTGATTCCACTTTCATATACTTGTCGTCTACCTTGTACCCACTCCGGTCATTACAACTGAGACCTCCCTGTTGTCAGTGAATGCGTCTTCAGCAATATCTTCTTCCAGCTCACACTCTCTGTAACATCCACTTGTTAATTTTCCTTCACAGCGACCTCCATCCAAGGCTATTATTTTTTCACCCCCTTCTTTTCTTCAGATAGGGCCTTTGGGAGGTTAACTAGGTTTAGATAAAGCCACGAGGATGGGGCCCCATGATGGGATTGGTGCCCTGATAGGAAAAGACACCAGAGAGTTTGCTTCCCACCCCCCAACTCGCTCTCTCTGTCCCTCTGAGGACACTGTGAGAAGGCTGTCCTCTGCCAGCCAAGAAGCAGGCTCTCCCTGGAGAAGTGAATTGGACTACACCTTGATCTTGGACTTGTCATCCTCCAGAACTGTTAGAAATAAATTCCTGTTGTTTAAGCCACCCAATCTATAGGGCTTTGTTACGGAAGTCCTAGCTGACTACTATGGACATAAATACTCCTCATCCATGTGTAGGGCTCTCTGGGTGTGCATTCTACACAGTTTCCCAGACTTCTCTCTGGGATTAAATGTCAGTGGACAGTAACAGTAAGTGGCCTGATAATGTGCCTTACATTGGTTGCCTTCCCTTCCCTGTCTCACTTCCCCACATCCTTCCTTACTGGTGTTTGCTACATTTGGCAAATAAATTATTTTTCACTAACAACCAGTCTCAAAGTCTTCTTCTGTGGACCCACAGTGGGAACAGTTTTGTTAGTATAAAAATCTGTAAAGTACCGCCCTGGGTTACATACAATAAGAATTACTACAAAGCTAGTTCAGCACTTTTACCCGCTAGTGTTAAGTCAGCTTAAATGAGATCTAAAAGAGAGAAATCAGAGCTTAATTCACAAGAGAATCTGTGAGAAGATATTCGGTATGTAAATGTATTCTTAAAATAGTTGTACCTAAGTGCCTACGTGGCTTATGGATAAAGTGAGGTTGGCTTTTGTTGTTGTTGTTTATATTTTTTTTACATGGTAAATTTTTAGCGGTGAATTTCATTCACACTCCTAACAAACTGCTTGTTTCAAAATACTTTCCCCAAAGTAATGTGAACAGTACTTTTTTCACTGCAGAACAATGAAGACTTGCCAAATTGATTCCAGCCACTTTCTCCATCTTTTTATCAGCCTCTGTTCAAGTGTCAAACCACTGTCTGAGGTGTATATTTTAAACATCCTGACATCATAGTGTGCTGCTCAAGACCCCAACCCTCACCTTTCTCCACAGACATACCTTTTTTTTCTGAAAGAGGAAACTGAATCAAGGAATTCGCCTAGAGGAGATACCAGGCCTATGTTTGTGCCTGGCCAAAGTGAACAGAAATAAAAAGTGTCTTCTTTGGAATTTGTCACATTAAATTTGGTCTTAATGAGTTTCTCTTCACTGCCAGTGTATAAAATAGACAAAATATTCTTTGAAACTTTTTCCATCTTCATCGTAGCTACATCTACAGATTTCCTCCAATTCTAAGAATAAAGAACCCACATGAGGCTGTCAGAACAGGAGAAAGATGCCAAAAGTGTAGGTCTTGCACTGGCTCTTATGCAAATCCAGTGGTTTAAGATGGACTTAGATGGTGGGATGAGACGGCAAAGAGAAAATGTTACTGTGAGGGATGGAGAGAAGGGACTACCACATGGCTGTTCAGGGTAAATCTGTAAGGAATATATCTACAAATATTTACTGGGCACTTTCTATGTGCTAAGTATTATATTAGTTCCCAAAAAGTCAATATTAAAAAATTTATATTTACTTAATAACCCTCAAAAAGCTGACAATTTATTGTAAAAGCAGGAAAAGTAAATGCCAGGTTTCATTACAGTATTGTCAATGTGGCCACCAAGCTCTTCACTTGGTTGCTACAAAAGCTCGGGAAGTGACCTCTCAATGGTCTTAGGGACTCAAACACACGGGCAATGCTTCTGCTCCACTTTGACTCAACGGAAAAATCCACTCCCTCACCCCCGATCCCTCCAAAACTCACAATGACCCAAAGAGAGATTTTTTACATTCTAATTGTTAACAATCAGATTTTTTTATAATAGAATTTTTATAATTTTTGAAATAGGACATTTTGGTGAAAGAACACAGTATCAGAGCACATGACACCGCTGCCCCCACCCCACAACATTCTCACCTTGCAGTTGGAATCTGACTCCTCTGTCCCAGCAGCCAGCAGACGTTGCTATGCGAGCATTTGACAACATCAGTGACTATAATGTTCTCTCAGGTTCTGCTACTCTTTTACCCACAGCTCACAGGAAAACTGACTCCCTTCTTTCCTTCCCCTCCAGCTCAGGCACATCTTCTCCAGGTCACTGACCCCTTTGAAGGCAGAAAGGCTAAGGCCTTCCCTGGTACTGTGGGACCAGTTTAGCACCACTGAACCACATCGCTGACTGGACCAGACATGGTACCAGGCACCAGAGACAAAGAAAGGAAGGAAAAGTCTACCTCAAGATCTAGACAGAGAGAGATGTGTTTTTCCTCAGTGTAGAACCGTACCATGGCGGAGGCACGGATGCCCTAAGAACACAGCCCCGCAGAAGAGGGCAGAGGTGACAATGGCAGTCCTGGAGGAGTCTTCAAAACAGGAGCGGCAGTTAGCTGTGCACAGGAGGGGTGAAGGGACCTCCCAAGTCAACATTCCTTCTCATCTTTAAAGGTTCCTTAGGCCTTTCAATGAAAGAAGACGGAGTCACAAAGACCAAAGTCACAACAGTGGGAAACACATGCAGCCCCACCAGCCAGAGAGCTCACGGAAACCTGATGAAGAGCCTGGGTGTAAGGGAAGCCCCGGCCAGCTAGGACACTGTTCTCTGTTCAGATAAATCTCTCTGCTCGATTCTACCGGGCCTCACCACACACAGAAGAAAACGAGGGTCCTGAGAGGTGTATAAAGTGGTTTGAAAATGTGAATTCCAGCTATCAACATATTTTGGTAATTTCACAAAGGCCAACAAGAGAGGCTTTGTAAGCGCACTCAGAACTTTACCTTACAAAAAGCAGGAAAGTAGCCAGTTTGGCACATATTTGCTTGATCCACAGTTAAAGGAGGAAATTGCTTCACCTGAGTGTCTACATATTTGAGAGGACACAGAAGCACTTATAATTTTTTAAAAAGTAACAACACTTTTGCAAGTTGGTTAGACAACCAATACCCTTTTTTCACTGTGAACTCTGGAAAATATATAAAGATGACAGACCCCTGCCTCCTGAGTAAAAATAAGACATATCAGAATCAACCAAATACTGTAGAAATGACGGGATGCTTTCACTTCTTCGTGACCAACAATTATATTTTAATCAACACATATAATATCTTAATGAAAACTATTTTTATCCTTAACTTCTTTGGCAACTGGAGAAAGAAAAAGATTCTAATATGAAAACTTGTCATATGTTTCTCTCTTCAGGAGGGACCAACTAATATGTGGGCTTTAGCCCTGATATACTTTATACTTAGTTATGAATATATATCATTTGAATAAAATAACAAGATCAAAATGATCTGGCCCATTGTTGGAGAACGTGCATCTTCAACTGCCATTAACAATATTAACGAGCACAGAGGAGGCTCCATTTTGTGAGGGAGAGAATCTAAAGCAGGAAAATACCACCTATGCTGAATGGTTCGGTGGAAGGAAGCCACAGATGGGCAATGTAACGTTCTTAAGATGCTGCCAAAATAAAATTAGAACTCAATAGCCTTGACCTAGAGCATTTGAAAACTATCAACAGTAATAAAACTAATTAGGTGGTTAATGGCAAAAGATGAATAGCAATTTATATTTAATGCCAAATAAAGTGGATTCACTGGCACCTGATACTATATGTCAGCCTCACGGCATTATCAAGGCAGCCGCAAGCACACCGTCTGACCCAATAGGCATAAACCTGGAGATCTCCCTGAAGTACCAGTAGTTTCATTATCAGCTTTCATCAGTTTGCTTTAGAAACCCGGTAGCTGTTTTCAAGTCAATTCATGTTTAGTTTCATGTTTCATAATTTGTTTAGTTTCAATGAAATATTATAAAAGGCAGTGGTCTGAGTGAAGCCTTGGACTAGCTTCATGCACAGGTAAAAGATCCATTCAAAATGCAAAATAGGCCAACAGATTTTACTGAAAAAACCACAAGAAGTTCACTGACCTGGTTTCAGAGTCCACATTGCAACTAACCTTTAAGAAACCTCAACCTGTTGAATGGTATATACTATCAAAGGAAGAAACCCACAGCAATCTGAAAATGTTATTATAATACTCCTCCCTTTCCCAATTTCATTTCTGGGAGGCTGGATTTTCTTCATATATTTCAACTAAGATATCGTACAGCGACAGACTGAATGCAAGGCAGATATGAGAACCTAGCTAGCCTCAATTAAACCAGACTCTAAGAAGAGTTGTGAATGCGAAATGATGCCACCTTTCTCAATATAGTTTTTGTTATGGAAAAGTTATTTCTCATAACAATATTCATGTCAATGTATAATGGGATTATTATTTTTTAAATGAGTGAAGACATAGTCTTATATTTTCTTTTAAAATCTTTATTATGATAAATATCAATAGATATAACTAGTATAAACAAAAACTCCTTGGGACTGCTAATTTTTAAGAATAGAAGGGGTCCTGAGACCCCAGCACTGTGGTGACAAGTACAAGTGTTTGAATCGAACATGGGTCATAGCTCTGATACGTATTTGCGTACCCAGAGGGAAAAAATAACCTCTCTAAACATCAATTTCCTCAAATGGAACCTGGAGATAATATGAGCTACTTCAATGGATTGCTGTAAGTCTTACATAATTGTAATATACAATTATGTTACATTTATATAACTAATAAAAAGTCCCTGGCACAGAATATGTGCTTGATAAGTGAAAAGCTATTCCTGTTAAAACATTGAAACACAGGGTGAGTATGCAACAGACACAGAATAAACAGCATAGTACTATGAAATCTAAAAGAAAAGAAATTTTCAAGAAAATAGATTCGTCAACTGCGTTAAGATCTCGTGGGATGATAGACTCCTCAGTGAACTTTGGAGGGGTCTGTTTGAGAAACACAGTAGTGTCAGATGCTAGACTGCACGGAGCTAAGGGTGGTAGTGAGCTAGTGAAGACTAGGGCACAAGCCACCATTTAGGGCTGCCCAGGCAGCTGTGAGTCCCAGGGGACACCCTCAGCGAACATCCTGGACTATGAAACCCAAGCTGAGCAATTATGAGAGGGCCCCTACAGAGAGCAGAAGCTTCCCCAGAGCAGCAGATCGACAAGGAACCCAAGTCAGTTTAGAGGGTTCCTTTCTTATTATAATTATTATATTCTGCCTTGTATTATCGTTATACGTGGGCCAATATTTTACCTACACCCTCCCCACCTTGAGGGGAATTGTGACAGCAGTAGCATCTATTAAAATGACTTCCCCCACGTATGCAATGTAAAAAGTGAAACTGAATTGAACAAGTCATTTTTACATTTGTACAGCAACCCAGTCAAGTAAACACCATTTAGCTGCCAGGTGAGATGCTAGAAAATTTCATCAGATGCCCTTGAATCATCTTTACCTTGATCTTCTGGTCTCCAGGATGAGTTCTCCTTGTAATCTCTTAATAGCAAAGACAAAAATTCTATTTTTCTGCGCATATCTATGCAACCAATTTACTTTCTCTTATTAAAACCCTACTACTCTTTGCCTTTCTGGCCTACTAATGGCCTCAAAATGTGCTACATTTATAATTTTTGATTAGGTTTGAACCCAGATGGCTTATATATGACATACAATTAAACTTTATTAATTTGGATGAACTAATTCAGATTTTGCCCTTATTCAAGTGTACAATTAAGCCTGATCTTTTGCTCTTTAAGACAAAAGATTTTATAAATAACTCAAACTCTGGCCTATATCACAATGGTATTTCTTTATAAATGAAAGGATAAGTCTCCAAGTGGCCAGTCTCCTCTCACCTTTAAAATATGCAAAATAGTTGGTTTTGAAACAGTGAGCTCATTAGAACCAACTGGAGAAATTTTTAAAATAGTTTCTGCTTTCTGTCCCAAACCTACTGAATCAGAATAAAAAAGTTAAATCTATAAGTATAAAATGCTTATGATTAACCAAGATTGGGATTCACTGAATTAAATTATTTTTAAAGATCCTTTAATAGTCAATTTAGCCTAAGTTATACTGTGGCAACGGATCAATAATATTCTACCACTGGCCCTTCCAACTCTAAAAATTGTATAATAACATCATTACAAGTAATTGTTAATGAATATAAATGTGATGTTGATTATAAAGTTATCTGCTTATAAAATGGTTCCTATGATAGTTTCTTAGCCCAGATTCTTACCTTGGGCTCCTCTGAAAGCAGACCAAGGACTTAGAGGCAGATGGAGTATTTAGAAGGTGAACTCAGGAAGACTGGAAGTTAGAAAGTGAGACAAGGAAGGGAAAAGAGCCAATAAAAGACACGAGAGGCTCACTCTTACTGTAGAACTGAGAAACCTTGTGAGACAAACATCAGGACCCTCCACCAGAGGCCAGAGTGGCTGGGGCATCTGTGCACCACTTCCATCCCCACTGGCTGAAGGCTGCCTCCCAGGGGGTTAGCTCCCAAACTTTCTGTTAGCTCTTACAGAGGAGCAACCTCCAGTAACACTGGAGAAAACCCTCAGGCAGAGAAAGGCGAAGATGCAGGTGCCTAAGGTGAGATCCTACCAATGGGGCTGAGGAACTCAGGCAGCCAAGAAGACAGTGGGGACATCAACAGCATCTGCTATACCTAGTTCAGAGTTGGCCTCTATTGGATACTTTATTATCAGATATTTCATTTCTTTAAGTCAATCTGACATATCCCATGGTTAGTTCAAAATTGGTAACTTTTTTTCTATTCATTATTAGAACTTAATAATACCTTAGTTTTCACCTCAAGTATCAGATTAAATGTGAGTGACTACCTAAAACACATGGTGAAAAGATCCAAAGTCGGTTTGGTGTGCGATAACCAATTAAGGTCATCACACATAGGCAAAGAGGAATGCAGTACATTTCCCACACATCTGTTAAGCTTTAACTGTGGTACAACAGTGTGCCAAAAAACAATGTTCAATAAACACTGTTGACTGAATTAAAAGTTTTGTAATATTTCGATTGTTCAGAATGGGAAAAATAAGTAATCATTTTCTATGATTTGATTCTATAAATTTAGCAAGATATGGAAAGTAGGAAGTAAGTAAGCATGTAACTCATAGGTTTGGGAAAATCCTAATGTCAATAAGAGATGCTCCCATATCCTTAAGGGTGAAACTGGTACCATATCTTCTCTCCACAGAAACAGAGAAATCTAAGAATAAATTTAAAAATGAGTTTGAATTTTTTCTTTCTTCTTCCTTACTTCCAAACTTCTTACTAGGCCTTTCATGTTCTCATTTCTGTGAATTATAAGCAAAACTTCAGTAGAGTCAACACTCACCCCCAGTTTTGCTTCTCTCTCCATCAACTAATAAGCAGAACCTCAGACAAGAGGAGGCACCAGACAACTAAAAGGTGACTTTTGCAACTTCCCCAGCTTAAATTTTTTATCTCCAATTTGTACTGCAGCTTCACTAACCAAATTTTAACCACATTTTTCACAGAAGCTGAGTCTGGCTTTAACTTATTTAAGATACTTAACTTCACGTCTCCTGGGTCTGACCCTTCCTGGGCAGGCAATCTCTCTATGGTCTCCACCTGACACCAACCTTCCTTCTTCCTGTCCAAGGCTTTGCTGACTTTTGTGCTCCTCACATGCCCTGACCCTCAGACAGCTTATTGCAAAAATCAGACCAAAGAGCCAACCCCTCAGGGAAAAACAAATGGAAGTGTCCTGCCCTTTCCCACAGAGGAAGGCATCTTTTACTCCCAGGTCAAAATTCAGCAGCAGAGTGCAACAAAGAACATTTCCTTGTTTCCACAGGAAATGAAACCAGGAAAACTTGCAGCCCCTGAGTGCTTTATTAAGATCATAAGGTTTATGATCCATCCATCATTTAGCCAAAAGCAATGTTTAAAAGGCTCCGATATCTGACAGTGTGATGATGAATTTATTTCAGCTCTTACCAGTGATATTTAGATTACGTACACCCCCCACAAGAGGATCTCACACGATCGGATACTGTTGAGGGCCTCCCCAGCCGTGACACTAGCCAAGCTCCTCCACCTTGCAACGCGTTGGCATTCACTTGTTAAATGAGGTTGCGATAGCAACGTCAGAGTGGCTGTGAAAATCATGTATGTAGATAAGAACATCAATTTAGTGCTTGGCTACTTTGGCCTTTACCAGAAAGGCAGAGAAGTATACTTATTTATAAATTATAAAGATCAGACAAAGGGCTAAGAAAAAATTTTAGAAATTAAATGATCAGAAGTGCTTCTTAATTCACTAATTATGGTACCTTGAAAACATGGTACCCAAATTCTTCAAACTCCACCTATTACGAGGTAGGGTCTATGTCCCCTACCACCTCGAGTACGGTGGACTTGTAACTGCTTTAGTGCAGAAGTGACACTCTGTGACTTCTGAGGCTGCATCATGAAAGGCCATGCAGCTTCTGCCCAGTTCTCTCAAAGTACTCGATGCGCAACACTCCCCTTGGAGACAGTCCCCCTCGGAGCCCAGCCCTGGCTGTGGAAGCCCCAGCCTCATGGAGTGGCCAGTGTGCTGGTCAGGAGTGTCAGCAGAGCCCAGGCCCCCAGCCCTTCCAACTCACAGATGTGACAGAAGGAGCCTCCACATGATTCAGCCCCAGCCTTTTCCGAGTCTTTCCAGCCAAGACTTCCAAAGAAAAGCCCACTGTGCCTTCTCCTCATGCTCCTGGACTCCATGAGCACAAGACGCTTGTCTCCGCAACTAACTCTGGTTTGGCTTGTGACAGTAATATGTAACAGGAGGAGCAACACTAGCAAAATAATGGAAATAGTCGGAAAGAAAAGAGGAGACTGGGCTTGTTCATAGTGAATACTTTGAACATAAGAGCAGATAACACAAAAACATCAAGACAATCATTCATACGTTATGAAACGGTCCTGTCCCAACTTTGGAAGAATGTTCTCGGAATATTACATAGGCTACACTGGAGACTCTGCTCATCAAAGCCTAATTTCCCTAATTCTCCTTTTTTAAGTGAATACATTTCAATTATATATGTTATAAGGTTAACATTTACTTAATTAAACGAAGATTTTAAGTGTCTAAACTACTGAACAACCTGTTGGCTTCAAATTTAAAGTTATAACAGTCACCTTAGATGTCATTTAAGAATCTGATTCCAAAGCCATTCCATACAGATTCTGTTTCAGATATGTGTCCTTAACAGGAAATTCTTATACTAGTGGGATAGGAAAAACAAAAAACAAACAAAAAAAACCTTTAAAAACTATTTCTAGAGGGATGATAGTGTATACAACAGAAGTATGTAACATAGCTTTTGCCTCAAATAGCTTAATGTGAATTAAAAGAAAAGGCATTGGTGTAAAGACAGCATGTAGACCTCAAGTTGCGTTTCGTGTTCAAATCCACAAGAGCCAACATTTTTCTTCTTTAATTTGAGCTGTCAGCTAGGAGAAAAACGACACCCAAAAGTATGAGGGTTTTCCAACTGGCAGGAAAGCTTAAGCAATTTACTTAGTGAAGGATCTAATTAACATAGTTCGTTTCCAACTTGTATGAGCAACACATTCTATAGATTAAGTGAAGAGTTTAACGTCTTCAGGCTTGATGTTACTTTCAGGAACATTACAGAACAGCTGTTTTTCACATTAAATGACTCGCCCAAGTAGAACCTTGGAGTGAGTATCCACACGTGTTTGTGGGCCATATCTATAATGGTTCAAACATAGTAGACGTTTATAACTCACTCTCACAGAAGCTCAAGGAAGGTACGGAGGTCTCTTGCAGGTGATGATTCGGGTGTCCGTGATCATTCCATTTGGTGGCTTTGCCATCCCCTAGTTCACTACTTTCATCTGCATCCAGCCTATGGAAGGGAAAAGAAGTATCACAGAGGAAGCACACCCGTTTCATAAAAGCCATGGCTCCAACATAGCATACACATCACTTCTGCTAACATTACATTGGTGAGAATTAGTCATATGGCCATATCCAGTTTCACAAAGATCTGGAAAGTAACATTTCTCATCTATCAGCTTCAACTCTATGCCACAGAGAGAATGAATTTTGGTGGAAGGCTGACCACAACTGCCACACACTAAGGCATACTGCCATATTTAAATCACCTGAGTTATAAAGAGTAGATTTAAAAGCTTCCAGAGAGAGGAAAACAAGTCTCTTATAAAGGACTACTAATCAGAATGCCACCAAACTCCTCAAGAAGAATACAGAAAAACAATGATGAAAAGACTACATAACTCCAAGGGTTTATAAACAGCAGTCAGCTAGGGCCACACTCCTAGCCAAACCACCAACATGTAAAGGTAGACAGATGTTGCAGACTCATGCAATCTCAAAAGATTTACCTTCAAAATGCCTTCTCAGGAAGTTCCTGAAAATGCACTCTATGAAAGGGAAGAATCCAAGTAAGAGGAAGACAGAAAATCAAGAAAACAAGATGCAAAAAACAGGAGTGAAATGAACTTAAAGACACTCCAGTGTGACAGCTGAGCAGCAAACCTAGAGAGCAAGTTTTGATTGAAGCAAGATGAAGGCTTCTGGAAAGGATGCGGCTGCACATGCACACGTGCACACACACAGAAATCAAACTGATAGCTTTCCTTGACGTGTTTGACTCTTTTAAAAGAAGTTTTAATGTCCTTTCAGACAGTGTGGGGTTGTTAGTACTGGTCTCATTGTTGGTATCAAAGGCATATGTGTTCCACAGAAATACATTTAAAAATACAAAGCCAAGAAAGAGCCTGGAGGAAAGGGAAATAGCAAAGAGTACGTGTGGAGAAGTGATGCTAGATGTGGTTAAAGTGCGGGATGATACGTTTACACTTTACACAATAAACAGTAAAGGACCACTGCATATTCTTAAATGGTAAAGTGACGCTATGAAAGGTGTGTTTTAGGAAATCGGTTTGGAAGCCATGGTACAAAATGAACTGGAAGAGGAAAAGGCACAAAGGAGCATTTCATCAGGTTCACATATGCTTCTCCTCTACATAGAGTAAGATAGTCCTCTACCAAATCTGGACAAGATCCGCAGTCACAGGCATTTGTCTCACAGGAGTGAGACCAAGATAAAGAAAACAATATGAATGAGGACATTATATGATCACTGTTTACCCAACACAGCACTTCTACCATCCTCCTCCGGGCCAAGCCCCCTGTGAATTCGCTGCTCTCAAATTCCTGTTGCCGGTGCCCTATCTCCTAGCCCACTCTCCTGTTCTCAGCACCCCATGATCTTCCCTGATCAATGAAGGATATCTTCTTCATTTCCAATCCCACCGCTCTCTGCCTGTTCAAATTTCTAAATGATAAGAGACTATTTTGTAAGAATTTCTATGCTAAAGAAAAGGAGGTCAATCTCTTCAACAGCTTTTTGAAGAGAAAGTTCCAATTTTAGTGATAAAGAGAAAACTGGGGGTTAAGAAGAGAGAATAAAATAAAAACAGGATAGAAGCAATGTCCGCCATGCAGCCTTGGAAAAGATTAACAAGTCAAAAACACGAGGACCTTGGAGTTGAAGTTGAGTTTATCTGTTTGTGCACTGGGCACAAAATCAGGTCAAGATGTCCTTCTGGGATTTATCTGTCCTGGAATGGAATTATCCTGTGTAAAACTAAAAGCCTTTACTGCAGAGTATAGACTAGCAATGGCTGGAAAAGCCCCTCAGGTTTGACCCTTAATTAAGCCAAGCTAATTACATTAATAAAAGATTATCCGAAGCTGTCCCTGTCAAAAGCATTCAAATTACTCTGCACTTCTGGCTACAACTGCACGAGAAAGAGGGAGCCAAGACAACTTAGGGGAGTGACCCAAAGCATGTGACATTAAAGCTACAAAGGAAGGCAGAACTTCAGCGTCACAGAGGTCACAGGAGTAAATTTGAGAGTGAGGGGATTTTAGAATCTTTCATAGTGCCTAATGATGCACATTTTTACTGCATTTAAATTGAATATAAGCACTCATATTCAGTTTATGGGGGTATTATAATGAAATCCAAAGCTTTATAAATGCTACCTAAAATATTTGGATGAAAATTCAATGAAAAGGAAATTTATTTATAACAGTATCACATATATGAAAAATGAAACTCTTTTTTAAAACATGCTTGAGAATACCATCTTTCATTTAACTAGCTGAATTTGAAAAAAGACCAATTATTGGAATGAGAGCATGGCAACATTAACATAAGCAATAATTAATTTGGTCCCTTTTTTATTCATTCATAGATAATACCTAGCACAGTTCTGGGCAACAAAGATACCACTATGAACAATGCTTAGATATGGTTCTTGCCTTTATGGACTTTATATCCTAGTAAGGGAGATGGAGAAAATAAAAGTAAGCATACAACTACATATATAAATATATGAAGTAGGGCGTGGTTCCATAGTGTAACGGTTAGCACATCTGCTTTACATGCAGAAGGTCCTGGGTTTGTGCCCCAGTGGAGACATAGTCCATGCCATGACACCCTGAACAAGACCCATGTCTGATCTCAGAAGCTAAGCAGGGTCGCACCTGGTTAGTACTTGGCTGGTTAGTACCTAGAAAGACCAGATGCTGTAGGCATAAATAATGATAATAAACAAATATATAAAGTAAATTTTAAGTGCCAAATAGAAAAAAAAATGCCAAGGGTAGAGAAAAATTAGGGAAAGTGGTCTAAAATAAAATCCATTAAGTTTAAATAAAATACAAAAAAAAATAGATTTTATTTAAACTCATCCTTTTTCTTCTCTATTGCAGTCACTTGTTTTTTCTATTTGTCTCTAAGAAGATGCCATTGAGGCTGAGACTTGGGGTGAGAAATGACCCAGGCAAAGAGTGGAGAGACCCTCTCTCCTGAAAGACAATGCTGCGTTTATGCCCCGAGGAGGGCGAGTTCAAAGATCTAGGAGAAGATGAGTGTGAGCAGGTCTCAACAGCAAAGAGATGAGGCTGGACAAAGAGGCAGGGCTCAGACCATGAGGACTCTGTAAGCTATGCTGCTAAGAGGGGGTGGAGAAAAACGAGGACAGAAAGATGGCCTATGGATTTGGCCACCTTTGTATTACAGGCATCACTCACTATAGTGGGCTCAATAAATACAGAAGGTTCGGCGTCAAGAGTCCCACTTGAATGAGTAGGAGGGCAAGTCATTAAGGCAACACTCATGTCTCTGCCTCTCTCAAAGCCAGCTATGAACAAGGAGCTGAGGATGAGGGGATTGCTGGAGGGGGCATGGGGACCCAGAAGGTGTGGGGCATGTTCTTTTCCAAAGACAAGAAGTACCACAGCATGTCTGTATGCTGACAGGAGTGGGAATCGTGCAGGGGGAGGGACAGGTTGATGAGAAGCATGGACTGGGTTCAGAACATAAGTGGAAAGAGTGGATAAGAGAGGAAACAAGATGATGTAGACACAGGCCAAGCTGTGAAATTACTGGAATTACCTGCTTTTAACCTCTGAATCTCTGAGCTATTCCTTCATACTCGTACTCTTTACTTCCTGAAACTCTTTCTAGATTTAAACCATTGACACATCCTATCTGCTTTAAAATTCCTAAGAATCCCATATAAATAACTGCTTATTTTCCTAAACACATGTGTTGCCAATTCAATACAGACATTTTATTTAAGATTATTACAGTCCTACAATTGTGTTTATTCAATATAATGTGATAAGCAAAACATTTTATCAAAAAAAAAAGTTAAAAGTGGCCCAAAAAAGTGGTAAAGTCCAGAGTCACCACATATAGTTTTCATACATTGTTCCTCAGTATTTTCTTGTTATCAGGATCTTGATCTCATTTTCCATCCATACCATTTCCACTTTCATATTAGTGTGGCATTCAAATGTTTCTTGGATATAATATCCCCAATGCTTTACAGAATGTGCCTCTTCTCTGAAAATGTGTGAATTTATATATTCCTATATCCCCTCACTTACATTCCCTGCTAAATTAAGAAAGAAATAATAGGACATGTAACATAAAACATATTACCGTACTTGTCCAACTGGATAGTTCATTTTCAAATATAGTAGCAAATGTTGTTTCAGTATAAAAAAAGTTTTTAACTTTTCAAATCCAAGTGCACTGAGTTATTTTAAGCTCTGCTACCATCAGTCAGATGCCTGGTGAGGAAGAACATTTAACTTAGATAAAGAGTGGCTGCAGTAATCACCACAAATCACCAGTTAGGATGCTGCTCACAACAATGATACAGGCTGAAAAGTATCCCTCTCTCCCTCAAGAAAAAAAAAAAAAAAAAAAAAACACGAAAAAGCTGATGTGGTGTAAGAGCTAATAGTTTGCTGTTGTTTGTGCCATCTGCCATCCCACTGGACACACTCCACACCATCTCCACAGCACAAGTAGGAGATGAGAAGAAATTCATCTTTTATGTTGACATCACACAATATCATTTTTTAATTTATGGGCATTGGTAAATTTCACTTGATATCAAAATTAATCCAGAATTTTATAAGTAAAAGAAGTAGTGATGAAGTTTCAAATAAAGTTTCAAATATCTCTAAATGAACAAAAACCATCTAAATTTTAAGGGCATTTCTAACCTTCTATGAAGTAAGAGCATTTTTAGATAAGTAATTTTATCTGTTCAACTGTTCCTTTCTTTGTTGAGAAACATCCACCTACAAAAGTTATAGCTGGGTTCACTAATCCAGATAGCAGGCTAATTTGAATAACTCCAAACTTTTCTAAATGCCATTAAACTCAAAATGCCATTCCACTACATACCCACCAAAATGGCTAAAATTAAAATTGAAGTAATAAATGGTGAGAATGTAGAGCAACATGAAGTCTCATATACTGTTTATGGGAATATAAATTGTTAAAAATAAAAAAAAAAATAGAAAACGATAGGAAAACAACTACAGAAGCCAATGGTATGTCAATAAATATTTGACAACTGATTCTCAGAGGAAGAAGCTGATTTGTAGTGTCTGCCTATTTCCATGGTAAAAATACTCCCCCAATGGCCAATTTCAAGCTACCATCACTTAGCAGAAACTTGGAAAGAAATGTGGAAAACTGACTCTTGTGAACTGGTGCAAGCCACTCCATCTTACCTTTGACTATAGCTGAACATACATCTTCCATAAAACCCTAAATATTTCATCCTAATTATAATCCCAAAAGAGCTGTGCATATATGTTCACCAAAAGCTGTATGCAAAAATGTTCATAACAAAATTTACAGAAGCCAGAAACTGGCAACAACCCAAATGTCCATCAATGAGGGAATGGATAAATGATGTCATATGCATGCAACGGAAAGATATTCAGCAAAGAAGAAACCATTATACAAAACACAGATGAATCTCTCAAACGCAATTCTGATCAAAAGAGCCAGATGCCAAAATATAGCGATCCCATTTATATAAAGTTTAAAAATAGGCAAAACACATCTGTGCTGCTAGAAATCAGAATAGTGGTCATTTTTATGGAGTAGCAACACCTGTGCAAGGGGACAAAGCAGGCTTCTTGAATTGGCGCTGGTACACAGGTATGTTCATTTTGTAAAACTTCCTTGAGCTGCAAACTCATAATTGCACACTTTTTTCAAATGCATGTCATATACAACAAGTTTACTTTTTTAAAAAAATACATACATCTTAATATATTATTTCCTTGTTTAAAACCCTCCAGTTACTTGGAATAAAATAAAATCCTTACCATGGTCTAGCAGGGGTCCCCAGCCCCCAAGGCCATGGACCCGTCTCAGTTCCTGGTGCTAAAAAGGTTGGGGACCACTGGCTACAGGACTCCGCATGAGCTGGCCCGGGCCCTTCTGTTTGACTTCACCTCCTAGTACATCCAGCCTCACTCCCTGCACTCCAGCCACACACCTATTCTATGAACACGCCACGCCGGCTATTGCCACAGGGCCTTTCTCCATGCAGCTGTCTCTGCTTGAAATGCTGAAAACTCACAGACATGCAGGTCTGAGTCCATCTCCAGGCAGGTTGTACACCAAAAGTCATCTTCTCAGAAAAAGGCCTTACCTGAATTCTCAATAAAGTCATCTCCCTGTCACTCTCTATCCAGTTACCCTGTTTTATTTTCAATACTGCATTTATTGCTAGCTGAAACCGCCCTAATGTATTGTTTTTCTCCCATCATGCAGCTACTCACCTCAACAAAGAAGGCAGAAATAGCGTCTGTTAGTCACTGCTATTTCTTCAGCACTAGAAGAATGCTTGGCAGATAGTATATAGTCGCTGATTGAAGAAAAAAAAAAAGTAACTGATGAATAAATAGTAGATATCTTTTTTCCCCCAGGGGAAAAAATAATGTTTCTTTCTAGGATACAATTAATACAGTCTTTCAATAAACTGGATTGGCAATGGAAAGAAGATCTCTTGGAGTATCCTCATATCTCAAAAGAGTTTATGAATCTGGAAGTATATCAGAAAGAAATGTACCACCTATATATGCTTCTTAAACCATGCAGTCATTATGTGATAATTCTCATTTCCTCCTAATCATAGACTTTAACTATCAGGAAAAGTACAGGAGTCATCCAAAAGAAAAAAATGCGGTGTCCCACCTCGCCGTGGTGAAATGCATTCATATGACATAATAAACAGTTTGAAACTGTAATCACTGAAAACACAGACTGACTCTCATATATGAGAGGTTGTGTTCATTCCAAGACATGACTTTGGTAAGTACAGTAAACCTTTTAGGGGACTGTTCTTACAGCCTTTTTTCTCCCTGGGATTTCAATGGAGAAATCCTAAAATCCCTGCCTTCATCCTGGCTCTTAAGCAATTCTTCTTGCTGTTTCTGGCAAAATAGATCTTTAAAATCCTTAGTCATTTTGTCCAGGTGTGTATAGATGAGAAGTCCTTTCAGGACATCAAAAATATTGTTCATCTGCACAGTCTCCTGTCTACTGCAATCACTGTTCTCTTTCTTATTGTCAACTCTGGGGTTGAAATTATTCATCACCAATATGTAAACCAAATAATCAGACAGAGTTTTTCAGTGTTTCTCTAAGCTGAATATTTGGATCTGCTCTATTCAAAATCACTTGTGTTTGAAATGGTTTAAAAACAAGTTTAAGAAATCTGAGAATTATAAATAATTATTCTGCTAAATTATGGAGGCTGACATATAAAACTGTAGGTCACTTAATTAATTTGGGAGCCATTAGAGGGATTATTGTTTAAAAGAACAAAGAATTATGCCCCAAACAGCAATTTTTTAAAAACTACCTTAAAAAATGAGGTTTTAATTGAATCTAACACAAGAGGAGTCTGCCTGCCTTCTTATAGCAAATATATATGAAAATGGGCTGGCAGTACAGTAGGAAAGGGTGCAGTAGAAAAAAAAATGGAAACATACAACAAATGGTCTGGAGATCTTACAGACTCAGCTAGGTAGAGGTCTGTTTTAGAGAGAATTAGTAGCAGAGGAAGAAAAATGTTGATGCCTTTGATCAATGAGAAACCCTGGAGAGGTGAGACTTGCATAGTTCAGGGTTAAAAAGAGATTGAAAGCAAAATGCTTAGAGGAGATGAGGTGGCAAAGAGAGCCAGGAATTTCTCAAGTAATGGGAGCCAGCAGACACAGCAACTATGACCCATCTCTAGCATCTCACACTTCACTTGGAACTTTCTTCAAACCACTGAAAGCATGCTACTTTAGAACATCTGAGTCAACACTCACTAAGAAATATTTTTAAGACTGACTCTCAAAGAATGAAATTTACCATCAATATCATAATGAAATAAATGTTTTTGAAAGGAAACTCTTATATGAGGTTAGAAATTAGATCATTTCTTTCCTCCAGAGGCAGAGGCAGCCTATTTTATAGTCCATATGGCAATACTGGCCCTTATTAACACAAATTAAATTGCACAAATCAACTGAAGAAAAACAATGAATATTATAATGCAGTCCAATTTTACACGTCTCTTTTCTGCTATAATAAATAAAACTCATCAGAAAAGATCAATCTTGCCCTCCTGCGTTGAGATATGAATCGGCCATGTAACTGCTACCTGAATATAAAATATAATTTCTGTATCAAATATGTGTTGAAGAAAACCAAATTCAATCTATTACTCTCATTTCAATTGCTTTGGAGAATGATATTACTGATACAATAGGATGGTTTAGTACAATTAAAATAAGGCAAAATGAATAAAGAGAATACATTTGAAATTTCATTCACGAAATTCAGCAAATGAAAGAAGTTCTCTTTATTTATAAAAAGAACACAAGAAGCCATCTAAATAATCAGTAACATGAAATTCTTAGTCAAACCGGATATGAAGATAAGCAACTATAACTAAAGGTAAGATGTCAGTATCCACAGTACAGGAAGTAGTGACTACAAGTGAATGACTAAAGAAATCCACATTTAGGCATCTCTTACTTTATAGAAATGGTCCCATGCTTCATCTGACAATGGATGAGAATTTTAATAATTTTTTCCATAATGTAAAATACACTCAGAAAATGAGAAGAATCAAACTCTAGATTCAAATTCCATAATGGGAAGTATGAAAAAATCAAAATCTGGAGAGGCTGAGTAGGGTACCGCTTAAGAATGTGTACGCTGGAGGTGAATGGCCCTGCTTCCCACCCCACCTCTCCTGCTGGCGCTGGCCTTGCCCAAGTGACTTGACCTCTGTGGACCTCAGTATCTTCACTCTGACACACAGGAATAAAACTAGTAGCAGCAGCAGCCCTAATTTTATATATAAATCCCACAGTATATTTCAGCCATTCATTTGTTTTCTAAATTTACCCAAATACATATCTGGTTTCTCTACTTTGCAAGACCAGGAAGAGGTCTTTATCAATAAACCCAGAGTCCACCAAGTTCTCCGTAATAACTTTATAAAAACCACAAGAGATTGTAGGTAAATAAGAATGTCAATCCTTAATAACGATGTTGAATGAAATAAACATTATTAAACTCATTTTTCACCTGAGGAAACTGAGATTTCAAAGTTTACCTCTCCCAAGATAACAAAGTAATGGCCATGCTGCTCTTCAAACCCTGTACCACCCCAATATGACCCTACATAACAGTTTCCAGAAAGGTTTTCATTCCACAACAAAGATGTACAAGAATATTTTTATATTCTAGTGTAGGGGTTTGCAGAGTATGACCTGGGACTCCTGGGGGTCCTCAAGACCTTTCCAAAGAGATCCTGAGGTCGAAACTATTTTCATAATAATATGAAGGCATTATTTGCCTTTTTTATTCCCATTGTCTCATGAGCATACAGTGAAGTTTTCCAGAGGCTACATGACCTGTGATGTCACAGCAGACTGAATGCAGAAGTAGATATAAGAATCCAGCTATCTTCTATTAAGCCAGACATTAAAGAAACTTGCAAAAATGTAAAACAATGCTACTCTTTTTGCTAAAGTTTTTTTTGTTTTAGAAAATAAGATTATTTTTCATTAAAATGCTGTTTATGTTAACATGGAATAGGTTTGTTATTTTTAAATAAATTATCAACACATTTATTTTAATTTTCTTAGTTTTAAGTTTAATACACCTAACGTCTCTAATATAATACACATAGACCAAAGCTCTTTAGGGGCCGCAATGATTTTTAAGAGTCTAAAGGGATCCTAAGAGCAAAAAGTTTGAGAGCCTTGAAGAACATTCATCGTCTTTAAACCATTGTCAATACAAGAACATTGGAGAGAAAACATATCTCTACCAGAAGTGTTTTTCAATTTAGCTTGACAATTATCTGGGCAACCTGAAATCAAGTGTCATTTTTATCGCTGCATCCACCCAAACTGAAGGCATTTTTCTATGATAAAATAACTTCCAAAAGATTACTGACAAGTGATATTGCATGATATTTTTAAATTGTGTGGGAATAGAATGGAATATGAATTAGGAAGTGAGAAGTCGAATGCTTTTATCACATGGTTTTATTGCATGTGTTTGAAAAGGAGTCTACATTTTAACAGATTATCAAAGAATTTCATCAACATCGTACAGTGGAAGAAGGTGAAAACTTAGTTTACCACAAACTATGAAGAGCCTTTAACTTTAAAAAAAAGTGCACAGTGCTCACTTTAGCAGCACATAGACTAAAAAAAGTGCACAGGTATGTGTGTTATAGATATCTTCTAGACCCAACAACAAAAATAAGCAAACACAAATAAATAAAATAAAAATGTTACCACAATGAAATTTTAGAATTCTACTGTATATCACAGAATATGTTACATACTATAAGATACATATAGATATAGATTCAAATAAACCAGTTAAGACTGACAGAGAAGAAATTAGGAGGTTCACTTGATTGGTGTGACAACTTTTCCAATATGTAGGTTGCTACCTAAATGTTAGAACGCAAACTAACATCCCTATATGCATATTATATTTATGCATGTATATATTTTGATGGGTTTTGTCATCTCTAATCTAGTCTACCTTCATAGTAATCAAAGATTTTTAGGACAAAATTTCTTCTGATTTTTATTGTTTGTATTATGTTTTTTTAATTTTTTTTGCTGTTATTCCCCATATGATAAATCATAGAAATAAACAATTCTCACACACTTAGACCAATGCCAAATGGATAAAAGTCATTAACTACCACATCCTTCAAGAATGGCAACAATGACATATCCATCAAGGTGAAAATACAGTCACAAAACACCACCAATGCCTAACAAACTCTAGCATATCCACACATAACCTACAGCATAATAGAGGGTGGGCAGATTACATTTGCACAAATACTTGTCACCTTAATAAAACAGGAGCAAAATACTTTACGCCAGGCATCTTGACTCTAAGAATTCTTATAGTCACTATATGACATAAACGAATTCAAGTATAAAGAGTAAAATACGTGAAAGTAACAAAAAAGATTGTGAAAAAGAAATGTGTGCTAAGCAAAAGGCCATAACATAGCTCTCAGTCACAGAGGAAACACAGTCAAAGGCTGTTAGAGTCTTCCACAAACATAACGTGATTTTTTTTTAAAGCAGGTGGTGGTGCAGAGGAAGGAAAGAGATTTAACTTTAATATTTAATGTTATTAGAGTAGCAAGCATTGACTCAAGACTATTTTTCTCTTTGATTTCCATAAAGGTCAACCTCTGACTGAAAAATCTAAGTCGCAGGTGGGATATTTAATATCCTAAATGACCTCTAGCGGTCATCCAAGACACATGGCAAATGAAATAAAAGCTGTTTATATTATGAAGTATAAAATTATCAAATAACAAGGAGCAACCTGAAATTTCACTTGATAAAATAAATTCAGAGTACATTAAAACACTTATATGCATCCATTAATCCTAAAATTCTTTTAGAAATGTATCCTGAAGAAAAGATTTGACAAGGGCTCAAAATGTTATGAGTAAAAAAGTTTATTTCAGGATTGCTTAACAAGAATGTAATAGCCAACAATGCCAACTGGTTAAACAAATTATGTTACATCCACATAGTGAAACACTAATACAGCCATCAAGAGTAATAAGGATGATTTATTCATTAAAAAGAAACATTTCAGCAAAATATTGAATTAAAAAGCAAGTTAAAATAAGGGTAAAATAGCATAACTCTTTACCAGAGTGGCTAAAAAGTTATGTGTGTGTGTTTACCTGGGAGATACATGATAAATAATCAAAGGATTAATGGAGATTTATAGGATCTTTGGAGGGTGGAATTATAGATTTCTTAGATCAATTAATTTTCTAGTTGTCTATAATAAACAGATATTGTTTTGTAATAATAAATACGTTTTTCATAAAAATTAATATGCATAAAGGGATATTGATCCATGAGATTACAGCCAGTTCCTGATCCAACCAGCCATGTCTATGACGGACTTTGCAAACATCTGAGTACAATCTTTCTGACGCGCTGACATGTTGTTCCTTTCCCTCTGAAAGACTGAAAGACAATACAGTATCCTGTGCACCCTTTTTCCTCAGAGCTTTATTTTTAAAGTGCACCTAACTTACCAAAACAAGAAAGCATGCCAGCAACTTATTTTTATTCTTGAAAGAACAGATGGGTTTTATCTAGGTGGTTTCATAATACAGTAATAAGTCTAATGTTAAATATATAAACATAATTGACCATTCTCTTCCATCACTGTCAAATTACTTAGAGCATGTAATGTTTTATGTAATGATGCAAAGAATGATTTCTTGAAGGCATCTGAAAGCAACAACCCATAGAAGCCTTTGCAAAAATAAAGGCAGATTTTGTCAGGATTACATGTGTCTAGATGCAGAAAAACTTGCTACACCTGACTGATTACAAGTAATCTAAGCAAATAACAGGTAATCGGGTCAATTTTTCTCTAAACAGACCACCAGATACCCAAAAAGAAAGTAAATTTGACTCATATTTATAGGCTTTGTTTATCTGACTGTCCATAGCAATAAGGATATTTACAACACTCAACTACAAAACTACAAACCAGCTATCATTAGGGTTAATTCTGGACCTAGCAAATAATTTTCTATCTTGATCATTTGTATGGATCAACCAAGAGTTGAAATTTAAAACCAGTCAACACTTGATTCCTTTGTTAACAGGCCTCAAAATATGGGTCATTGAAATTAGTGGAAGTTTTCTCTTAAATTCACTTTCTCCTCCACTGACCCTTTTTATCAAAACAGTCAATATGACAAACCACAGGATAACCCGAGCTTGCCTCCTGCTTCTGCTTGAAATGTTTAATTAGAGTGCCCTAAAAACAGAAGCAGAAGCAAAAGAATCTGTACCATCCAAAAAGTGCCCTTAAGCTAACCGCTAAATTATTTAGAATTCATCAGAATATGAAAACCACAACACTTTAACAGAATAACTTCAAACCAGAGCCATCAAACTTGCAGAAAACCATTAAGTTAGACCTGGAATAAAGGCAACCAGAAAGCGCCACTAAATTTCATTTAGTTTCTCTAGAAAAGTGAGTTAACTTAATAAACTTCAGCCTGAATTTTCTTTCATACTTCCTCACCTGGACATATTATTATTCTCAAGTTGCAAGAAGAAGATACAGCAAACTCCTAACAGTGCACATGTAACTGACACAGTATTTTTAATTGCATTCTCCAGAATTATACTGGCCCTCAAGATGCTTTCTGAATTACAAATTACTTAGGGCGAGGGAAAGCAGTGAAAAATTTATATCATGTAAGTTCAAAGAAAATTTTCTTTGACGATTTCCATCTGGCATACTGCATGTGACAGTGGCAATCCTCACTGCCTCGTATGATGTAACGCATCATGACTGGTGTGATCCAGGCAGAACATCTCAAAGGGGCATGCTGCCAAGAATGGCCCATGGGAAGTGACTTTTTTCATGGGTAAAGAATGTATTAAAAATATATGCTATAGTTCATGTTCTTTGACATGACACAGCCTGGAGCTATGGCATGAATAGCACTTGTGTCAAATTATTTTATTTTTGTCACTTGGCTAGTGAGCAATTATATGAAAAGAAATAGTCTACTGTCATAGTTATATTACCATACGTAAATAAGTAGGACATGAAGCTTGGGCTGGGTATGGAGTGAAAGGAGGGAGAATAATTAGAAAAACAGTGTCTTAAAAAATGTTGTTAAAATTCCTTTTAACTCTTTAGAGACCTTTTACATAATGTGTAAGATAAGTGGAATCAAATGAACCAAACTGTATGTCTCCATGACCCAAATTCATCAATAAATATTCATATCTTCAATTTGTCCATTGGTGGCTTAAAATGATGTTCATTATCTCACACTTTCCCTGGATCAGCCTAGCTGGGTGTTGTGGATCTGAGCACCACTCAAGACTTCAGTCACCTCGAGACACAGCTGGGAAGGTTCACTTCCAAGCTGGTTTATGAGGTGGCTGGCAGGATGCAGATCCCAGCAGGGTGTCAGACTCCAGCCTGTTTCTCATGAGTTGTTGGCTGGGGGCTCCCTCATGTCCTTGCCACACGGGCCTCTCCACAGAGCATCTCAAGCTCGGCAGTAAGAGAGTGCACAAGGGAGTGAATGCTAGCACCCCAAACAGAAGCAAAAGCCCATCTCTTTTGCCTTTTTCTGCTTATTAGAAGCAAGTCATTAGGTCCAGCTCAGATTCAAGGGGAGGGAGTGACATAAAAATGTGAACACCAGGAACTGGGGTTCGCTGGGAGTCATGTCAGAAGCTGCTTACCACATCCACACACACCTTCATTGTTAAAATGAAAAGGTCAAATAATATTTCTATCCCTGTAATTAATGCATATTAAATCATGACCCCTTGCTAGAAAGTCACACTCAAAAAGAAAATGGTTCATTTTACAATAAAGCCAACCAATGCAATGAGCAAAGTGTCTAAACTTATGTTAAAAGGAAAAGTAAATTTAGCAGTTGGTAGTATAAAACAGATACCACGTTCGTAGGATTGTTCTTTCTGGTTCTTTTACCTCCATCATTCAGGTCACGTTTCTTCTTTTCCCTGGCAAGATGGTGTCAAAATTAACATTCAGTGCTGAAAGAATCCGTGACCTTTCAGCATTTAATGGTTCTCAGCCACTCACCCATTGAAATGGGCAGTACCAGAGTCAAAAGCCCAGACTGACAAACAGCTACCTCTACTTATAACTAACAGAGCAGAATTTTTCTCTACTTATTTAATTAATATAAGTCAAATAATATACAGATAAACCATTAATATGTCCATATGATAAATACTAATTAATATCCTTACTATGATCCGATCACTTAACTACTTAATACATGCACTCACATATACACTTATTAATGTATGGGCATCTACATGTAAACTTAAGAAAACCCTATTAATTGATGGCTATTAATATTATTAATGAATTTGTAGTACAATTAGATGAAAACTACTCAACTTCTTAAAGCTTACAATTTCTGCCATTCTTCTTCAATTAGCACTGAAACCCATTAAGTAATAAAAAATGTCAAGAAAATTATATAGTAAATACAAAGTGACTCTGCCTACTTTATACTCAGCTAGACTAGTTTACACACACTTTGAATTTGCTTCCTTGAATTGAATAAAACAGTATGCTTGGAAAGTTGGTTATTTTATTTCTGCTCAAGGAAATCATTTTTAAATTCACAGAATTGCTTTTTCAACCCTGAGGTTATTTATTTTGCTCTCCTTTAAATACATACACATCTTACAGAATATGTAAATACTTTTCCATTTGCTTTTTCCGATGCAAAAATTTATATTGATATTATATAAAAATATACTACTGTACTGTAATTTAAAAAAAAAAAAACTTCTAAAACATAAAATAAATGCTGTATCATCAGCTCTAAATGTTGATTGAATGCCTACTACATTTAAGGTGCTCTGCTCATGCTGAAACATGTCTTACATTTTTCCAATTTTTAAAGTTCTGCACTTGGTTAAAAACTTCGATACTAATAAATTCACGTGTTGATTTTTTTTAAGTAGCAGCAATATAAGAAAAACAAAAGTTAGCCTCCTATAGCTTACCGAGACTCTTACAGGAACAACCCATGGCTTGCCTTAAAGACAAGCTAGCTAGTGATCTCCAGGCAACCACAGTATCACTCTTTCTCCTGCCTCTCATAACTGGTTGTATTACGCACATACCTTTTCTTCACAAAAGGAGCCATTTTATTCTGAACACTATCTATGTTTATAACAGAAACCAATTTCTACCACAACTTTCTTTTGCAAAAATGAAAATAATATATATTACTGTATTTGACATCACTAGTCATTTTCAGATTACTGAGACAAGAAATTCCTTTTCAGAATGGGGATAATCCTAGTTTTGTCCTGCTCTTCCCAGTGAAACCCCTGGAGATTTGCTTTAACAGATAAACTTTAAAGCTCACATAATGTTAAAGCCCATGTTAAAGGACAAAAGCAGAAAAGAGCATTTCAAAGAATGAAGAGAAATGGTTCTCCAGAGAAGTCAGAGATGTTTCTAGAGAATGCAGGATTAAGAGGATAAAGGAAACAGCTTTCCAAGATCTTCTGGGGAATTTTATTGCTGAAATATTTCACTTAAACACAGTCTCTGCTAAAATGAGTTAACAGTGAAAGAAGTTAGCCTCTCTGGGTTCTGATTGGCCGTTTAATAACAATGAAAAAGAATTATCGATTAAAAAATTGAACTAGAAGTACAAACTGACTCTTGAGTTTGTTCACAAACTAACAGTACTAGAAATTAGAATCAATTATTTACAAACTAGATGATTTTAAAATAGCATAATTTTAATGAAAAAATCACTAGCTATTTAAAATGTCATTTTTATTCTTATTAACCATTCTCCTCATATGCATTCACATCTTTTCCAAAAAAAAAAAAATTCTCTTCTGTTCCCATTTATTGAATATACAGTTTCCATGACTAGGTAAGGGGCCATCACTACTGTTTGGAGTTATATACAAAATCCTTTTGGGATTGACTCGAATTCCTAATCCCCTAGTCTTCAATTTCTGAGATTTCTGGATCAAAGTGTGATCACATACATAGTTCCTTTAACTAATCTTCAGCAGTTCTAAAGTCCTTCCCTAAAAAGTTAAGATTCAGAGAAAAAGAAGGCTTTAATCCCAACAACTTGAGTAAAACATAAACACAAATGATGTGTTCATAATCAAGTATCCAGGGAATGCCGATGTTATTTCAATGGGACTTTATCACTTTCTGAAAGGCAGCAAACAAAAAAGGCCAGATGAGAAATTCCTCTATTTTATAGAGTGGATATCACATCTCTACCTGTATCTACCTACTAATATTCAATAATCACAGGGTAGTAACAATGCCTGACGTTCATCTGGCAATTTGCAGTTTCATATACAATATCTCATCTGCTCCTTATAAGTTTATTACTAAATAAACAATGTTTTATTGACAAATTATACATAATTACATATTTTAGTTCCTCTCCCTTCATTAAAGCCTGTAAAACAAAGTACCACTATATAGTTTAAAGAATATATATTTTCTTTTTATCAAAGTATGCATTCCTTACTTACTAATCTTTTGATATTAACAGTAAAAATTTTAAAATGGTCACTTTCAACTTAGAGCAATTTTTTTCTCTGTTGGTATGAGTGGTCTTCCTTCTTCCAGCCAGAGATGTGAGTGAATTGCTTTAAGAATCTTAAAAACATTCCCATCAGAAGAACATACATCTAACTGATGTACAGAACTCGTGCCCCAAACTGCTTACTCTGATTTTTAATGATGAATTCCAAATTTTCTACATTTAGTTTCTTTTTATTTTCCTCACTTGCATTTGTAATTGGCTTCCTATCTGATTTACACTTCAAAAATATACCAAGAATTCTCATCATCTCATAGTTCAACTTTACTCTTTGAAAGGATCAAGCAGAAATTCTCTAGGTTCCTTAGTTTTTATAGATATGACTATTTCTACACTAACTCTATCCTGTTCCTTTTTTAACCTTGCCCCTGTGACCACCATTTGAGTTCGAAAGAGGTCCTTTTTCTTATAAGAATTTCCATTTGATTAGTGTATTGAGGTCCCCAACATCACCCCAAGGTTCTGTCATTTGCTAGGAGGACTCAGCATAGTCATACTTAGAGCAAAGATTTATTACAGCAAAAAGATACAAAACAAAATAGGCAAATGGAGAGGCACACAGGGCAAGTCCAGAGAAGAACAGACAGAAGCCTCCCGCAGCCCTCTCCCAGTGGACGTGCTGGATTCCACCAGCATCAAACTGTGAAGTGCTGTCTGCCAGAGAAGTTGTTAAGGACTCATTGGCCGTGCATTTTACCAGGCACTGATCACAGAGGCACCCTCTGTCTGGCACACATGAAGTTTCCAGACTTCCAAGAGGCAAACAGGTATTCGGTGATGAACCACAGTTTAGGTACAGTGAGCCCCTCTTGTCAGTCAGAGTGGAGGGATCTTTCCTGAAATCCAAGTTCCCAGATGCCATTGAAGTGCGTGTCCTACAAGCAGCTTTTTAAGGAGAGCTGTCTCAGGCCAGCTACGTTAACTCTTTTCTGAACACGTTTGTCAACGAAGGGTCTGATCCTTCTTTCTCTATTTCTGTCTAGCTAGGGCATAGCTATAGAACCGTATTGACTAGCAATGCTCTAGAGTCTAGTACCCTGGGTTTGAATGCTAACTCTTGACATGTATTTTTTTTATAGCATCATTTACTTAACCACTGCGGACATCTATTTCATGTAAAATATAGAGGTAACAATCATACCATCTTCATATTGTTATTGTGATAATCCATACACAGTCATGTACTTCTTAAGGACCTAGATACGTCATTAGGCCCTTTTATCATTGTACAAACAACAAAGAGTGAATGCACTGACATAAACCTAGATGGTATCACCTGTTACAGCATGTTCTCTACTTTTATACGACGGGCAGTGTGGTAGGTTTGTTGACACCACAAACATGTGAGTGACGTGTGGCACTATGATATTGCAATGGCTACAGTATCACTAGGCAATAGGGATTTTTCAGCTCCATTATAATCTTACAGGACCACTGTCGTGTACATGTCATTATGCTAAGCATGACTGTAAAGTGCTTTGAAGAGTGGAGAGTGCTCAGTTATTTCAGCTACTAGTTTTTTACAGAGGCTAATGAGCTATGCCAAAGCTCTGCAGAGGGTAGCAAGCCCCTGTGAGTTGCTCCTTCTTCAGCCACTGTCACTGCTCTGCCAGCCTGCACCACCAGGGCCAAAGCTGCAAAGGGGTCTATGGTAATAGACAAACTGACTAGGAAACTCATATAGAAATGTAAAGGGCTTAGAGTAGCCAAGACAATTCTGAAAAAGAAGAACATTGATGACTTATACTACCTGGTTTCAAAACTTACTGCAAAGCTACAGTAATCAAGACAGTGTGATATAGATCAATAGAACAAAATGGAAACTCCAGAAATAAACCCTCACACATTTATGGTCAATTGATTTTCGATAAAGGTGTCAAGGCAATTCAATGGGAAAAAAGGGATAATCTTTTCAACAAATAGTGCTGGGACAACTAGATATTCAAATGGAAAAGGTGAACCTGGACCTTGACTTCACACCACACATAAAATCAACCCACAATGGATCATAGACTTAAATATAAGAGGTAAAACTATAAAACTTCCAGAAAAAAAAATATAAGAAAAAAATCTTTGCAACCTTGAGTTAAGCAGAGTTCTTAGATATGATACCAAAAGTATAACCCATAAAAGAAAAAGTTGATAAACTCAACTTCATCAAAATTAAAAACTCTTGCACTTCAAAAGATATAATTAAGAAAATAAAACATAAACGCAGACTGGGAGAACATTTCCAAGAGGTGAATTATATGGTATGCAAATTATACTTCAATAAAATTGTTAAAAAAAAAAAAGATTCTTAAGTCAGTGCTCCTTAAACCAGGACTTACAAACACCCAGGGATACAAGACTAAACACAGCACCACTCTAAAACATTTATTTACTCACTTCACTGGTAATTTAAAACATTAAACATTATTGTTTCATGAAAACAAACATATACACTATAGAAGGTGGTGAGAGATGAAAATGGCCTGCACAAGAGCGGAGGCCATTTATTCAGAGCATGTAATAAGAGAGTCGGCCCCATCACTAGGGCTTGGCAGAGAGTTAAAGGCTGGCAGGGAAGTGAGAAAGCTGTCAGGGCAAAAAGAGAAGGCTTCAGGTGTACTCCGATCTAGGAGCTTGCTGCCACGAGGAAGCTGGGGTGGACTGACCAGAAGCAGGCCATCTTACGTGACTGGTGTGGAGGGCACACAGTATTCGGCTTTCTCTGGTTGGTCCTGAGTTGAAAGTTGGGGCAAAAAGAGGGAACTTGCCAGTCACTGACCAAGCCTTCACTGTTGGAGGTTGTTTATTGCATGGCTTGAGGTTTGGCTTCTGGGACTAGTTGCTAAAAAATTATGGTTTAGCACCCAGGTCTCTGATGTGGGTCAGAGTTCAACTGTCATATATGCTTCAGCCATTCACTATTTCTATAATGGGTCTCACAAGAGTAAAATGCAAAACCTGACAAGCAAAAGACAAAGGTCAGATGGACCACACTTTCCTCCTTCTCCCTCTGGAGACCCCCACCTCCCATGCAAACATACCCCCAACAGTTGGCTATACCAGTTTTCTAGATAATCTGAAGGTGTCTTAGTTTCAAGATGACATTACCACTTCTCCCAAATTTGGCGTGTACACTGATGGGGGGCAACAGGTTATCTTTAGAGAAAGGCTTCCTCTTGCCCCTGGCTTCTTCCATTTCCTCCCTCTAAACAAACATCCAGCATAATGACGGGGGTCACATCTGTGTTTTATGACTTCACACATTTCAGAAGCTTTATATCATTCTGCATGTCGCTTGTGTTATTATTCATAACAATGAGAATAAGAACAGTTACACACAAACTTGCAAGCATTTGTTATTTACTCCTTATCTTGTGAGAAAATTATCATTATTATGCCGTTTTACATAGAAGAGGAGTGAGACTTTGCAAGGTTAAATAATTTATCCAAGGTCACCAGGTGCGTAACCAATCAGGAATTCAACCCCAGCTTTGTGTATGACTGTAAAGACAGATCATTGCCAAATATTGGTTTCCTTAAGGAAGGTATTTTTTCTTGATTCAAAAATAGTAAATATCTTCTCACCTCACCCCTTCGGTATGGCCCGGAAAGGCTCTAAAGTTCAGAGGTCAGCTCTTTTCTGCCCTTTGAGGCACATGCCGCACTTGGTAAAACATGGCTGGGGCAATTTTCCTCAAACTTTGAAGCAAAATTCCTGTGATGGTCTTGTGATCCCTGTTAGCAATGTCAGTTGCTCATGATTTCTCAACTCATAATCATTCCTCTAGAACTAGTATTGATTTATAAAGACACAGAGAAGAGTGTTACCATGTCTAATTTCATTGGATTCATTAGTTGGCCTGTGCCACTGCAAGGAAAAATGCAAAAGGTTTTCAGAAACCCTAACTATGAAGAAAAGAGGCCTCTTCTCTCTTGAACATTTTGCCTCTTAACTGTTTACTTCAGGGGTCCCTCCACACCCACCCTCCATCCAGCCCGACCACACGAACCCACTAGTAAATAAAGGGAGGTGGCTCAGGATCCTGAAGGTGTCCTATGACATCATCCCCAGACCTCGGCCACACATGAATCCATGACTTATTGCTTAAGAGAACGTGCATGGCCATGGCCTACTGTTCCTGCATGAGTATAGGTTATCTTCTCTGTTATACTTCTATCAGAAATCCTGCCTTTTTTCCAGGTCTAACGATCCCACAAAACCGTAGTTTGAGGATTGTGTGGTCAGATGGATGATATTTGGTTTTATCTCAATTAATTTCTTAATCTGGCCTCACGCTCTCACTCTTACTGGCCACACTGGCTCTCTGGGCTGTGCCTCTCGCTTTCACCCCCATGGACTGAGGACTTCTTCCTGTGAGCATCATCCACAGGGTGCACACGGCACCCTTGCACACCTGTCTGCAGGATCAATCACTCACCCTCCTCCAAGGAGGTTTTCTCTCTTGCTACATAAACCGTCTTTTATTGGGATTATGATAAAAAAAGAAAAAAGAAAAAAATGCGGAATAAGAGCTTCAACACCTCAAAAATCGAAGGTGTCCTCAACAGAACACACCCCTTGCAATCTGAAACTTTTATATTTTAAAATCAGTGCAATGACTTCCTACTCTCAGCTCCTTATCCGAGAAAATCCACTACCAGTGTGATGTCATTAGTAGTGAGGGTGTTGAAGTCATTTTAATAGTAATAATTAGAATGTCAGTCATACAGATGATTTACTTTGTTGTGAATTAGAACAGATTCAAGGTTATCCCCGAATAGTATCACTCTCACTCACTTGCTTTTCTACCTGCTTTCTAAAATTGGAAGGAACAGTTGAAGTTCCAGGCAGAGACAATTAGACACATCCTGCAATTTATTTTTCCTTTGCCACATCCCTTGGTGGGCCATCACTAATGATATGCCATTAATAACTATAGCAATTATAAATCATTATAATGCTTTTGGTACTGATTTTGTATTTGCTTCCATTTTCATTTTAGCTTTACCCGTGGGTGAATTTTTATTAAGAAAGGAGAGATAAAGAGAGAATAGCACTCCATCTGTATCATGGGTTTTCAAATGTCTTCTTTATAAAAGAAAAAGAAAAATTTGTTTCAAAGGAAAACTTTCACAGAATCCCAATACATAAAACAGATAAATGTGGTCTCGCTCTAATTCAAACCTAACCAGGCACCAGGCTGCCCCCTCAGCCTCCAGCCATGCCCCTTTGGTGACTCCTGCAGCACATCTCCAGAACCCGAGATCCTGCTGACCGCCATTTGAAAACCAGTGACCTCCACTGACCTGATGCATGAGCCACAATGATGCCATTGACACTGATTGACAGTACAATGACCACATCAAAAGGAAACCAAGTGACAATGCTGGTGATACTAGCCATAATGCTCTTCATGCAATGGGTTAGAATCCATAAATATTTTTAATTGGCAAAAAGCTTTACTCAATAATTGCACCTTCTTGAAGAGAAATCTGCACTCCCATGTTTACTGCAACATTAGTCCAAGTAACCAACATATGGACGCCACCTAGATGTCCATCAACAGATGAATGGAGTAAAAGTAAGTGATATATCACAATTATATATATATATATTATTGTGTATATATAAAATTATATATATAATTATATATATATAGTAATGTGTTACACACACACACACGTACGCACATGCACACACAATGTAATATCCAGCCTTAAAAAAGAAAGAAATCCTGTCATTTGCGATCACATGGATAAATCTAGACAACATTATGCTAAGTGAAATAAACCAGACAGAGAAAGACAAATACTGTATAATTTCACTTACGTGTAGAATCTAAAAACATCAGACTCATAGAAGCAGAGAGCAGAAGGGTGATTGCAGGGGCAGGGGAAAATGGGGAAATGTTGGTCTAAGGCACAACGGTGTCATTGTCCATAGTGCTTGTTACTGTATTTCTGCATAACTTTTTAAGGGTCAACATCCAGATATGCCCATTTGAGTTTGCTGTGGCAGGAAAAGGACATGTTTAAATAACCCATTTCCATCACTTGAGATATTTATTCTTAGTCTACCCTACCTTCATTATCTTTTTATTCAAGGCTTTGATTCAATCATTATGAATTGATTCAATGAGCTACCAAAATAGAAAGAAGTTACATTTAAAGCAATTTATAAAACTAACCACATACCAAAATGTCTCAGGAAAGAAAATTTGTCAGAGAAGGATCTGTTCTAAAATAGAATCTTTAGCATTTAGAAGTTAGCAGATTAGAAAAACTGTATTGATTTCAGTATTCGTCATTATTCTTCTAAGATCTTTTTTTTCCTCCAAACTATATGTTCAAAAACGTGGAAACAATATCCACATGCTTCTCAGTATGCCTTTTTCCTTCTGCAGTATATCTCTCCTGCAGCCACTATCTGGAATGCATAAGCAATCCCCACAGAAAGTAAAGGTGCAGCTATGCTTTGTATTTTTCTATTTTATAATACAACTGTTTCAATACACATAAGAGAAAAGAAGAAACATATTTCTCTTTTCGTTTAAACCTTGCTTGGAAAGCAGGGATAGCAATCATAAATTATGAATAGCATTTTAAATGTTTTTAAAATGCAGATGGGGGATTCTGTGAAGGTACACCCAAGCCTCCCTAAAGGACATCTCACTCAGATTAGGGCTTGCTACCCTTCTTCCACATCCACTTTTCAAATGGCAAAAGCAAGAATTATTCATGGTATGAAGGAAAATCTTTGAGAAGTGCCTTGTATTCTAATTTCTGATTCATCCTTGTTGGGGTTTATCTTCTTGACCCCAAAGAAAAATTCCACTTAAGAGGAAAGAGACTACTGCCAGCTAGTAAACACCTACAAAGTAGATCCTGAATTTTGCTAGCAAAGTGATAACTGAATAGAAAGTGTGCGAGCACACTCTCTCTCTCCCTCTCCCTCTCCCTCCATATATACATATATTTATTCAATTAACTAATTAATATGCTGGACTCAAGGGTGTCCCTCTCTCATTGGCTTCATGATAATACACTGGATGGAAAAGAAGGCATAAAACACTCAAGCTGAAGCTTTTTTCCTCTTCCTTCTGAGAAGCCAGAAGGCAAAACTTCTCCATCTTTGGAGTTACTGGAGAGATTCCTTTTTCCATTTTATTCATCTGTCACTCTCTGTATGTTTTTGCTGATCCATATACACATTACTAAACTCTACATGCACAGAGATAAAATTTAGATTAAGATGCAGACTATATGTCTTACTGTAATACTGGATGGTTAGCCTTTTCAATATTGGTGTTTTAAATTATGTATTTATTTATATCCCTAGTCATCCAAACAGTTTGAAATTTCTTACATTCCTAAGTCCTTTGTGTATCTGCTTTAATTAATAAAATTCAATACTTACCCAGGTACTGTGAGGTTTAAAACCATGAAGAACAGGGTGTCCCTGCCCTCCAGAAACTAAAAACTCAGTAGAAGAAAGAAGTATGAACATAGATCACTCTGAGGAGACAGACTCTGATAACTGATAGAAGAGGTCTACAGATTAAACATGCACTTCTAGAGTACCAGAAAGAAGAGAGTCACTCTATCAGGAAGCCAGCTAACATGCATGGCCCTCTACTTCTGTAACCCTGAGGGTATTCACCAGTAAAGTTTCATCTCGATGTCTCATATCTTCTACATAAGACTATAAATGTTTGTGTTTGAAAGGATGGTTTTGAATCACCAAGATGAGGTTAAACTATTTAATTTTATTCCTTATGCTAAATTTAGGAAGTATATAATACAGTTTTCAGTATTTCAATATAAATACATTGAAATCAAATTATTCTTTTAGCTCAATTTTTACCTTACAGATGTCCAGAAATGACATTTCTCCAGAATACTTAATTCTTCTACAACTCTGGGTAAAATGAATGTGGCTGTGTATTCCTATTTCTTCACTTTTTGCTTTATCCCTTGAATATCATATCTTTAAATAAGAATTCTCAATAAGATTATATACATTGCCTAATACAAGTCTGGGCATGTAAGACGCATGCAATTTTTCCAATATGTACACAATTATAAATATCTCAGTAAGTATTCACTGAATATGCAAAATTCAGTGCAATTGAGATAATATTGAGGACATGTATTATATCTCATTTATAAAGAAAAAATGAAACAACCTAAATATCCTTAATAGGAGAGTAGCTGAATAAATTATGGCACATAAATACAAAATATAGGTCTTCCTTTAATAAAAATAGAGATACATTAATACATACTTATATGGGAACATATCTGCATGTTTTAACTTCTAGGCAAGATGGAGTAACATATCAGTTTTCAGTGCCCTTCTCCCCAAAACAACTCGAAAAGCAAACAAAACACATGAAACAATAGTTTTCAAGGAATTGAGCATAAGGCAATGAAGGATCCCTGAGGGACAGGCAATGAATCCTATGACCTGACTACAGAACATTTCCAGGCCATGGTATAGGGTGGGGGAATCAAGATGGAGCCTATTAGTTCCCCTGAGATAAGAACACAGAACACAAATCTGGGAGCCTGGGAGGCCAAGCAGTCTAGAGTCTGCAGGGTAAAGTACCATTAACCAGCAAGATGCACAGAAAGATGGCTCTGAAGATTGCAGAGTGTCTCCCACCCCCCGACAAGTCTTCATCAATACCGACATGATTGTCTATATAGAGAATCCAATGATTCCACAAAAAAAGTTACTAAAACTAATAGATCAGTTTAAGATGATTACAGGATCAACATAGAAGAATCAAATTTGTTTCTATATACTATCAACAAACAATTAGAAACTGAAATTTATAATTGAAAAAAACAGTATCATGCTCTTTGAACAAATGAGATTTATGTCTGGCACGCAAGGCTGGTTCAATATTCAAAAATCAATTAAAGTCAATAAAAAACATGCAGCCAAAGTAAAAATCAAAAAGTGGGACTAAATCAAACTAAAGTGCTTCTGCAAAGCAAAGAAAATAATCAGCAAAATAAAAAGGCAACCTAGATAATGGAAGAAAATATTTGCAAACCATATATCATATAAGGGGTTAATATCCAAAATATATAAAGAACTTATAAAACTCAACAGCAAAAATAAAACCTGATTTAAATATGTGCAAATGACCTAAACAGGTACTTTTCCAAAGAAGACATACAAAGACATACAAATGGGAATGGGTACATGAAAAGGGAAATGCAAATCAAAACCACAATGAGATACCACCTCACATCTCTTAGGATGGCTATAATGAAATAGACAAGAGATAAAAATTGTTGACAAGGATGTGGAGAAAAGAGAACCCTTGTCCACTGTCAGTGGGAATGTAAATTGGTGTAGTGTAGCCACTATGGAAAACAGTATGGAGGTTCCTCAAAAAATTAAAAATAGAACTACCCTATGATCCAGCAGTTCCACGTCTGAGTGCACATCCAAAATAACTGAAATCAGGATCTCAAAGATTTGTCTGCACTGCTATGTTCACTGCAACATTACCCACAATAGCTAAAATATGGAAGCAACCCCAGAGCTCACTGACAGATGAATGGATGAAGAAAACACAGCATACACAAACAACGGTGTATTATTCAGCTTTAAAAATGAACAAAATCCTGCCATTTGTGACAATATTCATAAACCTGAAGGACACTATGCTAAGTGAAAAATGCAGGTCACAAAAAATCAAATACTGCATGATGCCATTTATATGAGGTATCTAAAATACTCCAACTCATAGAAGCATAAAATATAACGGGTTGCTCGAGGCTGGGAGGAGAGGAAAACAGAGATGAATACATTGTAGAGACTGCTATACGACACATGCCTACACTGAACAGCACAGCGCTGTGCACTTTGAAATCTGTTGAAGGTTGATCTCATGTTAAGTGATCTTACCACAAAAACAAGGGCGGAGTGGTGCGAGGAGGCACAGAGAAGCTCTGGGGGCACTGGGTATGTCTCTTATCTTAATTGTGGTGATGCTTGCATGTGTCCAAACTCATCAAATTAAACACATTACATATGTGTAACTCTCTGCGTATCAATTATAACTTAATAAAAAGCTGCTTTAAAAAACAAACTGAATTTAAGTGATCAGAATTACAAACATATGCTCTTTGAAAGACACTGTTAAGACAATGAAGAGTAATAAACCAGGAAAAATTATTTGTAAATCACCTGTCTGATAAAAAACTTATACCAAAATATGTAAAGATCTCCTAAAACTCAATACTAACAAACAACTTCATTTTTTTTAATGGGCAACAGATTTGAATGGACATGTCAACAAAGAAAATATGTGAAGGGCTATTAGCACGTAAAAAGATGTTCAACATCATTAGTCTTTAAGAAAATTCAAGTTAGAACGACAATGAGTTACCAGTACACATCTATTACAATGGCTGAAATTGTTTAAAAGACGAACCACAACAAGTGTTGGCAAGATTACACTGAGAAATGAAACTCTCATGTGATTCTAATAGGAATGGAAACTGGTACAACCACCTGGAAAAACAACTTGGCAGTTTCTTTACATACCATGTGATCTCCTCAGTCCACTTCTAGGGGTTTACCCAAGAGAAATGAAAGCCCTTGCAAAAGCCTGTACGAAATATTCACAACTCTAGGTTCAATAGCCAAAAACTAGAAACAACCCAAATGTCCATCAACAGATAAATGGATAAACACTGTGTGCCATGTCTGTACAATGGAACACTACTAAGGAAAGAAGAAAGGAAAGAAGAGAGAGAGGGAGGGAGGGAGGGAGGGAAGGAGGGAAAAAAGAAATGAAATGCTGATATACAGAATGACATGAATGAATATCAAAATAATTATGGTGAATGAAAAAGCCAGATGAAAAATTAGTATATACCGTATGATTCCCTTTATGTAAAATTCTAGAAAATACAAACTCACCTAAAGTGATAGAAAGCAGATCTGTGTTACTTTGGAAGGGGAAGAAAAGGGACAAAGGGAAGGATTACAAAGACACATAAGGTGAAGTTTTAGGTGGTGAGTATTTTTATTACCCTGAATGTGGTGATGATTTGACATAAATATGTCGAAACAGATTTAAGTATGCGCAGTTTATTGTATGTTAACTTTACCCCAATCAAGCTGTATAAAAAATAATAAAAATTAAAGCCGAAAAACAAAAACACAGCAGACAAGAGGCAAGAGTACTAGAGTTGAGATAGAGAAAAAAAAATGTATTCTTCATCCAGAAAGATTTGGGGTCAAATGGCTGGTAAACTAGCAAACCAATGACAGATAAAGAAAACTGAAGCTCCAGGAGGTCAGAAATTTCCTAAAGTCAAACAACTAATAGAAAACACACCAAGCACCACAATCCAAATTTCCTGGCAGCCAGCCTATTAATGTAATTTTTACTCTATCTAGTTTCCAAGATAATTTATGGGCATAAAATTATAGTTCATTATGTTTTCTAGATTTTTTTTTTTAAAAAAAGGACCTGAAAGAAAAACAACACAGAATATGCAAAAGTCCTCTTGTCTGACACTACTACATCCAATAATTAGTTATTTGGAAAAGATATCGATATTCAGTAAATATACGAATTTCAGTTAGGCATCTTCAAAGTGGAGTGAGAACGGATTATTTAGTAAACAGTGTTTCCTACCTGTCTGCACTGTTCTAAGTGCTTTTCACAAATTAACTCAACCACTATACAATAAGGAATTCAGCTGGCTTTCGTCCCTGGCTTCTGGGAGGTAACTTCTCAACTCTTGCCATTTCCCAAGTAAGAGGAGTGTCTTTATTCTTTATATGGGCCCCAACAGTTTATGCTAATATGGTGACTCATGGTGGACCCCTCAATAGGCTAATGCTAAGGATATGACTCAAGTTGGGTACTGTCCAGGTCACAAAGATCAACTATGAAATTAGAGGGTTGGGCTTTGGGCCAGGTGATATTAGCCCAATGTCCAGGAAGCTGAAAGGGGCTGGAGATGGAGTCTAACTGTGTGGCCAGTTAATCAGTGATGCCTGCACAACAAAACCCCAGTTTAAACCTGGGCATCAAAGCAGAAGTACCTGGCAGAAGTAACAGTGCCCAATACTCCACAGGGAAGGACAACTGAAGCCTTGAATTTGGACTTCTCCCAGACTCACCTCTCTCTCTCTTCAGCTGGTTCTCATGTGTATCTTTTTGCTCTAATAAAACTACAGTCATAAGTATAGAACTTTCCAGAGTTCTGTGAGTCATTCTAGAGATCATCAAACTTGAGAGGATAATGGAAACACTCAATTTGTAGCCAGCTGCTCAGATGTGAGGATGGCATGGACACCCCAAATGTGCGGCTGGTGTCTGAAGTGAAAGGAGCCTTCAGAAGGACTATGCCATCAACCTGTGAAGTTTGGCCTAACTCCAGATAGTGTCAAAAGTCACTGCAGTCACTGCATAACCTCAGGAGATTGGGGCTATTTATTATCCCTATTCTACAGATGAGGAAACAGGCACTGGGAGTCACGCAGCTCCTAGTGAGTAGAGCGGAATTCAGCTCCAGCAGGTCTGGCTTCAGAGTCCATAGTTTTATCCTCCCTATGACATGACATGAAAAAAAATAATAAAGTACAAAATCTTTCAGCATTTATTTTCAATTTTCTATTTTTCTCTTTCCCATGTCTACTTGCAGAGCAATCTACTCCTAGCAACTAAATCATATTGCATCCATACACATCATTCCACTTAAATGGAATGGAAACAATTCTTGTCTTTTTGCATCTTTATTTCATCCATTTATGTAATATTTAAATAACTTACATCATTTCAGGTGCAACTGGCATAAACAGATTTGGAAACACAATACTCTCCGTACGCAGATGGTTCGAATGGGTTAGGCGAATGCGTCACAGCTTCCAGAGCACTGTCTTCTCACCATGAGTGTGCACTGTGTCCAAGCACTGGATTTATGCACAATGCAAATTATGGACAAAATGAAAAGCATCAGTGAAACAGGAGGCACTCAGTTAAGAGAAGCCCTAATGTGTATGGAGAAAAGTCTGAACAGACCATGACCTTCCTGGTCCCTCTCACTGTCCTCATTCACATTGGTGCTTGTTCCTCTGGTCCTTTTTATTCCCCTCTATCACCCGCTCCTAGATTCACATGCGCCAACATTGAGAGCCTTTTCTTTATTTATTTATGCACTATTCCATCATTAGGCACCACAGTTTGACCAACAGTATGCCAGATGCTTTCACATATATCGCCTTCGCTCAGACCCACTTGACAGGTGAGGCACTGCAGAGAGGTTAAGTAGCTTGCTGAGTGTGGATCCTCTCATTTTCCATCTACCATTTACGTCCCTGAGATTGCTTACCTCTCTACCCACTGTGGACTGCAACCATTTCAGTGAGGTTGTCACTAGCTCTCTGGACTCAGTTATTCACCAAACTGACTTTAGCCAAACCTGGGGAATATCTTGGGTTCAAAAGGGCAGGGATGTGTCATCCTCCCTAGTCACCCCAGAAAGCCAAGTGCCAGTTTTTAGCTACCAAGCATTTCTGGAGAAAGGCTCAATGTGCCCAAGTTATCTGAATCATTTCCAGATGTCTCCAACGAAAAGAAATTATTTTTTTCTAGGAATTATCTTAAAGATTTATAATTATCTTTTAACACTTACAAGTATTTTTGCACATCTTATTTGCCTTTTTTTAGATAACAGTCCTCTTAAAGCTACTGTCTTATCCATTCAGTCAGCAAATATTTAACTCATAAAGTTCTTGTCTATTAGTATATATGACCTTAATTAAATTACCTGTAGCTACGGATGAGAGAGCTCTTGCCAACCACTTTTCTACTTTATCGATATACTTATAGGATCAGTAAGGTTTTCTGGGAATTGTGCAAATATCTTACCCACAAAACTGAGTAGTGAATTCTTTAAAGTCAGGCTCCCATTAGGATTTAAGAGGCATATTTGCATCATTTTATCAATAAAGGGATAAAACCAGGTATGAATTTCTGTATAATAACTTAAAGTTGAAATGAATTTAGTTACACCTCTGCTTTCCAGAATCAATACAAGCAGAGTCGCTGGACTGTTAGTGCTTTAGTTAAGCTTACTATTCCCCCACCGATAGCTCATTTTTAAATTTCCCATTTTTCTTCATTTATTCCTCAGGTAGTAAAATCAAACTGTTCTAAAACATAACCAGCCCTTAAGTCCTATGACAGAACAAAAGCTACAATTAGACCATAACCAGAAAAAAACTTTCTAAATTTCAAGAGCGCTACTTAATACCAGTAGCATAAATGCTAGTGACGACCTCAGGAAACACCTTCTCTTCCCGTACACACTTGTGTTGATTTACTTATTTCTCTGGATCCAGAAGGATGGAATCCACCCTGTTTGAAAGCTCTCCATACATGCCCAGAGTTCCTGACAGTGACTCTCATGTTGACAGAATGGAGTAACTCCCTTTTATGTGATAAAACAGAGCTGCAGGACGAGACTGTAGAATGAGGTCCGACCCTGACTTACACAACATTTATTTTAAGTTTCCCTTATGAACTTCCCATCTTTATTAACCACAAATGGGACATTTTAAAGGCATCTTGTTAAGTTCACAATCTATATTAATTCTAAGTTTAAAATTTGGCACACGTGATCTTAGAATTCAATCATATGTGAATAAGGAATAACATTTTGGAGGCCTGAAAAGAAAGGAAGAGAAACAGGGAAGACTTTTTAAACGGTTATGAAACTCCTTGGACAACACTTTTCACAGACTAGCCTTTTATAGAATGTATAGATTAGGAAGAGATGGAGTAATTATTTTCCATGAAACAAAGGTTTAATCCTCATGGGGAGAAAATCTTGACTAAAAGCAACTGATACCTTGCCAAATTCAATCTACTGAAAATATATCCATTAACTATTCTGCCTACCCCAACTTTACCTGGTCCTACCATCCATTAAAGCTGACTTGTAATGAGACCTGAGGTTCCTGATATAGAGGTTATTGGCTGTGTTAAAAATAAAAGTTAAAAACTCACAGGTACTATTTCATTTCATGGCTAAAGTGATGTTATTGACAATACTGTTATTCCAACACCCAATTGTATCTCAATTTAATTAGTGATTGTGCTGATCTTTGAGGTGTGTGTGTGTGTGTGTGTGTGTGTGTGTGTGTGTGTAAAGCAGCATGCTTACGTATGGATGTTAACTTAGTGTGGTAATCACTTTGCAATATATGCGTAGGTCAAATCATTATATTGTACACCTTACAATTATACAATGTTATATGTTAACTACATTTCAATAAAATTGGAAAAAATAAAGCAGCATGCTTGGTGGTGGTTTTATGATCTCAGTACTCCAGGAGAAAACTTAATTTAAAAAAAAACAACAACAACACAGTTTTCGTTACTGTAATAGCAACCATACCTAAGGGCCTCTAATGATCTCTGCCTCCTAGAATTCATGCCCTTGTATAGTCTCCCACATTGCATGGAGCAGTCGTTTATAACCAACAAGATGTTGCAGAGATAACAGCGCATGACCTCCAAGCTAGGCCATAAAAGACATTAAGGCTTCCATCCTGCTTTCCTGGATCACTTGTTCTGGAGGAAGCTAGATGTCATCTTGTTAGGACACTCAACCCTACAGAAAGGTTCACATGACGAGGAACTGAGGTTTCCTGACAACAGCCATGTGAGTGTGCCATCTCAGAAGTGGGTCCTCCAGCCCAGTCGAGCCTTCAGATGAAATCTGAACATCTTGACCACAACCTCACAAGAGACTCCAAGCCAGAATCACTCCACTAAACCACTCTCAAAACCCTGACCCACAGAAACAGTGAGATAACCACTTGTTTTAAAGCAACGGATTTGGGGCTAATCTGTTTGGCAGAAATAGAAAATGAACACAGTTACCAACAGACAGACGGCTAGCCAGTGTAGAAGCCCAATATTCAGCCAATGAGTAAATACTCCAGTCTGAAAATTATTGATGGTAGAGAGCCCTATGCCTTCTTGATTACTAGTATCTTCTATTTTTTAGCACTCTGTAGCAAAGAAACAAGTTTCTTATTTCTGCCTTAAACCTATAAATGTAAGTAGCAAATTAAGTTGTGAGGATAAGGTTAAAGTGTTGCTAGTATTAAGTGTTTAAAAGTAGGGGGGAAGACAGATACGGGATCAAACTTGAATTGTTCTTAGTCCAACTGTGGAGTAAAAACCTTCCAAACATAATGCATTTGCAAAGAACATAAATCAAAAATAAATATTCTATTTGCACTTCAAAAGATATTTGATCTCTTATCTTAATTTTACCAGGTGAAGCCAATGATGAACTGTGCTTTCATCTTATTCCATGTAGCCTAATGAATAAAAAGCAATTACATGTTCCATAAACAAGAATTCTTCATACAAAAAAGATTATATTTATTAACTTTCTTTACTGAAGGTGTAATTGGAAAACTTCAGGTTTCAGAAAATTCTAAGAATAGTCTCTCCCCAAATCCCTAGGCCTGAAATTCAAGTAAACACAAATTAGCCTTCACACTCCTAATTTGTTATTTCTCCCCCCAAACATCATCAGTGTCTACACCAGGAAGAATGGGGCAGAATAGGAGAGACAGCTGAAGTTTCAGGGCCTGGTAACACCTATAAGGTAGCCACAGGCAGAGTCTGGGTCCCCTGCACAGAAAATCTGGAGTGAGTCTTCACGAGACAGTCAGTGAATTCTTGGCAGGAAGACATGGTGAGCATGGTCACTGTCCAGATGGGGAAGGAGAAAGCTGTTCATCTTGAACATAGTATCAAAGGTGACCATGGTAAAGCTGCCCAGGGTAGCTGCACAGCCCCTTGCCGAGGTGAAGTAATCATCAGTGCCACCATCAGCAGAAGCTTCTTGGGGACAGAGACCTAGATGATGCCAGTGCCCCAGAGAGATGGATGAGGCATGCCAGCAGAGAGCCACAGCAGCCAAGGGATGGTGTATGGCTTGTGGACCTTATTCCTCCAGTAGCCGCACCTCATAGGGATGATGGAGAGTTTGACCAAAATGATGGCACCACAGATGGACGTAGCTACCTCCTCGGAGCACTTACACCAAGGTAGGCATGTCCATTATAATCCCCAATGGTGACAAGTGTCTTGATACTGGTAGCTGGGCCAGCCAAGGTCCATTTGCATAGGCATAATCTTCAAAACCTTGTCCTTGAGGGACGCCTCCCAAGAAAAATTCAAAGGTCTCAGGTCCCTCAATGGGCAGAGAGAATAGATAAATCTCCTCTAGAGACCTGACCTTATGTCCTTAGCCAGGTGGTGATGGGGCCCACTCCTTGTCCTCGGCCTTGCCTCTGTGAGCTCTGTGGCCTCAACCTCCAGGGACTGCTGTAGCACCAGTGTCATCTGGTGTCTCTCAAAGCAGCAGGCCTCCCTCTACTTGACGCCCCGTTGTCATCCCTTTTTACAGGGTCCAAAGTCTTCAGCTGCCAGGAGTAAGGCAACGTTGTCTTTTGCTCAGGTCTGTCATTCAGCAACTGGAGTCAAAAACAAAGCTAACAGAGGGAGTCTCTATATGAGGATCTTCCTACCTGGTTCGCTCACCCTGAGCGCCTGCATCTTATTTGTAAGAGACATGAAATCCACCCAATCCACTTGTCTTTCATTAAGTAAAGTACAAATTTGGGGAATTCAGTTGCTCTGTTTTTGTTCTGTCTCCCAGCTCCCTCTCCCTCTCTCTACCCCACATGGCTGTCCCTCACCCCATTTGCTTATTCTATTGATCTTGAATTGGATTTGATCATGTACTTATTTAATACCCTGCATATTTGTGCTTAAAAACTTGCAAGGGGAAGAAACAGTGATTATAAATGTTGAGATTACAATATTTAAACAGAGGAAACCCCAATTTTGCCTCATGGTTATTAGCTGCTGCTCCTGAGGTATGTGAAATAAAAATAGGCTTGTTGGAGTTTCTTCCTGTTGCTAGAAATACACGGAGGCCCTTGGGGAAGAAGTCCTTGAATGTGCTTCGTCGAATGTTGTGTTCTCATTTTTTCCAATTCCTCTTTAATTTACCTATTTTCAAGCTGAATCTAATAAACTATCAGTAGTAGAAATAAGAAGCAGTCTTCAATTCAATCCTAATTCTCCAGAGATTAAAAAATAATAAGTCAGGATCAGACAGAATTTAGTCCTTATTTTTTATAATCACAAGAAACAAATTAGCCACTTCTAAGGTAGTTTTAGATCAAATTTTAGACATGAAAAACCTTGTGTATTTCCAAGCATTTTATCAGTTACTTTTCTGGGCAAAATTTCAAGACTTTGTAGCTTATATAAAACTCCCATGATGCCAATTTCATTTTCTTTTAGTTACTTAACTTTTTAAAAAATTTGATGCCCGTTCTTACTTGACAGATTCTATGTATCATTCCCAGTCAATTCTTCATTTTCAAATATTCTTGGAATTACAGTAAGATTGCCTGATTTATAAAATAAAAATGCACAATGCCCAGTTAGATTAGGATTTTAGATAAACGACCAATAATTTTTTAGTGCATGTTCCATGGAGTTTTTGGGCCATACTTCTACTAAAAAGTTACTCAGGTGACTCGAAACAACAGAAATTCTCTCACTGTTGTGGAGGCTGGAAGTCCGAATCAAGGTGCCAGCAGCACCTCTGAATGCTTGAGGGGAGGGTCTTCACTTGCCTCTTCTTGCTTCTGGTGACTCCAATCTCTACCTGTATTCACTTAACATTCTCCTCTTTCTCAAATTTCCCTCTGCCATTCCAAGGACTTTAGTCAAGGGGTTCAGGGCCCACCCAGTTTGCCCAACATGATCTCATCTCGAGATCCTTAACTTTATCATATCTGCAAAAATCTTTTTTCAAATAAGGTGACACTTACAGGGTCCAAGTACTAGAACATGACCATAACTTCTGGGGCCACCATACAACCTGTTACAGAGGAGAATGGCTGAAATGTCAAACACCAGCTCTGGTTGATAAATTCATGACTCAGGTGTAACATGCAGTATAGCCAAGTCAGAAGTCAGATAAATGGAGGTTAAGTCTGTATAAGGTTCTTTTTACCTGTTTTTTCCACCATGGACACCAGATTCTTATTTGTAAGAAGCATATGAAATCCACCTAATTCATTCAGTCATTGATTCAATAGTGACTACATTCTATACTTCTTATGTGCCTGAGTCTGAGAATCATGGGTAAGCCAGACTGCCCCTTTAAAGGATTACCTTCTAATGAGAGGAGACAATTGATCGATCAAACACAATTGTCATATCATTTAATAAGTGCTGTGAAGGAAATAAGGGCATGTGATAATGAGTAACTGGTAACAAGACATGCTACTCAGAAAAGGTTCTCAAAATAGATGACATTTGTACTGAGTGCCAAGAGATGAGGGTGAACCAGCCAAGCAGAGGCCCCAGCAAACACTTGCTAAGACAAGTAAGAGTGGGCTCGATGGCCTGAGGTTGGGAAGCAATCACTGTGCTCCAGAAAAAGGTAAAGGCCAGATTAACCAGAACATAGAGGCCACACAAAGGCACACAAACGGACCTTCAATATCTTTTGAAGTAGGATGTCCCTCTGAAGGTAGCATAGTGTCTAATTAGTCTTTGTAAAATATTACCTAATATGTAAATGTTAGTTGAAAAGAGCTCGCATATATTTCATCAAAGCTTTATACCAACCCTAAAAATCTTATCATCATTCAAGTTTTGTAGATAAAACTTTAATGAGGTTATGTGAATTTCCAAGTTTACTCACCTCACAAACAGAAACGTCTGGGCTGATACCAAGATCTTCTAATTCCAAGTTCAGCACCCTTAAGACTCTCAACACCCTGCCTAGAGTTTAGATACACCTAATGAGGCATCTTGCCACTCTACATCGTTTTTCATAATTAAAGTAGGAAACGCGATGCAGTAATTAGCTACATTTTCTATTTGTTTACAACCTTCTTAAATTATATACTGAACCATTAAAATATGTGTAAATAGCAAAAAATAAAAGTATATTCTTCAATTATTTCTAATCTTCATCTCTCTCCTACTTTGGCCACTCACAATGATTCTGTCACTGCAATGCTGAGAATATGAAACTCTTCGATTCTTTCTTCCCATCTCTCTACTTTACTCCTCCCTTTAACATCCTCCCTGTCTTCACCAAGTCATTTCATCCCTTGGCTCCTTCCAGCTCTCTCAGACCAATAATCCCCATCTGGCTCCTTTTACTTTTCTGCTGAGCCTGGGTTACTTTTCCACTGAGTCTTGGTCTCCCAGTTGTTCATTTTCATCGCACAAGGTTCATTCATTACCACACTGGTTGTTCTCATCTCTTGACCCTCCATAGTTCTCGTTATGTTGATTCCTATGGTTCACTTTTTCTGATCCAACGTTCCAAAAAATCCATGTTGTTGCAAAAAGTCACAGAACTGTGACAAATTTATTCACCGTGAGTTCATAGCACCTCAGCTGGACCCTTCACAGTCCTTTGATTCAGCTTATTTGACAAACACCACACATTTGTTGAGCACTTTCATAATGCCAATGACTGTGCTGATTTTAGGATGCAAAACAAGTAAGATTCCCTGTTCTGGAAGAATTCGTAGTCTCATGTATCCACCCAACAATCCTTTGGAAACTTTTCTACCTTCAAGTCTACTCCTCACTTCCATTACATATTTTAGTATTCCATTTTACAAAAAAAAGAAAAAAAATTGACACTGCTACCTGAGCATCTTCAAAACTCTTCCACTCCATAATTTGGTGATGGACAGAGGGGATGTGGGGTGTGGGGGCATAGAAGAATGGGGTGAAGTGTTAAAGAAGTACAAATTAGTAGTCGATAGTTGGTCATGGGGATGGGGAGCACAGCAGAGGGAATGCAGTTAGCATTAATATGATGGCTAAGTGGAGGGCTAGGGGAGGGAGCTATTGGGGGGATCAGTTTATGAACTATATAGATGCCTAACCAATGTACTGTATATTTGAAACTAATTTAAATAAATAAATAAAATTTTAAAATAAACTCTTCCACTCCATATGAAATTTTTGTTTTAGTCAGGGCTTTCCACAGAAACAGAAGCAGTAAAATAAGTAGACACAGAGAGAAAGAGATTTGTTTTAAATAGATTCACACAATTGTGGGCTAGAAAATCCAAACTCTACAGGACAGGCCAGCAAGCTGGAGACCTAGAGAAGAACAGAAGGCAGAATTCCTTCTTCCTTGGGGAACTTCAGTCTTCCCTTTCAAGGCCTGCAACTGATTGAATGAGGCCCACCTACTTTATAGAGGATAATCTGTTTTACTCAGAGTCTGCTTGATGAAATGTTCAACATATCTCAAGGAATACCTTCACAGCAAAACCTAGAAGAGTGTTTGACCAAATAGTTGGGTACCATGGCCTAGCCAAGTTGATACATAAAATTAACCAACCCGGTCTCTATCTTAATAATTCTTTCTGACCCCACTTTAGTCTCTTGACATGTGTTCTGCTTCCTTGCCATTGCTAACCCCACCAGATAAGCTCTTGATCTGCTCCCCTCTCTCTCCTCCAAGAATTTTTAACAACTATACCTTCTTTTTTGTATCATCAATCTCTCCATTTTCACTGGCTCTTGCCTCTAGGTAATCATCCCCAAATCTGCACTAGCTTTATTTTTTTTATTTATTTATTTTTATTATGGTGACATTGGTTAACAAAATTCCAATAAGTTTCAGGTGTACAATTCAACAGTAAGACATATATATATATACACATATATATGTATATCTATGTGTGTATATATATATGTGTGTGTATATATATGTGTGTGCGTGTATACACACACACACACACACACACACATATATACATATATACTGCATTGTGTGTTCACCGCCCATAATTAGATTTCTTTCTGTCACTATATATGTGACCCCTTTAACCCCATCTACCTCCCCACCTACCTACCCTCTGGTAACCACTAGTTTATTGTCCATGTCCATGAGTCTCTGTTTGCATGTCCTGTTTGTACCAGCTTTAAAAAAATGTTCTTCATTATAAACCACTCTCTAACAATGACTAGTTGATCTCCTGAACTTCATCATGAAAGTTTTTTGCGAATTTAGTCAATCTGCATTTGTCATTTTTACTTACCACCCATTCACTCCTCACTTTGCTCTCTGGCTTCCCCTGACTTTCTGAACCTGCTGGGCTGAACCTCTTCCTGCTGGGCTGCTCTCAGGCCATCGTTATGGAAATGCTGTTCTGTGGTCTGATTCTATCTCCCCACAGGTCTCCCAGCCTCATTTACCACAAGGTTAATCAAGGGCAGAAGCTGCCATCTAGGTACTTTGCATATGGAAGGGGAAGGATAGGAAAAAGATAAATTACTCAGAACTTGAAACTCAACAAAGTTTGATAATATTGCACAAAATAGCACCATTCGTACTAAATAATACTTGTTTTCAGGAAGAGAGGCAATCTTTCAGTCACTGATTTAATCTTTCAAAGAGATTAAAGAATATAAATTTTTCAGTATTTACAAACTATAGTTATGACTATGAATTGAGTGTCTTTGCATATGAGGCTTTTCCAAAGCATAATTACAGATGATTAATTATCAGCTGAGTATCTCTGTTTTATCGTGAAGACTGGCTGGTTCAGAATAAGGAAAATCTACTCAGAAAATACCTTGCTTAAAAATATTTTTAAATAATGTAGTCACCCTAACTGTAACAAAAATACATGAATGAACAACAGTGTCTCAATGGATAAGCCTATTACTACTGAAATCGATATAAGTAGAAAGAATAAGTAGAAAGTAGAAAGTATAAGTACAAAAAGAATACAGCTATTATCTCTCCTGAAAGACATAAGATCACAAATATTTAGAAAGGCTAGCTTACATTGGAAGATTCAAGAATTGCTGAAATTCCCAGAGATGCAGTTAATTTTTCTCTCAGTTTTGAAGTCAGTGGGATAATCAGAATGAGAAAAAGTTCATTCCCGAATTGTCCCAAATTATTCTATACAGAGTAACTATGAGATGAGATGACCCGATGGTGGGAAATAAGTACCCCTTGAGCTAACAAACATCTAAATGAGCTGCGGACATAAGGCAAAGGGATATTTATGAATGCTTCAGCAAAAGGAAATCATTTTACTTAACCCCATTCTGTTTTGGGGATGTGGTCTGAAATAGCTAGAACTTTGAAAATGAATAATTTATGAAAGTTCCGGTAACCTTTGAATAACATAATTTAAAATTGAAGTCATTACTGAATAAAAGTAAAAAATTTTCACTTCAAATTCTTCTAATTTCAACATGAATTATCACATGGTTATGATTTAAGGTAATCTAATATCCATTTGAGTTTATTGTACCAGTCTTGGATAAATCCCTGCTTATGTAGCCAAAGGACTTGATAGAAGTTATAGTTCAAAAAGTTTAGTCTAAACAAACTAATCTAAGCCAAGAGCTAGTGTAAACCCATTTGTGAGTTTTATCATATATTGGTGCATTTTTTTCTAAGATACATTCTGATTCTAGATTAAAAGAAAAGTTTTAAGTACAAACAAGAATGAAAGATGACAAATCACGAAAACAAACAATGGACTATTATTTCTATCTTTTGTGTCAAAAAGAACCTCCTTTATGTCACTGATGTTCTTACTTAAAAGCCTGTGTTCTAATTAATATATTGGAATTGCATAAATAAAGCATTATCATTGATTTCAAATTTTCTCTAAACGACGTATGTTGAACAAATGAATACGGCAGAGCTAGACTACTGCAGCCTTTTTATCCTCTGATAAAGAAAATCATGCCAAAAACAACAATAATCAGTCAGTTTAGTGCTTTGAGTCCTCCTAAATGCATTTAAACATCTCATTTTAACACCTCACACTGGTTTAAGCATTTTTTGCATCAATGTTATCTCTACTCCTTGAACATTCTTACATTAGATTCAAAATACTGTACAGAATTAAATTTGCTTACATGTATAATTACCTATCTAGATTATTTAAATACCTTGAGTACAGATTATTTTATTCTTCTCTTTATCCCCAATATATAGCAAATTGTACACTCAAAATCATTTGTGATTGAGAAGCTATTCCTAGATTTTTAGGAGAGTGGGAAGGAGCGGGGAAGGAAACAAGCACTGAGATAAAGATCCCGAAGAGGTAGCGGGTGTCCCTGTGGGTGATTAAGTGGTTTCCAGACCATCTACTAGTTATTATGGGCTGGTGACTTTGTGCTGTCTTTTTTATTATGTGCACCTCCCATATTAAGGTTGTTAGTGCTGGGTAGCTTTCTTTTTAATGTTTTTTTTTTTCATCTTTAGGTATAAGTAACAAATAAAAATTGTATATATTTTTACATATATACAATTTGATATTTGGTATACAACTTGATATTGTGATTTATGTAAATATTGTGAAATGATCACCACAGTTAACTATAACAAAAGCTAATTAACATATCCATCATCTCACTAAGTTACCATTTTCATGTGTGTCTGTGTGCGTGTGTGTGTTATGTCATGAGAACACTTAAGATCTACCCTTTCAGCAACTTTCAAGTGCATGATACAGTATCATTAACTACTGTCACCATGAGGCACATCAAGTCTCCAGAACTTACTTATCTTACATAATAAAACTTTGTGCCCTTCGAGCAACAGTTCCCTATTTCCCTCCACTCCCATCCCTGGTAACTACTCTTCTATTTTGTGTGTCTATGAGTTCCATTATTTTAGATTGCACATATAAGTGAGGTCATGCAGTATTTGTCTTTCTGTGTCTGGCTTATTTCACTTAACATATAGTCTTCCAGGTTCACCCACATTGTAACAAATGGCAGGACTATCTTCTTTTTTAAGGATAAATAATATGTACACACATACACGCACACACACATACATATGTATAAATATATGTACACATACCACATTTCCTTTATATATCCACTAATAGACACAGGTCATTTGCATATCTTGGCTACTGTGAACAGTGCTGCAGTAAACAAGGGAGGGTAGATATCTCTTCAAGATACTGACTTCATTTCTTTTAGATATATACTCACAAGTGGGATCAAAACAGTATGGTACATAAAAAACAGACATACAGACCAATGGAACAGAAATAAATTCACCTATTTACAGTCAACTTAACTTGGATAAGGTACCAAGAACACACAATGGGGAAAGGGTAGTCTCTTCAATAAATGATGTTGAGAAAACTGAAATTGGACCCTTAGATCACACTCTATATAAAAAACAACTCAAAATGGGTTAAAGACTTAAAGATAAGACCGAAAACTATAAAATTACTAGAAGAAAACAGGAGAAAAGCTTGACATTGGTCCTGGCAATGATTTTTTGGAAGATATGACACCAAAAGCATAGGCAACAAAAGCAAAACTAGACAAGAGGGACTGCATCAAAATAAAACACTTCTGCTTGACATAAAAAAAAAAAAAAACAAAAAAAACAAAACAAAAAAACAAAAAAACAAAAAAAAAAAAACAAGGAACAAAGTGAAAAGGCAATAGGCAACCTATGGGATGGGAGAAAATATTTACCAACCATACATCTGATAAGGCATTAACATCCAAAATATATATGGAACTCAAACTTAACAGCAAATTTTAAAAAAATAAATAAATAACCTGATTTAAAAATGGGCAAAGGGCCTGAATAGACATTTCTCAAAAGAAGACATATAAATGACCAACAGGCGTATGGAAAAGGGCTCGACTAATCAGGGAAATGCAAATCGAAACCACAATGAGACATGCCTCACTCGTGTTAGAGAAGCTTTTATCAAAAAGATATAAAGATAAGAGCTGGGGAGGATGTGGAAAAAAGGGAATCCTTGCTGGTAAGAATGTCAACTGGTACAGCTATTATGGAAACTGTTTCCTCAAAAAATTAAAAACAGGGGTGGCTCCATAGTGTAGTGGTTAGCATGTCTGCTTTACATGCAGAAGGTCCTGGGGTTTATGCCCCTGGTGGAGCCACGGACCATACCCCAGGCGCACCAGGCCCCAGGTGCACACCGCGAGCTTGTAGGAGGAGACACCTTCAGAGATCCAGTTCTTAAGGGGAAATGGCAACATCCATAGGTCAGGAGTGGAAGTGGTGGGGGTGGGGGGATTAAAGAGGGGGAAATATTAAAAACAGATCTACTGTATATTAATGTTGAGATGCTTCAGACTAGAGACTCATTTTCCTCAGGACTTCTGAGCTCAGTTCAAATCTCTCATTACCACTGGGAATGCAGCCAGGCTCTGCCTAGCGCCATCCCACCTATGCACAGCTATGTGGCAATGTTAATTAACAATGAACAATTCATAACGTGTAACCAAGTCATTTCAGCAGTGGTCCCCGCCAATGGTCACCTATAACTACAAACAGTGGCTCCTCTAACCCTCCATGAGGCTTTCTGCTCATTATTCTGATGTCTCAGTAACAAGTCAACCCGACAGAACAGGGAGTAAATACTGGAAAAAGAGGAGATTGAAGCCTGTTTTGAAGCTAGACTTCCTATCCAGGCCTTTGCTAAACCTATGTTCAGACCTCTTGAAAACTTAGGACTGTTCCCTTTTTTCAGTTATTGGTGAGAACTACAAAGGTGAGGCCCTTATACCAGAGGGAAGAAAGGCCTGAGATGGGCCTCCTTTCCACTGGGAATTCAGACACAGAAGCTCTTAAGTGAAAGAATCTGGAAATGAAAACTGTGGCCCACTGTAAACCCTAAGAATGCACTCTCACCAATGCACACTGCCTCGCCAAGGGCTTGAATGAGTAAGCTTTCCAGTTCCACATCTTCTACCTGTGGAATTTCTTTTCACTTGAATTCTCCCCGGGGCCAAAATCTGATTAAACGAACACATAAGGTTTCTAGGAATCTGAAACTGAGTTCCCTCATCAAGAAACTACTTACGGAGCAAACCAGTCAGCCCTCTCCAGTTTTCTCTGCCTGAAAGAGGGCAGAACCCTGGCAGGCAATTAATTGACCCAGACTCCTCTGCATTTTCTCTTCTGTGCAAAGACAAGACGAAAGTCCTCCTCTGGCAACGGGAGGCTGCATATCCATTTACCGCTCGCACAGCACATTCCACGTTAATGTACTCAGCTTTTTACACTTGACTACAGCTTAACATATTATTTACATCTCAAAGATCATCTTACTTTTTAAAACTTAATTGAAACTTTCACTTTTTTAAAGTAAAAGCAATAACTGCTGCCTAAGACTGACAGGAAAGTAGCCTTTTCAAGTTGACGTCCTAATGTCCCAGTGAAATGGCAGCTGGCAGGAAGGTACAGTAACACAGAGCCTTGCATGCTCATACTAGTAACAAAACCACCCACACTGGCACTTGACTTCTTTTCCGGTCACTTGAACACACAGACTTTTCCCTACCTTGGCCTTTTTTTTCCAATGTACTTAGAACTCAAAAAATTATTTGTCTTTTGCTTCCTTCCTTATCTGTGTCAGTTGGTAGCCTTAGCAAGTCCAAAGCTTTTCCATACCCAAGAAAAGCTATTTTTAAACCTACAAATAGTGTGTTTTTTCCAGTTTTACTGAGATATAATAGACATAACATTGTACTGGTTTAAGGTATACGGCATAATAACTTGATGTATATGTATATATTGCAAAATGATTACCCCAGTAAGTTAACACCCATCATCTCAGATAGTTAATAAATTTTTTTCTTGTGATGACAATTTTTAAGATCTACTATCTTAGTAACGTTCAAATAAATGATACAGTATCATTAATTATAGTCAGTAGCTATCTTTTTAATATTTATGAATATATCTCCACATGTTCATTTACATATCCACTTATTGTATTTTATTGAATACATGCCACTATATGCCAGGCACTGTTCTAGGCCTTGGGGCTATAATAAGGAATAAAAACGGCAAAGTCCTTGTTCTCAGCTTTCGTGGAGTTTCTAGCCCAGAAGAAAAGTTCGTACAATCATTTTATGTAGTTTAAGTTCTATAAAGAAAGTAAGTTAGAGAATGTGATGGAACATGATTGCAGACCACTTGTGTAGACTGCCACTGATATCTGAATGACAAAATAAGCTAGTAGTGATAAGACTGGGAGCAGAACATTCTACATGGAGGATATGGGAAGTTCAAAGGGGCTTCGGTTGAGGAAGTAACCATGGCCTGACTGACGAACAGAAGGAAGGTTGCTGTAGGTAGAGAGGTTGGTGAGGAAGGTAGAACAAGATCAGCTGGAAGAAGAGGGAGAAATCAGAATGTGGAAATTCTTAAAGCCGTAATGAAGAGCTTGGATTTTATTCCACTGGAAACTGGGAACACATTTAAAGGCTATTGGAGAGGTCCACGTGAGATATGGAGGGGACTTGTCCAAGTGAAAAATGGAAAGGTGAAAAAAAGTAGGTGAGATTTAAGATGTTTTTTAGACATAGAGCTGTCTAAACTTCTGATGGATTGCATACAAAGAGTGAAGATGGGGAAAAAATCAAGTAACCACTTACTTAAGATGACCAAGATATGGATTTGACTAAAAATGGATTCAGTCTGAGAAACTGGAGGTATGCTGTGCACTTGCTAAATGTGCAGTTCCTGTTAGGCATTTGTTGGGGAGGAAGAAATTTTCCTCTACCGTTCTAGGTTCGCTTGGCTAGTCTAACAATTAAATCCACATGAGACAAATGAACAAGAGAAAATAATCAAATTTGATTATATATGTATATATGGGGAACCACGCATACATGAAAGTCAGAGACCCCACATACATGAGAGGTTCAGAGACAGAAAGGTAACATGAGGGACATCTGACATCCTGAGCCAGGGAAGGAGGTCAGGTGCTCTGGAGTTTCTGAGGATGAATGTTTTGGCAATAAAAGAATCAGCAAACCATTTGGGTATTTGGTGTGGGCGTTCAGGTGAAAAACAGATGCTCAAAATTCGGAAATACTTAGAAATATATTTACAAGTAGAAGAGGTAAAAAAAGAAGGCATTCTGCAAACTATCTAAATTTAGCCTAACAAGATTATCCGAGTTCTTTCTCAAGTAAGACTTTATGGTCCTCCATTTCTTTGGCTCTTTCTATGCTTCCAGACAAAGAAACTAAAATAACAAAACATTTTTATCTGCTTTTATAATCCGAGTCTGTGTGACAACACCCAGAGGGAATTTCCATTCTTTTTGCCTTAAAAGTCATGATACTGCTTCTCTCTAGTTTACTTCTCTTGCTCCTTCACATTTAATTTCCTTCTCTGTGATGAGTAGTATCAAGTTATCTCTATCCCTGAGAGAAGGACAAAGGTCAATGCTAAAATAGTTGAATCTGTGAGTGAGAGAAGTCATCAAAGGTCTCAAACCAACCTTGGTAGCTATTTTTCCGAAATCAAAGAAGAAAGATGAGCAAAGGCAATAATATGGAAGCTGATAAACATCTGATCCTACCACTCTATCTACCTCAGGAGGAATGATACAGTCAGGTGTTAGAACACTGGAACTCTAAAGTCACACTTATACTATAAGCTTAAAATAGAAGAGTGATATTCTGAGGCATGCAACAAAGAAAGCTTGACTGTGAAACTCCTGTTGGATTTGTGACAATAATGTTGTAATAATAAATTTTAAAAATTTATGTAAAAAATGACCATCCTCCTCCAAAGTTCAGTTGCAAGCTTCCTTTTACCTCAGTGCTATATACTCTATGCGATGAATTCAAAAATAAAACTCCTCCAACCTTATTAATCCTCTGCAAATCTCCCTCCTGGTGAAATGGTGGCAGCAAATCACTGGTCTACCTAAAATACAAAGTAAAGTTTAACTCTCAAATCAAAGTTGCTGAAAATGATCTTTCTGCTCAAAAATTAAATCAAAGTATATTGAAACAGCCCCTATTCCAGATCCCAACATTAAATCTTCCCTTATAAAACATTAATGAGACACGTTCCCTCTTGGGAACAGGCTTCCCACAGGTAATCCAAGTTAGCGATATGGATGTAAAAAACCAGAATCAGATTTTGATCATTATAATACAAACAACTTGATTAAAAATAGAGTGAGAAAAAAGGAGTATATAGAGGAACAAAGCTAATGTCCCCTTAACTAAGGTCATATATTTTTATAAAGTAAAATTTACACTTAAGGATGTATATTAGTGTCTTCATTTTAAAGTTTACATTTACATAAAAGTCAACAAGATATATTTTCTATAAGATATTTTGCACAGCCCCCCATTTTCCTAATATTCCCAGTTATAACCAGAAATAAGAAATTTTCTTTCTACTAAATACCTGTCCTTTGGCAAACATCTCTGTATTTTCTCATTTTTCAGTTTATATAATGAAATTCTTTTATTTACTTTTGGGCTAAGTATACCAGCCTTAAAATAATACTCAAGCATCTCAGAAGACACCTTATTAGTCAAATGTGGCTGTAGGAATATGAAACAGCATACTCACTGATAACAAAGTAAAGCGACAATAATTTTGAAAGACCATTAATCTGCTGCTTCCTAATATTAACATACTGAAAACCAAGATGTTCAATAATCCACTGACACTAAGTAGATTAGAAAATCACATATCTGCATCCATGTAACTTTCATGAAAAAGGTATGAAATCCTGCAAGGGGAAGACAGTCTTTAAAATACACCTGTGATGACTTCAAACAGAATCATCTATCTATTAATTAATCATGTCTGAGTTGTTGTTTCTTTTTTTAATCTTAGTTATTTTTATTTCAAATTATGTTACCTCAAAATTGAACTTAATTTTTCTTAAAAACTCATAAGAACAATAAGAGAATTAAAATATATATATGTCTTCTAGAGTCCTATTTTAATATATATCGAAATATATATATTAAAATATATATACATATTTTCTAGAATCCAATTTAGCCATGAAGATATCTACAGAAAGAAGACCTGGGAACATGGGAAGAGCCAGCCCAAGATCTCAAGGAGGGAGAGCATCTTAGTACATGAGGAGCCAGTAGAAGCTTTGGGACACAGAGGGACCAGTTATGAGCAACTTTTAGCAGAAACACTCTGCTAGCTGAATAGAGAAGCAGAAATACTCTAGGAAATCATCATAATTTCTATGAATACTTGCCCTATATTGTTGTCTACTGAGACCATAACAAATTCTAAATTGTGTCTGTGAGTTTGTTTCTGTTTTGTTTGTTCATTTATTTTGTTCTTTATATTCCACATATGAGATCAGATGGTATTCCCACTACCTGATATTGAAAAAAAAATCTTTGCCCTTGTTTTTAAGTTCTAATTCATTAGTCATTTCCTCCCAGGTATACTCCTACCTCTTTTCAAGCAAACTTAAATATTCTTTCCTTGGATTCTTATAGTACTTTGTTTATATGTCAATATTTACATATTTCACTGTATAGTGCAGTTTTCCGAGGCCTCTCTTGGGAGGAACCATGTGTTACTCATCTACATGTATCCAGGACCTAGCACCACGCTTGGTATGTAGCATGTGTATAAAAAATAACTGTGCATAAATAAATAAATGAATGAGGGAGTAAGCAGATTTCTCAGTTAATGCCACAGCAAAAATTAAGAATGCAAAATAATTAAATTTAATCCCTTTCAGTTTATTCATGAGCAGGTACGTCCAGAGATCGTCCTAAGATTTCTTTTTCCTATGTCAGTCACCTTGATTTCAAAAAGAAAAAGTAGACCACTTATTAACATTAGCCTTTTATGTCCTCTTACTGGAATTTTCCCTGTAAACTAGTTTGGGTTATCTTACTTGGCAAATGGAGCTTTCACTGTAGATTAAAATGTAACCTATGTGATACAAAGTGGCATAAAACCACTGTCACCCACTCTTCTGGAATGCATTAGTGCTTTAATATTTTTCCAGAGTCCTGTCCTGAGTTATAATCTAAGAGAAATGAGAGCAGATGAGTCCAGGATTTAATGGCTCCCTCCCCTGCTGGCCTGCCTCTGAACTTCCAGCTGCCTGAAGCAGTGAACGAGGGCCTTCCTCTGCCTTTCCAACTGTATAAACTTATATATTTATACTGATAACTTAAAACAAAATTCAGTATAGGAAAATCACCATTTAAAGTCCTCCCTATAAATAGAATTTTCACAAAAATCTAGGTTTCAAATTTCCATTTTAAATATTTCCCTTTCATTTAATTTCCCATTCATTTATTCATTTATTAATACACTTAGGTGTTAGGTGCCTACTATGTGCCAAATAATGAACTAGATATTATTTACAAGGTAAAGCCTTCACGCCCCCATGTCGCCAAAAGGGGTGAACAACAAGGAAATTGACTATCACAGTTTCGTGCGAAAAGTGCTGCAATCAGGAACAGTGTCAAGCAAAGTCAGGAATGCAGGACAGAAAAATGCAGCTCAGAAGGCTGAGACACGCAGAAAAACAAGTATTAAACATAAATCTCCTGGGCAAGGAGAAATAAGATGAGGCCAGAGAGGAAGGAAAACGTATTTGTAAATATTTATCTGATTACCCCCCAAATTTCATACTTCATTATGTGTACGATACAACATATTGATTTTAAAACTCATTTGGAAGTCAATTTTTAGGAATGGTGAAGTAGTTTATTCTGACTAAGCTTCTACTCGCTCCTCATGTGTTATCTGAAAGATAACAACTGTAACTCTCGACAAAACAAATTTTTTTAAAAAATCTATTGAAGGTACCAGAGAACCACCATAATAGGCAGAAACTGTAGATTAGATACCTGAAAGCAACAAAACTACCTTCGTTGAGTGAGATCCACACTGTTTGGCTTTCCTCCTGCGGGCACCTCTTGGTCCACTTCTGATGCAGGGCAGAGAGGACTTGAGCAGAAATGCACAGTACTCGGCTGAGAAGTCAGTGAGCTGAGTTCAGCACTCTCTGAGTAGCTGAAATTTGAGGGGTGAAATCCACAAAAGAAGAGAGACATTCCCTGAATCTACACGTAAAGTCCCTAAAATTCTTAGCTAATCCCTGTAGCTGTGCTCATCAAGAAAAGCTCCAAAGAGTTCAGAAGAAAGAAACTGCTGGCAGTCTGAAAGAGCTAAGCAAAGGGTTTGTTTGCTGCACATCACTGGGGAGTTGAAGTTTGGAGTCTGAGTCCTACTCTACAGGGTTGAAGGGGCATTAAGGGTTTACCAGAGATATGTCTTAAGAAAGCATAAGACCAAGCACACCTCAGATCAAGGTGACAAATCACTAACTGTTTTCTAGACCAAACACACAACACTCATGAGAGGAAAATAAGAGTCCAGTCTCTATAAAGCATTATACAGAGCAATGTGTATATAATCAAAAATTACTTCCCATTAAAAAATGGGTAAAGGTGACCCATAATCAAGGGAAAAAAAAAGCAATCAATAGAAACAGTCCCTGATGTGCTGCAATTAGCCAACTAAGACTTTAAAGAAGCTATGATAAACACGCTTAAAAACTTAGAGTGAAAAATAAGTCATAATAATCTCAACAGAGAAACTATGGTGAAAAAAGCCAAATGAAAACTCCAGAAATAAAAATTATAATATCAGAAATAAAAATTTCAATGGATGAGTGTGAGAACAGAGTGGAGAATTAAAAGTGAATGAATTAGGAGACATATCAATAGAAATCCATTCTAAGGAAAAGAGAAAAAAGAAAAGAATTAGAAAAGGGAGCAGAGTTTCAGTGACATAAAAGGAAGATACCAAGAGTGTAACCCGATGCAACTGAACCCCCAAAAGATGAGAGAGTGGGATAAAAAATATATTTGAAGAAATAATGGCTGAAATTTCCCACATTTGGAGAAAAAATTAACTTACAGATCCACAAGCTCAGAAAACTCTTGATACATGCAACTATAAGGATCAACCCACAAAACACTAGATTAGATGAAAACGTCAGACAGAAGGGTACACATGACATGAGTCTATTTTTATGAAGTTCTAAAACAGGCAAAACTCACCTCTGGTGACAAAAAGAACCATGTTTGCCTGTAGGAAGTGGGGAGAATAAAAGAAGAATAAAGACACTTTCTGGGGTGATGGAAACGTTCTCTGTCTCAATTGTAATGATGGTTACACAGGAATATTCATCTATTGGGACTCATAAAATGTAGTCTAAAAAAACTCATTTTTATCACATTTCATTCTGTACTAAATATGTGAATATAGACCATCCTGAGTGTCAAAACTGGCACCCTGAGATAACAGGGAAATTTTGCTTTTGCTGTAAGTTACTCCTGAGGAAGCATCTAACCTGTTTGGAGCTAGCATCTTTCATCAGACTACACAATGGTTTCTACCAAACAACTTCCTATAGTAATGAAGAGTATTATTCACAAATCTCTGAAATAACTCAGAATACTTTGAGATTTCTTTATATTGGCTCTCAGTAATATATTAAAAAAATCTGAATGATGGGTGGCAGCTGCTGTCTAGCAGAACATGGTGGCATCTCAAGTTGAAACTCAACTGCGTGCCTTTGAAAGGACTGCTTTCCTAATGCTTCCGCATCACTGCATCTCCCTCTCAAACGAGCTTGCCCCGTAACCTCCGATGAATAAAGTGTCTCTCAGTAATGCTGACCAACTGGCAACTGAATAAAGTGCATTCTCAAAATAGAGAATTAAAACCATATTCTAAAAATGACATACAGCTGGCCTAGCACATGCTGGATTCACAGTAACTGCTTTTTCCAAATGGCCCAACTTGAGTCATGCTGCTGCTGCAGCAGAGCAAAGCACAGTGAAGTTTACAAAGTTCATGGGCTCCTCATCACGACCCATGGAGTTCTTCCAGTCCACAGCTTATGTTCTCACCTTCTACACTCAAGAACACCCCTAATCTGCAGTTCTGAAAGAGAACTCTAAGACCCAGATGGGACCCTGGCCACCTCCCCACTCTGACTGATTAAACTGAGAATGAGTTGAACACCCATGAACACCTGAGTTAGGTATCCTAGGACCTTACCTGCCACATCTGATTACTACAGAGTTACCTCAGTTCCAGTCTAAGCTGTCTCCCCTGGAATCCTACACAGCTAACCCTGGAACAACATGAGTTTAAACTGTGCCAGTCCACTTATATGTGGATTTTTTAAAATACTGTAAATCTGTATTCTCTTCCTTATTGTAAGAATACAGTATATAACTCATAGAACATACAAAATATGTGTTAATCAACCATTTATGTTACCGAAAGGCTTCCAGTCAATAATAAGCTGTTAGCAGTTAAGTTTTTGGGAAATCAAAAGTTACATGCAAATTTTTGACAGTGCAGGAGGTCGGTGCCCCTAACCCCACATTGTTTGATGGTCAACTGTGTTTGCGTATTTGTAGGAGCAAGGGCACGAAGGCACAAGGGAAGAGGGGACATCCAGGAAACGGTCTTAACAGTAACCCCACCCCACTTTCAGCATCTGGCAGCTTCCTAACTGGAATCAGATCCATATTCTGCCTTCGAATTTCAGCCTGGAATCTTAAACCAATCATATATCAAATTCAGACCAATATGGAAAAAAAAAGAAAGAAACATACAAATCAGAATCACAAAAGTGCATTTCTGGGCAGGGGAGACCTTCCTTATTCTTGTCTTCTCTAAATGAAGATATGGAACAGTTATTGAAAGGGATAGGCAATATGAGAACTTCAGTTTCTACATATCTCCATTCCTCTATTATAGCATTTCCCATTTTATACTGTTCTATACTCACACAAACTCATGGAAGAGAATGTCAAGTGAGATTACCTTATCCTGGAATTGAGGCTAATGCCCAGAGCAGAGATTGAAAAATGCCAAATACCTCACATTCTAAACAGCCCCCGGTCCAGTAGATGGGCGACTCTCATCCCCACAACCATTACTGAGAAGGGTCATGTCAGAAAAGCCCCAACTAAAAAACAAACACTGTCACTCCCAGGGCAAAGAAAGCCTGGGGAGAAACATCGCCAGCCTCGTGGGGCCTCAGTGCCGGCGGAGAGGGAACGGCTGGATGGCTTCTCCCATCCCGGGCTAAGTAAGGACAGCACCAAGAGAACCCAGTGGGAACAGGTAAGAAGGAAACATTGGCGCCTCCACTGGTGTCCCCTTTCTCAACTCAAACCTGCTCAACTGCAGCACGCCTCCCTGATCGCTCTGGTGTTTCCCATTTGAATGTTTTGTTTCTTTTATGTGGTAAAACATACACGATGGAGAACGCACAGTCCTAACCGTTCCCAAGCACCTTTCTGCTGCGCCGAGTACATACGTCCGCACCGTTCTGTGACCATCCCCACCCGCGATCTCCAGTCAACATCACTCATATTTTCAGATACATCTTGGAAGAGGGGGCTGTGAGACTGTACAGTCCCTATACCCCAGTAAAAGAAAGGAAGTGGTGCTTGTCATGAGTACCCTCACATTTAGCAGAGTACTTGAACAAGGGATGAATGCCGAATTCTGGTCTAGAGTTTTCTGGAGGCGGCAGGCCTGTCAGAGTACTGTTGACGGTGTATGCCTGGAAGGGTGTGAAAACTGGAAAAATCTGAGAGATGACCTTGGAGTTCGGTAGCTCTGCACAAAGGAATGTGGGGGCCAGTGCAAAGATAGGACCCACAAAAACAAGCAATGATATTCCTACCCAGAGAAAGTTTTTGAGAGAATAACGTTGGGGGTATCAGAACAGGACAGGCTACTCTCGTAGGGGTGTTCCTCGGAGATAGGAGGGCCAGGAGAAATCTACATGGAAGCCACATCTGCAAAGGCCACCAGCCTCACACTAAGTCTAACTGACTCTGCTTCTCCAATGCCTCTTCCTACTCCAAGCAGTGAAACAGCTAGAGCTCAGAAGACGTATGGAGAAGCGATGTTCCTCACACTGCCTTGAAGTGAGTGTTTAAGCAAACTTTAAACTGATTTTGAAGGGAAAAAAAAATTAATAGATCAAACTGATTCTTAAGTACTGAATTTGAGTTGTTCTAATAAAGATGACCAGAAAGTGGTGGAATCCTGATAAAAACTTTTAAAGAATGATTATCCAACTGAGAAAGGAGACTTGACAGTGTGTGTTATAAGGAAAAATTCAAGACTTCATATTGATGCTCCAATAAAATGTGATTCCTCAATAAACAAGGGGGAATGTGCTGGATGAATGAGATAAGACTGGACAAGACAGCAGCGAGCAAGACACGAATGAAAATTACACACCAAGTCTAGGCAACAGGAAGCCTCTGGGTGGTTTGAAATAGGTCACAGTGCTAGATTGACCATCATGCACAGCATTGCTGAGGAGGGGTGAGAGAAATGGAGAACCAGTTAGGAGGTACGACTGCCATCCCAGTTAGAAATTATCAGAACCTGAACCACAGAGATGACCTAGCCAACAGGAAGAAATAAATCAAGAGGCAGAAATGACAGGACGTGAGAACAAATCAAAAGTGGAAGCATAGAGAGAATATATGGTCTATGGAAAAGTCTAGGCTTCTGATCGGGTTGATTGGATGGGTAACAGTGATCCATCTCTCTGACATAAGAAATACAGAACAAAGAGAAAGTTTCTTTGTGTCGGTGATCAGATGTTCCATGAGTATAGGATATGCACACAGTGTGCACATGGTAGACATTCACTATTTATTAAACAAATACATTTAGTTGGGGCCAGTTTGGAATATGAGGTGCTTATGGGACAGCCAAGTGGGTATGGCTGGCAGAGAGCTGGACATGCCAGTCTTAAAGTTCAGGAAAAAAAAAAATAGACTTAAGATCATCAGCAAGTGGACATCTGCGGATAAAAGGCACCAGATTAGAAAACTGGAGAACAACAGCTTTTCCAGAGCTAGGCCAAAGAGAAGATGGGAAACCGAAGAGGTAGATAGAGTCCAGGAAAACCAGGGGACAGCAAGATTGCAGAACCTAAGGGAAGATTAAGCTTCCAGGGAGGAGTGGTCAGCAGTGGTAAATGCTACAGAAAGTCAAGTAAGATAAAAAGTAGAAATTTCTGATATAGAAACTGGAAAGCCTTCGGTGACGTCTGCAAAGGCAGCTTCAGTGCAGTGTTGGGAGCAGATGCCAAAGTGCTATGAGTTGAGAAGTGAATGGGAGCTGGGGACGTGGAGGTTCTCAGTGCTGACTGTTTCAAGAAGTTTAAGTTCAATGGGGAACATGAAGACAGGGTGATAGCATAGTGGTTGTGGGACTAGGGGTACCGAAGAGTGGGGAGAGGGTGTGGCACAAAAAGACAAGTCAAGGGAAAGGGTTGGCTTTGTGCTCTGCTCACTGGTGGCCACTGAGAGTGTTTATAAACTGGGGGGAGTAGCCGCCAGCAGGGGAGAGACCAAGAGACATTAGAGGGAAGTGATAAAAAAACAGGAAAAAGTAGAGCGGAGACTCGAGGTTATGGGGTCAAGAATATGGGGTCAAGAACTACAGTCTCTGCACAGGTCACACAAAACCTCAGACACACGTCTTCAGTAGGATCTAAATCAGGGCCAGCAAAAGCTACACTCGGCTGGGGGTGGCAGGGTGAAGGATGCCATTCACAGGGCACTGCACTCTCTCCCATGGGTCAGAAACAGGGGTGCAGAACCCCTTAGCACACCATGGACAGCAGTCACGGCCCATAGATGAGGGCTGGCCCATGAAATGAAACCTATCTGCCAGTCCTGACCCAGGCGATTAGAATCTGATATAGGGATGAAAGAGTCTTCTGTTCTAAACCACACAAAGCGAAGGGAGAGTGGAAAGTTTTACAACCAGAAGATTTCATTTCCTAAAGATGCCACAGACCTTTAAATTAGTATTTACTAAATCTCCAAGAGCAGTGGAATAATTTTCCCTAGACTCAATTTATTTTTGATACAAAAACAGAAATCCAAAATTAGCAGCATTCTTCCTAAGCTAGCCTCTTTTATAAATAGATATTTAACACTTTTTCTCAATAGTTAAGGATCAGACACCAAGATAAAGGTATTACACAACTAGCTTATTAAGGTAACTAGCTAATATAAGATGCTAACAGCTCAAATACAAATATTTGTTTTAATTTGTACAGAAAACTGGAAAATTCAGGCAGATGTAAATTATTCTATTTCTCAAAATAACTGGAAAACCAAATTAGAAAACTAAATGTTTTCTAAGGGCATCTGAAAAATTCCCAAGTACAAATGATAACAGGATGTTTCCTAGAATCCAATTCCCCTGAAATCTGTGTACTTACTTTCTGAAGAGCCCAAACCCCACTAATAAATTTATGAAAATAGCGACTACTTTACTATCCAACTTTGTGGTAACATTTTCAAATAATAACTGCTCCCAAACAGATATGATTTTCCAATTTCAGATGAAACTGTTATTTACCAAGTCTTAACTCTATTCTCTCCAAGGGGGACAAAACCCATAGAGTATTCTAGGAGGTACTTTCACACATAGTGACCACAAACCACTTACCTCGGAGTAAGAAAATCCCTAAATAGGGTTGATAAAATTTTAAATTTCCCATAGCTGAGTTTAACAGAATTTTTGAAAAATGGTAGCAGATAATTTCTTCGGCCCTCCCTTTCCCTACTATAACTCTAGGAAATCTCTGCCAGTTAGAGAACACATAATACAGTAATCATGGCAATCAGGCTGAACTTTCTGGGGGGTACACCAGTTTGTCACTCCTGTGCTTAATGCCGTCCCACTGCAACCCATCACATTTAGGTGGAAAAAATAAACTTCTGAGCGAGGCCTCTCGGGCCCTGCATGAGCTGGCCCCTTCTCTAACCTGCTGCCATTCTACCACCCGCTCGCTGTCCACCTCATGCCAGCCTTTCTGCTTTTTCTCAGATAGGTCAAGCTCATTTATGCCTCAGGGCCTTTGCACCTGCAATATTCCTTCTTCCTAAGGCAGTCTCCCCTGAAGGGCTCACATGATGTGTTCTTTCCCATCGTTTGGATCTCTACTCAAAAATCACCCTCTAACAGAGGTCCTCCCAGACTCCCCAAGCCATAAGACCCCCTCAGACTATTTCCTTTCTTCATAGCTCTTACTGCTACGTGCTTGCTTCTCCTACATGCAAGTTCCAGCAGAGCAAGGAGGGTCTTGATACCAGAATAGCTCCTGGCCCTCAGTGCATGCTTCATCAATGTGTGGTAGGTGCTTGAAAGAAGTGCCACCATCAACAGAAAAAATAAGAAGTCCGGTGGTTTCTGCAAAGACATACCCCTTTCAGGTCAGTTCCCTGATCTCTAGATTAGGTTCTAACCCTCTGAAATCAGAGCAAGCCCTCTCCCTCACGTCTCCTCCCCTGCTGGTGGACGTCACCTACAAGTCACTGGGGAAGAATCCGTGCTCCTTTACTGCAGTGTATTTGAATTCTGACACCATGAGAACTGTCCCTCTCCAAGAAGTGGTTGTGAATTGAGTTGGGGGAAAATGAAGCAAGATGTAATAAAATATAATGTGGGGTTTTAGGCATCTTTGAAAGTCTCAGTTTATATAAAAGTTTTTCTTCCATTTACAACAGAAATACTTCCACATGAGAAATCTGGACAATACAGGAGCCAAAAGAAAAAAATAAAAACTGATCATAATTCCCTCAATCAGAGAGCCACTGTTAATTTTTGGTATTTTGAATTTATAGTTTTGCTTTCAATTTGTGCAGTCATAAACTTTTAAAACAAAATTTAGCTCTTACTCTGTGTCACCTTTGTAAGGTACTTTTTAAAAAATCTAACAGTACATAAAGCATATTTTATGTCATCAACTAATCTTCCTTACCTTGATTTTACTACTTTATTCAACAATTATCTATTGAGCTTTAATGAATTACTATCCTTGAGGAAGCAGCAGGGGGGTTCTCTGGGGTCAAACATTTTTACTGCTGCTACCTCACGGAGAAACGGAAACCTTGGGTTAGTTGTTTTGGGAAGCAAAACAGCAAGAAGATCAAAATTTTGGAGAACTAAAGATTATTTTTAGTGAAATGAAGAGTTCCATAATGAGGCTTGACAGGACACAGGATGACTCAGTCCAGAACAGGCATCCAGGACTCGAAATGCGTATCAATTGCTTCTTCCCACAAGCAGCCTGAGGTGACCTCTGATCATGGTTCTCCATTCACTTGACCAAGAAGACCCCACAAATCCTGCAAATCAAGAAGTTCAAATCTTCATGTTCACTTTAAGAACACTTGTGAAATTGCCTAGGCCATCAAGGCTATACAAATCCAAACAGCCATCAAGTATCGGAGGATGTCACTTTGCAGAAGCAATGGTGCCATTGTGTCATTACAATGGTGGAGCTGGTAGGCGTGCCCAGGCCAAACTGTGGGGCTGAACACACACGGTCGTGGCCCAAAAAGAGTGCTGAATCTTCACTGCACATACTTAAAAATGCAGAGAGGAATGCTGAACTTAAGGGTTTAGGTGTAGATTCTCTGATCATTGAGTATATTCAGGTAAACAAAGCTCCCAAGATGTGATGCAGAACTTACAGAGCTCGTGAGTGGATGAACACCTGAATGAGTCTCCGTGCCATACTGAGACCACCCTCACTGAAAAAGGGCAGGTTGTCCCTGAACCAGAAGAGGAGGATGCACAGAAGAAAAAGCTATCCCAGAAGAAAGTGAAAAAACAAAAACTTACGGCCTGGGAGGAAATCAGCCTCAAATAAATGTTAATAAAAGTTAAAGAAAAATGTTTATTGATTAAAACAATTCATACTACTAGAATCATGTTAAGACTGAGGACAAGATAAAAAAGACATGAAAGGGAGAGGGCAGATGGGCGCAGTGACAGATGTATAAAAAGTGTACTCTCTGAAAATAAAGTCAGTTGTCCAGAGCCCCAAAACAAAAGAAACACTGAGAGGTATGCCAGGCAGGCAGAACTCAGAGGGCTAAGTGGCACTGAGAAAACGGCTTCGGCTTATGTCACAGAGGGCTTAAAACAAGGAATCAGTCCTCATGCTGCCAGGCCAGCAAGAGCTGTAAGCGAAGGAGGTCTCCGCCTGGGCCTGCCGGGAGATGTGGGCAGACCAGGAAAATAATGGTACCTGGGTCTTGGGGAAAAGAAGGACCTGCAGACGACAGGGGAACAGAGCAGCAAGGGCCTCCAAGACACTGTTGCATTCTTTGTCCACGAGCTGAGGAGCCATCAGTAAGAGAACCAAGAAAATAGATGAGAAGAAGGAAAACCTTACTGGTTGCTATGGCAGGAGCAGCAGCCTGACGAAGCACTGCCTTGCCTTCTGGCATCCAGCAGAGCTGGAGTTATGACCTCACAGGTGCTCAGGTTGGTCAGGGAGGAAAAGGAAAACAGACACATGAACGTTATATGCATTGGATGCAAGTGCTTCCCTCTGCTCTTTGAGAGATTGCCTAAGGAGAAGCTGCACCAGGGGAGTACATTCAGTGGTTTTGATTTTATGAAAAGGAAGTTTAAGCAAGTCTGAGAGAAGTTCAGCAAGAGAAATTGGGGCTTTATGCTTGAGGCTTACAACTCTCAGTTGCATAGGAGTTGCAAAAGAGTGAGTGTTGGCACTGCAGAAAAATCACTATCCTTTAGGTACATGCCAAGTGAAGAGCATAAGAATATTCTTTCAATCGCCAAGTAAAATACACTTTCCAACCCCTTCTGTGCCCATCTCCTACCATCCACTCTCTGACAAAGGCATTCTCTCTCACCCCTGATTACCCACATATGAAACTTTCGAGAGTTGAACGTCTGGGTTATATGTTATCATTGTGTACATGTTGTAGAGGGAAAAAAAACCTTTCCCTTCTTCCCTTCTATGTTCTTTGACTGGCCTAATAATTAAATTGACATAAAACCAATTAACAGAAGAGAAAAATTTAATTTCAGTCATACGGGAGCCCTAAAAATATGAGAGGGTCCAAGAAGTGACCTAAGCAGGCAGCTTTTATACCTTTCAGCCAAAGAAAGAATGAATATGAGAAGAACTGACAAAAGGAAGGGGTTTGGGCTGGGGGTAGCAAATTAGAGAGGAAGTAAGAGGTCTGCTTTATACAGACTCCTTGGCCCTGGATCTCTGAGGGCGACAGGATGGCTTCTACTCTCTGCTGTAAGAAAGACAACTTCACGTAGATTTATTTCCTGCTTTCAAGGGGACAAATGAGGACAAGTGTCCTTCTTGCACTTGCTGTTTCTTAAGTAACTTTAATTCAGAATAGTCAATATGCCAGAGTGGCATATTTTGGGGTGGCATGTTTAATATCACCTCTCTGTATCCTTACTCTAAAGTTCTTGGAGGTCAGGGCCCTCATGTGACTCATAACGAAAGTCCCACAGCAGTGCAGACAACGGGAGACTGCTCACCGCGTGTTTGTTTGGTGACCATGAAACCTCTGCCTGCTGCATGCGACAGCACGGATCTCACTGCAGCCCCGCCATGAGATTCCGGGCAATGCTGCTTGTGTGCTCACCAGCCCGGTTACCACCTGACATGAATAAACAAATTCTAGTTCCCCAGGCTTCCTTCCTCCCTGAGCCCCACCACAGGAACTTGTTCCATGCTGGTCACCGCGTGTAGTGCCTGGAAGGGAGTATAGTGACCAAGATCTGGCTTTGGAACCAGGCAGGCTGGCTGTGAAACGCCCTCGGCCCTCCTCACTGCTCTCCTGACTGTGGGAGATGCCAGGAAATGCAAAGGAAGCATCGACCACAGAGAGGCCTCTCTTGGGGATTAAAGGGTCCACTTAAAGCTCCTGGGCCTGCCTACATTCTCCCTCCATCACTGACGCTGTCATGACTGTCTCCCCTTGCAGTCAGTGCCACCATCCCTGAAGCTGGGCATTGCTGCACCAAAGCCCTCAAGCCCCCACTCTGCGGGGGTCTCACTTGGAGGTGAAAAGATCATCTCCGTGTGACTCTGAATGCAACCTTCCTTCCTGAGTTACTCAAGCAGCTGGCGTTGTCCCCAGTTACCTTTTAGACTATATAATGTGTTTACTCACAGGTCACCGGAACAGGGCCAGTGTGTGACTGCACCCCGAAATGGCTCCTTCCCTCACTTCTAGGGGTTTGTTCTGGGACTGAGTATCTTGACTCTCTTCTACAAAGAAGACATGTCACCCAGGAGACGCGGCCAGCACCAATCCACCAGGCACACCCACATTCGCCCTCCACTTGGCCTCCCCGCCAACAA
>CM053516.1:6429991-6662116 GCA_028627145.1 Eidolon dupreanum | reverse complement strand
CACACATGCACACACTCACAGAACCAAAGGACAAGGACATGACTGGAACCTGAACACGGGGACCCTTTCAGAAGTCAAGGGTCCACTGTCCAGGAAGATTGATGCTAAAGCCCCTTTACCATAAATGGCCAAGTTCCAAGGTCCTCCAGTTAAAACGTGGCCGCCAGCCCTTCCACACGCCTATCCTTAACACCTTAAAAACCCTTGGCCTGGTCCAGCAAGCAGGATGGATCTGAGGCACAACTAGGTCTCCCAATTTCTCGGTTGGCACTTTCTCCATCAATAAACCTTTCCTTACTCCAAATTAATATTTTGAGATTTGGCTTTTCAAAGCATTGGACATATGAACTATAGTTTGGTGACACTTTTACTGGGCTCCTTTAATTATATGTTCTTATAACACAGTCCACAAACTTGTCTCCAAACTTGCAATACAAAAAGTCCGCTTCATCAATTCACAGCTCCATTTCCAGTCCAAATATCTGTCCTCACTTTCCACAGACCTCTTTGACACCAGGCTACCTCAGCTCAGAGAGACACTGATCAAACATAATTAAACATAATACAGAACAACTCTAAATTATTCTTGCCCACCAGAAAGAGGCATTGTACTCCTTCCTTAATAGAAACATGGCAGATTTCATATAAGAGCAAAGTGCATGTTTCAGCTACCAAATCTGAACTGTGATATCAATTATAGTTAACAGATGAGAGCTCAAAAGAGGATTTTCTTAGAAAAAGAAAGCATGGGAGACTCCAACCTGAAGGTTCAACCTTGCTTTCTTTTAATTCTTCCCTAGCCAAGGCGTGATTGCAATTCCAGAAGTTTATGAAGTGGGTAGCCTTCAGCACATTCTTTTCTGTGTGCTTCTTTATCAAGATAATCTGGCAGACCACCATGTCTGTGTATCTCAGAGGTGAGCCACCATATCTCAGTATCTCATGCATATATTTTTATTTTAAAAATGTAAATGAGATCATTTCCCCTAAGGAACACAGAAATCTCTTTACAATATAAGACATCTGCTCTGTTTGGCATATGTTGTTAAACTCCTCGGGGCCTTCAACAAGAGAAACTAAAATACAAACTCCAGGGTTACGTATAGTGAGCTGCTACCCACAAGTCCTCACTGGTTCCCTTACCATACAGGAGCTTCTGCTAAGGGGCGCATCAATTCCTTTATTTACCACTGAAATTCAGCCCTGATGAGTTTACATTTAAACCTGGCTAAGTGTAGCAGAGAATGTAAGATTAAAATGGTTTATGACTCCTGGCAGCTGACTTTCTACAGCTGAGTGATATCACACCTATAAAAAGAGATAACTACTATGCAAATAAAAATGAATAAAGGACACTTATGGATGAGCTCTTCAGCAGAGATAAGTCCCAAATTCTTTCACCAAGGAAATTACATAATTTACAAATTACTCAGATACAACCGAGTTCAGATCCCCGTTCTGCTGCCATTGGCTGTGAGAACCTGGGTGAGTATTTTAACTTCTATGATCTTCTGTTCTTTTCATCTGGTGAAAAGGGATAATTTCTAATATCTTCAAAATTAAAGGTAATAACATAAATTAAAAGCCTTGATAAATGCTAGTTCCTTTTCTCTTTTCCACAGACATGCTCATCAACCAATGCCCTTGCTGACCACTCGCCAGAATTCTGGTCTCTTTCTGTTTTTTCAACTTACCCAGGCTGGTGCCTCACCAGGACCTTTGCACTTGCTATTTCTTGTGCCCAGAGGGCTCATCTCCAAGATCTTCTAATGGTGAACCCCTCATCACTCACCCTTAGGCCAATTTCACTGCCTCAGAGAAATTCTCCGTTCTCCACACACTCCCTGTCCCATCACCACTGTATCATCTTTGTGGTACCTTCTGCCACATAGCTCATCTTATTATTTGTTAGTTCACTGTTTATTGACTGGTCTCCCTATGAAGGTACGTGCGTGCACACGCGTGGTCACACATACACACACACACACACAGGAGAGAACCTGAACACCTCGTTCACTGCCAGATGGCACAGTGTTTAGCCTTGATGCTGAGAATGACGGAGAAACAGGGGGCGAATGAGAAGGTCATCATCTTAAAAAGAGCACACTGGTCACATTGTGAAAAATTGATTGGTTCTGGAAAAGGCAAAACTATCGAGACAGTAAAACGACAAGCAATCGTCAGGGTTTGGGGGAAGGAGAGATGAAAAGGCAGAGCACAGAGGACTGGGGGTGTAAGTGAAACTTTCTGCATGAGACTATAATGCTACATACATACACCATTATACATTTGTCAAAACCTACAGAATATACAACACCAAGAGTGAACCCTAATGCAAATTGTGGACTCTGGGTGATAATGATGTGTCATTGGTGTTTCATTGATTATGACAAATGTACCACTCTGGCGGAGGCATGTACTTGAGTAGAAGCAGGAGGTATATAAGAATAATATGGGAACTCTCTATACTTTCTGCTCAATTTTGCTGTGAACCTAAAACTAAAAAATAAAAATTATTTTTTAAGAAGGCAAAACTCTATACAGGGTGATGAGACTGTAACTATGGCAAAACTACAGCTAGAGCAGACTTCCTTACAGGCCAGGGTTCACGTCCTGTTGGTTTATAAATGTCCCACTCAAAGCAAAACACGTTGACATGGACACAAAAGCACAATGAGATCCCTCTGGCCTCTAGTATAATGCTTCTGTTACCTGTATTGATCCATCTCTTTTGCTTTTTATTACTTTTTTTGAAAAGCTTATATTAATTTGAATAGCCAGTTCCTACAGTAGGCTCTTAAGGAGTTTACAGTCAACTAAATCCCAAATATATTTTACATAAAATACTGTCAACACAAATTTTCTACATCTTATGTTTTCAAATCCTTGTTGGTTTCTGACCAACCTGTTAAGCTATTATGATCTTTTTAATTCCTTTCATTCATTCAATGAAAATAATATCAGGCTAATCTCTCCCTCCAAGATATTTCACGCACATATTTCATAAACATGCCTTGCATATTTCTAGCCTATTGCAACAAATGATTCTGTATAAGCAACTGGAGAGTAGAGGAACTTTCAGAGCCCTTTTCCTGTCATTTCAAGCTGTGTTCTACACACTAAGTTTCAGTGCAAGGAAGGGGTCCCTAGAAATTTTTGTATTTGGTCATAGAAAACACTTGTGAAAGAGTTGATCAGTATAGGGCCAACAGGTCCCTATGGGGCAAATCTAGAGAACTCCATCCATTTTTATATCAATGCATTAATTCAATCTCTTTAGTTTAATTGCGGAATCACATTTCTCTACCTTGTCCACAAGGCTATTAGGAAAGAACTCGTTGATTCTGGTGACCGCGATGAGACTAAGATTGCAGTGTCAACTGGAATACCTGCTGCATGCCAGGTACCGTTCCAGGTGGATACGGCATTAACTAAAAGTGACAAAAACCCTTGCCCTCCTGGAGTCTACATTCTAGAGTAATGATATTCTAGTGGTACCTGACTATTCTAACCTTTTCCATTAACTTTGGTTTATTCTGCTTATTAGGCTTTCTTAGAGATTTTCTCAGGTCAGGATACCCTTAAAAGTCTATGCTTCTTCTAGGTACTGGTCCTTAGTACCTTATCTCCTTCTAGTTTTACACATGCTCTTTTAATATTTTGAGCTTAACACACTGATTCTGAGATGGAGACATTTCTTCAGATGCCTCCCTATCTGCATACTACTCATGACTGCAGCTGAGGACAGACAGATTTGCCTCCAGCCCTGGGTCTTCCACTTATTGGCTGCTACCTGGGCAAATTACTCAACCTCTAACAGCTAATCCTCTTGCCTACAAAATATGAATAATAAGACATACTGAAGAGCATTGCTGTAAAGAATAAATGAGTTAACAGATATAAAACACTCAGCAAAGTGACGAGCAGATTTAAAAAACCCTCAGCATTTATATATGTAAAATCTAATCCCTGATATAATCTCACCATGAGTTTGACAATACCATCAGATCTCTTTTTTCCTGAAATTTTAAATATGTATTCTAACCTAGAGGTCACTTATTTCAAGATATCATGCATTCCTATAGCTCAGGTACCCACTGTCTTACCTATAAGACTATGGGCTCTATGAGGACCAGAAATTTGGTTTTCTGTCTTGTTCAAAACTGGATCCCCAACAAGTACAGTTCCTGGTGCTTAAAAACGGCATGCAAATAGTTGTTGAAAAAAACCACTCAATTCAGGAAACATAAGCATCTTTGCCTGTTCTCCCTACTCCACTAATATGACCTCAAGGATAACAAGGCACTCTCTCTTAATTCCCACCAATTATAAATCACTAGCCGCATTTTCTTGTCCATCAAATTTAAGAAAGTTTTCTTCAATGAGGCTCTGCATTTTGAGCTATGATGTTGTCATGTTATTAGACAAAGAAATAAACTACATTCTTCTTGAAAGGTTAACACTCACTGAAACTATTTTTGTGGCTATTATGTTACATTTGTGGTAGATTCTTATGGCTGTTGTCACGGATATGTTTGAGCACAAAAATATGGGAGCATTTTATTTACACTAGTTTTGATTTCTACTTGACATATGTTAAAATCTAACAATGACAGTCTACTGAGTAAGCATGTTGGCTCGTGGGCCTAATATAAATATTGATAGTATAAATAGATTAAAAGGCTTGGGAGCTAATAGGAATTTACTGAGAATCTACTGTGTATATAGCACTGAATTAGTTACTACAGTGACACGGAAAAAAGTATCTACTGAAAGGGTAAAATTATATTAAAGCATACAAACTCCACTTCATCTAGATAAACTTGAGAAACCTAAGGCTTCCTTCCTTGTTTGATTCATTTCATAACACAACTTGGGCAACCTCTTCTAAGGAAAAGAGAGTAACAAGTGGCAGGTTTTGCATAAAGCTGTCAATGACCATCTACACAGTCCAACTGTATCATCTCTTCCCCTCGTCACCTAAATGTCAGTATCTCAAGATGTTAAATATGTCTTCCCTGTTGAATGCCTGTTAGAATCTCTCCAATTTGAAGACAGAGCTGCCAAACAGGACCACTCAAGGGTCTGTGCAGGGTCCCTCCTGACCAAGCTAGGCACCAGTCTGCCTCTATTTTCAGATTAACCCAAATACAATTAGAAATCCAAAACCCACTAAAAAAGTAATGTCTCTTAAAATGATCCTTAAAAAGAGAAAAATTCCAAAGGCCTATATACATTAAATAATATTTTACAGATATACAACTTTTTTCTGTAGATATGGTTCACAGACTATTATGTCTTAGATTAGGATATTAGGAGCTGATTGTTATTACATCATGACTGATTTTTTTTCTGTATATTATTTCTTTGAGCTAGTTGAGTAAATCTATAAAGGAGATTTTAGTAAACATTTTCAAAACAATAAAAACTCCAAGTTTGATCATCATATTGTACACTTTAAATATTATATAACTGCAATCAAAAATTAGACCTCAATAAAGCTGGAAAAAAATATGGAACATGCTTGAAACTCCACTGAAAAATATAAGCAACCTTATCTATAAAATAAATCATTAGAGGTAATCATTATGAGGTAAGTAAATGGCAAAGAGGTGACAAGTATCATGTAATATTGAAACCGCTGGTATCTAGGACAGCAAACTACAACCTGTGGGCCAATGTGGCCTGATGTCTGTTCTTTGGGAACACAGCCACATGCTTTATGTACTGACCGGGGCTGCTCTCTTGCTCCCACAGCAAGAGTTGAATAGATTCGACAAAGACTATATGGACACAAAGCCAAAGATATTTACTATCTGGCCCTTTACCAAAAAAGTTTGTTGACTTCTGCTCTAGAATATATTAACTAATGCTCTGGCTAAAAAGAGGATGATCTCTTTAGTACTCTTTAGAAAATAAAATGAAATAAAATAGAATAAAAATAAACTTTAGTCATCTCCAGCTCCAAATCAATTCGAACAACTATATAGTGCAAGCATAATATTCGAGCTCTAGAATTGTATGAAGACTTCAATAAACGTGCCAGTTAATAATCACAGTCACTATCTTCTGTGTTCCTACCCTGCTCCAGGCTTTCTGGGGGCCGCTCTACACATAGCATTTGTAATCTTCACAGAGACCCTCCAGTGAGGGTCTACTGGATGTGTCCATTTCACAGATAAGGAAGTTGAAATCCAGAGAACTTACTGAAGGCCACACAGCTCCATTCAGCTACAAAGACTACATTCCAGGTGTCTTCAAAGCTCATCAGGAACATCTTCAGTAAGCAATGCTAGGTGTGATCTGACATCACAGATATCTCCAACATGCTTCTGTACTCTGCACTGAAAAAGCACATTAAAAAGGACTTCTGGTTAAAAATATAGCAGTAATGTCATTTCTATTCCACTCTCCCTTTGAAATCAACAAAAAAATAAGACAATGAAATACTATAAATAAAAGACACAAGTCTGCAGCAAAATTAATGAAAAGGAAGCACCAAATGCAATGAAACTTCATTTTTATCTAGGTAGAAAAATAAGTGCAGATACAAGAAGCTGTTGTCAGTCCATGATTTATTTATCTGCTAATCTGGTTTTCTTCAAGTCAAGTTTCTGCAGAGATGGGGTTCACTTTCCCCATGATCTAATCGACTGAGTAGATCAGTATTCATAGCTTATTTAAACTGCCAAGAATGGTGGGGGAGATGGGTGAAAAAGGTGAAGGAGGATGAGAGGTACAAAATTCCAGTTATAAAATTAAAAAAAGTCACGGGATGTAGTGTACAGACCAGGAAATATAGTCAATAATATCAGTAATCTGTACGGTGACAAATGGTTACTAGACATCGTGGTGCTATCATAAGATATATAAATGTTGGATCATTATGCTGTGCAACTGAAACTAATATAATGTATTCCAACTATACTTGAATTAAAAAAAAAAAAAAACCTGAGAAATAAACTAGTTGATCTTAGCTTATTCCCTTCCACAGTCAGCTCTTGCTACCTTTCTACTTAAATCTTCAATTCCCACCACTTTGAGCAGATGACGTCACCTTCTCTGCTTCATGAAAAATAAGAAGCAGCAGGAAAAAATAGCTACTTTCACACACCTTATTACAATTTTTATTATTATATTAAAATCACTAGGTTGCCATGTATCCAATACTCTAGTCAAATGAACCATTCGCTGTCCTATTTTTTATACTTGCAGTACCTTAATGAGGTATACTATAGATGGAGTAAAATGCATTAATGCTTCATGGGTTTTGACAAATGTTTATACTCATGAAACCATCATCCACATAAAGATATAGAACAATTCCATCATGCTAGAAACCTCTCATGCCCCTGTTCCAAACAATTTACCCCCAATAACTTGAGGCAACAATTATTCTGATTCCTACTGTTAGAGATTGGTTTTGTCTGTTCTAGAACTTGATTTAAATGACATCATTCAATGACACCATCTTTTGTTTGACTTACTTAGTTGAGCATGTTTATGAGATTCATCCATAAACATTCCACTAGTATCAGCAGCTCATTTATTTTTATTATATAGACAAAATAAATTGTTTATCCATTCTCTTGATGAGAATTTGGGCTATTATTAATAAAGCTAATACAAATATTCTTGTGAGTCTTTTTGTGAACATATGTGTTCATTTTTCTTGGGTAATATACCTAGAAGTGGAACTGCTGGGTAATAGGTAAAGTATTTACTTAACTTTATTAGGAACTGGCAAATAGTTTGCCAAAGTGATAACTGTTATTCTTAAACTTACCACATACACCTTTTTCAGTTCTGCATCCTTATCCATTCTCCTCTCACTTCCCAGAATGCCCTTCCAATGCTTGTATGTTGAATTCCACCATCGCTGTGAATGTAATTCCTTGGCCTCATCTCCCACGAAGTTTTTCTACCTCGACAGCCAAAATTCTTTTTTCTTTTTCCTTCTCTAATCTCTCAGCATTTTTTGTTACTTATCCTAGGGCCTTTTTCTCTCAGCTTTTTCTATATTACCTTCTACGAAAGCAAGATTATACTGTGTGGCATTGCTTCCCTCAGGCCTAGCTCAAAGACAATGCTGAGCAAAGCAAGTACAGGCCAAAGATTTGTTGAATGAATAGTTTTACATATACACTTCACCTCTTCCCTAAGATTATAAACTCCTTGCTGGCAGAAACCATGCTTTATTAATTATAATACCTAGAACTTCTTGCATTAAAATAATTGAACAAATATCTGATGTGTGCTCATAACAATTTATTAAAAAATATGAAAATTATAATTAGATTTGGTGGATATGCAAAATAATCAGTTAATTTATATTTTATCACGATTCTAATAATCTGAGTTTTTCATTTGATTGAAAAGCCAACTTTTGGTTATACGGTAAAAGTGAAAGCATATAAATGCTCTTTCCAAAATCTTTATTTCAAATTAGAGCTGATTTCATATAGCATTTTCATAATACACTTATATGTAGATATATTCATAGAGGTTTTTAAACATCAATCTAAATGAATTAAGCACTTGGTTATTCCAAATGATTCTCATTTGATAAGAAATTTAATTTTTTGAAAAGGCTATTGCATTACAACTCAATTATTTCCTAGGATACAGCTGTATTAACATTCTCATTTTTAAATTGCTAGGCTTTGTATTAAATGACAGTAAAATTAATGTACAATTGGGTGAAAACTTCTAACTTTTAAAATATTTCTTTCAAGATAATCTTTTAGGGTTATTTAAACTCACGAAGTACATGCTTACTTTAAACAGAGGAAGAAAAAATGAAAATTTCTGAAATGTTGCTCCATTCACCTCTGGAGCTCTGGGGGAATGGCTCAGGATTCTGCTAGATAAGTTATTAGATGTCTTCTGATATTTGATCTGCTATTCCAACACTTAGTGCTAGTGAGAAATGTCATAACACAAAATGCATTTTATTGTCAGTGGAAATTTAAGAGGAACTATCAACATGACATTGAATTCCAATATTCTATTTAACTAGTTTAGGAGATGAATTTTCAAGTAGAAAGGGTAGAAAAAAGAAAAAAATAACAAAATTTTAAGAAGCAATACATAGCAACTTTTCTAGGTAAGAGAAAAATGCAAAATTTAGATAACTAAATCTCTGGTAATTGTTTTGACAAAAATTATGCCTTAAAAAATTAAAAAGACTTGCTTAGTAAAGGCTGCTTGGGGCAGGTTATATGATCGGTCTAATGCTTTTAAAAGCATGTTTTCATCATTTAAACCAAGGGTCTCCAAGTTTTTTCTCTAAAGGACCAGATAACTAAAGGCATTTTGCTTTGCAGACCATAAAGTCTCTATTGCAACTATTCAACTCGGCCTTCAAGGCTCAGATGCAGCCAGAGACAACATGTAAACAAATGAGCATGGCTGTGTTTCAATAAAACTTTATTTGCAAAAATAAGTCCAGGCAGTGGCCTGGATTTGGCCTCCAGGCTCTATAGCTTACTGACCCCTGATTTACATAAGAAAAGTAAAATCCAATAGGATTTCTTTTTTTCAATTTGAAACAAATTCTACCCTCTTCAGCACTGTATAAATGCCCAATGATAAAAAAAAGGTCTACCTGTGTATCAGAAAGAAATGATTTTACCTTATCTTTCTTATCACCACAAATCAAAACACAATGAGATATCATAGCACCCCTATTAGAGTGGCTATTATCAAAAAGACAAGGGTTCAGGAGGACGTGGCAAAAAGGGGACTCTCTTACACTGTTGGTGGCAAAGTAAATTAAATTGGAGTAGCCACTATGGAAAGCAGTATGGAGGTTCCTCAAAAAATTAAAAATAGAACTACTTTATGATCCAGCAATTCTATGTCTGGATATTTATCTGAAGAAAATGAAAACTCAGACTCAAAAAGATATCTGCACCCCGTGTTCACAGTAGCAGTATGCTCAATGGTCAAGATATGGAAACAACCTAAGTCACCATCCACATATGAATGGATAAAGTGTGGCATATTTATATAAAAATATATATTATATGTAATATACATAATGGAACATTATGCCATATATAATGGAATTATATATACACGTTGTGGCAAAAATATACACATATATGTACTATATAATGGAATATTATTTAGCTATTAAAAAAAAAAAGGAAATCCTACCATTTGCTATAACATGGATGAATCTGAGGGCATTATGCTAAGTGAAATTAGTACAACAGATCTCACTCACATAAAAACCAACAAACCAAACAACCAACAAACCAAAAAACCAACAAACCGACAAACCAAACAAAAAAACACAAACTCACAGAAAAGGAGGTCAGACTGGTGGTAACCAGAGGTGGAGGGGGAATTGGAGGAAGGTGGTCACAGGCATGAACTTCCAGGTATAAGATAAAGAAGCACCACATGATGATGACAGTTAACGCTGCTGTGCAATATACAGGAAAGTCAAGAGTTCTCACCACAAGGAGAAAATTTTTTCTTTTTTCTTTTCTCCTTTCCTTTTTATTGTATTTATATGAAAAGATGGACATTAGGCTGAACCCATTGCAGTAATCATTTCACAATATATGTAAATCAAAACATTGTGCTGTATGCCTTAAACAGTGATGTATGTCAATTATTTCTCAGTAAAAATGGAAAAACGGTTAAATTAAATTTGGGTATATAGCAACAAATCTATGTGCTCAAGAGATTTGCTTCAACAATTGTCTGATCTTTTGGTATCTTTTCAAAGGTCTAAAGACTTATCTCAGTTTTAATTCAACTCCCTTCTTCAGAAGAGAAAGACAAAGTCGATTTTTCTTTAAAACGTTTCAAACATTTTCAGCACTTTATTTCAGCTTTGTTAATAGGAGTTACTCCTAAGGATTACATACTGGCCTCTCCATAAAGTTTTAACTTTTGATAAGAAATGTCTCTTACCAAAGAAACTAGGAATATATGAAAATAATCGAAAGGTGAAATAGGAAGACTACAGGTCATTTGTTTTGTTAGTACATACATGTCCACAAACGTCACTACAAAGCCATAGGCCAGACACATTTATTTGAGAAATCAGAATTTTCTACATTTTAGAAAAGTAACATGATAAATACACACACTATTTATTACCTAACACCCACAGCAGGGTCTAGAAAAGCACCACAGAATGAAACTCATTAAGATTATTGCAGCAAATGTATAAACATTCACACTAAGTGCGATAAATAAAACCCTACATAACCTCATGTCAGTTCTGGCCAGGTTTTATACTCCAATGCATCTTGGTGCCAAACTTAATGAAAAACTTGCACTTTACAGAAGAGGGACTATGAATCTTTCCTGCCATGTGATTTTTCTGTACCGAAGTTTTTCACAACAGATTGAAACCAATGTGAAACTGATGTAGAAAAACAGGATTTAGGCTAAACGTTATGTCTAATAACTTTTAACAAGACAGACTGAGAACATTTTTCTGTTCGAAATTCATTTTGTTTAGTGATTGTATCTGATAGTTGATAGTATCATACCCCTTTGGAGTATGTCGTGTAAAGACACACACGGATTTTTTTTTTTTTCCGATAGGCTTTCTGTCTGCATGCTCGCATGTGACAAAGTCTGGTTTCAGTGCTCCTCAAGCACATACCGTCAACATCTTGCCCTGCCAGCTTCCTCCTGGCTGGGACCTTAACAAGCATCAGATACGCCCATGCTTTCAAAATCCATTTCTTATTTGATAAAGGAGAGAGAGTGACCACAGGTTTTGTGTGTCCCCTCTGCCCCTTCCTGACATTTTATTTTTGGCAGTTTTCTGTGACAGGCAGTTTGAGGAGCACCATGCTAAGAGACAGTCCCATACTCACCTATCCAGCCTCTTAAACGCTACTTTAAATTTAGGTTGGATATACTCTCTTCGGGTTTTTTCTAATAAAGGACTTCCCTCCCAATCAAGTTTTATCCATGATTTATCACTGTCAGAAAAGATGAATAGCAAAACTATCACACAGAATGTTAAAACTCCATGTTTGAATACTTTCAGATTCATGTTCTATTATTCGTCATGGATGCTTTAATAAAGATGGTCAGTGACAGTAAGCAGTAAAATTCCTCTCGGTTCAAATTCTAGATTTTCTACTTAATTGATGACTTGAATAAACTTCCTGTGTCTTAGTGTCTCATGTATATCACAGGCTGGGTGTGAAGACTGCAATAGTTAACACTTTAAAGGAATTACGTTAGTTAATACTCAGAACAGAGCTTGTGTATAGTAAGCACTCAATAAATGTTTGTTACTATTATTAAAATGTATTTGGAACTGCCTAGAAAGCTCTATTCTGCATATAAAGCATAAAAAAAGAAAAAAAATGTAAAATATACTAACAAAAAAAAAAAACACATCTCAGAACATATAACCTCTGAGCAGTAACTGTGACTCCATTTCTTCTAAGGTATTATAAATTCATATGTGATTCCATACTAATGGAAGTCATAAATTACTTCTCTGTGCATGTACCCGGGGCTCAGCAATTTCTTTTCTCCTGAACCTAAAATAGAATAATTCGAAAGGTATTCTCTCTCTTTCCCAAAAATGGCCCTCCCTTTTGCAATTTCAAGCTTAATCTTTAGTTATTCTTTCTGATGAAAGCTGACATTTCTTCCAAGAAGCCTTCACAGATTTATGTCCCACCTTTAATACCCTGTGTGTATTATCTCTGTGGCTGCTCTATATTGTTTAATAATTCTCTATATTCTGTCTTTTCCACCAGCCTCTTCATGACAAAGAGAGACTTATTCATCTGTCTTTCTAATGATTCTTATGTGAGGCATAGCACTAAAAGATGGGATAAGAGATACAAGTACAGGAACTGACTGACTGAATGAATGAATAAATGAAGCAAACCAAGCAAAATACCAAAAATTTCTTACCATGTTGGTCTCATTTTATATACATTGCATATCTCATTTGAAACACTTTTAAATAACTGAAAGAGTATTTAAAACTCAAGTAATTGTGCCTGATCAGCAATGAAATTGGTCCAAATGGTCTCAGTTTACCTATATTTTCCTTTCAACAAATAAAAGCACTTCATAAAACAAACAAAAAAATTAGAAAACTATCGTTTCCTCAGAGCTTCAACAAATACAGTAGGTCTTCTTAGTAAGCATGACGGCAAACAAAAATTACAGGCACAACATTTGGATATTTCATGAAGAAATTCCAAAGCTAGGATCAGAAGCATGGCATTTGCCTATTTTTGGCTAAAAATGGACTCTGTAATGATGTAATGTCCCCTACTGTTATATGAACTACAGCTGACCCTTGAACAACACGGGAGCTAGGGGTACGGATACCCCCTGCAGCTGAAAATCAGTGTACGGTTTTTGACTCTGCGTTTGGCTCTTCTCATCCACAGATTCGACCAGTCTCACATCTTTTTAGCTCTAATTGCATTTGGCCATTGCTTCCAGTACTCCTTGTCTTAATTGCAAAATTCTGGAAGAGCGGTTTGCAACCTTGGCTATATGTTGGAATCACCTGGGAGCTTAAAAACCATCTGCTGCTTGGACCAACTCTGCAGAGATCATGATTTTAATTATGAGTCTCTGGTGAGGCTGGTACAGCAGGAGTTTAAAAGCTCCTGGGGTGACTCTATTCATAGCCAGCTTTGAGAAACACCGCCTTAGACACGTATTTCCTGTGTATCAGGCCTGGTTATCTCAATCAAATCCTTATCAAGAACCTAGGACTATCCCCTCCCCCTCATTGTGCACTGCACCTTGAAGAGCAATCCCTGTATCAAGTTTTGATACTTTGGGGTACGAAAACCTCATTAGGACACTGGGTCTTCACATTAATAAAGCATTAGTGCTATTGGTGCACTAATACTACTATTCTGTCCTTATTATTTCTACTGAAATTTTGTGTAAGAATGATTGGGCTTTGCCCTACTACATCCTCAAACTTGCCCAAATGGAGCTTAGTCCCCATCAACAGATGTTTGCCCCACTACAACCCTGGCCCTCTAACTTTCCCTATGCTTGGAAATAGCACATGCCAAAAGGAAACTGCCTTGCACCTGGTCAAGGTCTGGCCCTGGTTCCTCGGTCCCTACCCTGAACTGTGAGTTTTAGTAACTGGGCAGAATTGAGATTCTGCTTTTTTTCCTTTCTGGATAAATCTTGAGTACAAGAAGCCATGTCCTGGCAGCTGGACTTTCTGACTCTGAAGCACCACTCCTTAGCTGGATGCCATGAAACCAAGCACCTGCCAATCTAGACCTTCTTCTACTACCTGGATGGGTAATACTCAATGGCTGGACTGATGCTCTGGCCCTTTAACTGAGAGACATACTCATCCTGTCTCCTTTTTAGACCTACATTTGAAAGCATATCCCCATGTCTTTCCCAAATAACCTATGCCTACTCATCTTGAATATGAGGCTTTCCCATGATTCTGTGAATCTGCCTGAATTATTTCTACTCTTCCTCATATTCTTATACTAAGGGCTACTTCTGGTAGGAAGTGGAGTGAGATAAAAATTAATATTGTACCAAAAAAATACCCCTATGAAATGATCGCCTATAATATGCTCATCTATGATATGATCTTTCTAAAATGTTTCTCAATGACAACATTGGTCCAGTGATCCCACTTATGAATGGACCCTAAGGAAATAACTAAACATACATACAACTGAATGTGTTGTATATATAAAGACACTCATTTAAGAACTGTTTGAAGCAGCATTTTTTTCCTGAACTGGCCAGGACCCAAGAACTTCTGTCAAGGACACCGATGATTCTTCCACTTTGCTAAGTCCAAAAAGTTAGGTTGTCACACTTTCTTCACAAAACTGTGAGAGTGGACCACTCACAACTTCCTGAAAATTTCTTACTGGCTTTGGTCCTTGATACTCTGGGTTCCCACTTACCTCCCCGGGCACTCCTTCTTTGCCCTTTTGGCCAATTCCTTTCCATCAAGAAAACCATATAATAAATGATGCTTATTACATGAATACCTGTTTGTGAGATATGGCACTGAAAAATCTATGGCTTCTATTTCCTCTACCAAGATTAGGTAAGGTCACTTCTGGGTGAAGACAATGAAGCTGAGCGGGATCACAGCTGGGTCATATTTAATAGTTAAAGAATTGGTAAGGGAGTAAGAGAGCAGGAAAAAGTCACAATAAAATCATTAGCCACCAAACAGGAAAAGTCCACAACCTCATGCAAACAAACAAACAAACAAAAAGGAAATAAACACATTCAGGTAAGACTCCAACTAGGCTCAAATTAGCATCTAACCCACCTCATTGTAGGAAAAGAAAGTGGACAACATTCTAAGAATTCTCATCCCAACTCAGAACAAAGCAAATTGAGAAGGTAAGAGGCTGTCCTTAGAAAAAATCCACGAAAAACCCTTTCCCCCCAGCAGTACCTCCAGGAATCCCTACTCTCCAGCTCCGGCACCCAGGTCGGGGACCATTCACGGTGTCCATCCTTAGTAATGAGATGAATATATATAACTGGCAGAAGTAGCTTCAGCCTCTCAAGAGTGCAGAGCTCAGGTCCCCCAACAAAGTCCTCGCCCACCCCCATTATCACTGGGCTACAGACGAGCCAAAGAACTAGTCTCACATGGCAGCAAACTAAGGGAGACAAATAAGACAGAGAAGACAAGAAGACTGCCAGGAAGAGTTTACATTTTGTAAAAGTTCTAACTATGCTAATGGGACAAGCAGATACATTTTTTAAAAGAATGTTGGAGAAGGGGCATTGAAATGGTCTGCACCTTTTTTGAAAAATCTTAAAACTGTTTAAATGTACATTCACGGATCTTTTGTTATAAAGCCTAAAGTTTGTTTGGGGTGTGGACTCTTTTAAGCTCATGCTCTCCAGTTACAACCTGCTTATTGCCATCCACCTGAGCCACTAGCCCATCACCCCTATTCTTGTCATTCACAGTTGATTTCAACACTCACATGCACAACCATGGCCTCACAGATCCTTGACTTCTCAAGGATCTCCTTTCTCAGCCACTTCCAAGGTCTATCACATCTGAAATCTTGATGTCACACATCCCACCTTTTTGACTTCATCTTTCTGCTTCACCTTCAGCCTCATTTTTGAAGCTTTCAGCTTATGGGTCACATCATTTTCCCACACTCCACCATCTCCTATCTATCGTTTATGCCTTGAACAGCTTGGATTCAATGTTCTGGTGCCATAATCATGACCTTGCAATTATCTTTGACTCTCAGGCCTATTTCTGCTTCCATCAAAAGTTTAAAATCAAACTACTGGCTTTCCTTACACTCGCAGTCAAGCAGCTAAATGATGCTGGGGAAAGATCACACCACAGGTTTGCCTAATTTCACTTAAATTTACAACCAAACCCCCAAATGGGTAGATCACTATCTAAATCTTATTATGTTTTCCCACTGAATTGGAGTCCCCACATCATTTCTTTTTCCTCAAATTCCTGTATCAACTTGCTTTAAACTACACAATGCTCCTTAATTTTATGCCATCTTCTGTAACCCTTACACTTTTTGTACTTAATGGTATATTATGGAATAAAAATACATAACTAAGAATATATTTTACGGTAAAACCACCATAAACATTAGTGATGCCTAACTGTACTAAAATAACTGAATAAGGTATAAGCAAGTCCGTCTGACCAACCATTATACGCACAGACCTGATAATCTTTCAAACTATGCCAATTTTTTTTTAAAGTTCATATTAACAATTTTAAAAAGAGAAGTGGATGGCTTTACCATGTTCGTTTTAACACTGTAAACTCCATGAGCGGTCCTTCCGTGAGTACACATTACCATGCTGTATCACAGTGAATGTTGTCTAACCCAGTGTGCTTCCACTTGGCATTTTCTGGCGAATGAAGCACAGCTCATTAAAATATCCAAATGTGATAATCCTCAGATGACTTCTGTTTCACATGGCCTCGGCCCTACTTGCATTAGTCACGTACTACAAATAAACATGCTCTAGATGGGGGTGAACTGCGAACTAGAAACGCTCCTGGGCCAGAGGGTCTACCTACAAGCGAGACAGGCTCAACGCGTCCTTCTCCAGAGCCACTTTCCATACTCTACTGAGAGTTTTCCAAGCCGCCATAGATGCTGATCATTTCACGAATCAATACAAAAGCAGTTTTAGAAAACGAGATGGAAAAGGCGCGGCTGGCAAAGTGCTGCTGCGCGCGCCCTAGCGCCTGCGGGCCTGGAGGCCTCGCGCGCGGGCACGTGCTGCGGCGTCCGGGGCGGCGCGGAGGCCGGAGAAGGACGCGCCCAGCGGGCCGAGGCGCCGGGGAAGAGGTCGGAGCGCGCCCGCCGCTCTCCTGAGGAAACCTGGGCGCAGCGCCGCCGCGCCGCCCTGTCAGTGACCTGACGACACGCGAGTGCCGCCTGCTTCCCAACCGCGCAACGTCGCGGTCCGGACGCGTCTTTAGCTCCGCCCCGCAGCGAGGGCGGGAAACGCGGCTGGGGCGGAGGGCGCAGCTTGTGGCCTTCGTGAAGAACCGAGATTCGCCTCAGTTTAGCTAACGGCGAAGGAGGCTGCGTGTCCCTAACTCACCGGTTTCCAGAGTGAACACTTACACCGGGCGCGGGCGGACCCCCGAGCATCGCGCCGGGGACCCGGCGAGGACCGCGTGGAGGCCGCGTGGGCCGCCGCGGCCGCGAGCGCCGCATGCGCAGATGGACGAGCGCGGCGGGACGTGCGTGCGCCCCGTCCACCGCGGGCCCGGCGCCGGCGCGGGCAGCGCTGCCGCGCCGCTGGTCAGACCCGCCCGGCGAGCCGCGGGCGAGCCGGCAAAGTTCCGAGCGTTTCCCCCTCCACGCTGTTCAGGGGTCGACGGTGTTCCCCACACCAGAGACCACTGTGCCTGGAAACCTTCAGGAATCGGGCCGAGTAAAAGTCATCATCTGCATCCCGCCCCACAACGCAGTTTCCAAGTCTTCTCAGTTGAACATGATTTTTTTGGCTGGGAGAATTGAGGGGTGGGGTACGGGTGGGGGCGGGAATTGCCCAAGACTCTTAATGGAATGTACTGCAAAATATTTTATTTACAGTTAAACATGAAACGTAAAAGTTCACTGAAATGGAATCAGAATGAATAAGAACATTTTATCAAGTCACATGGCCCAAATTTAAGTTCCGTTCAAGAACTAGTTTTCTTGAGAAACAGTACAAATTGGTGACTGAACACTAATAGTGCCCACACCACGTACAGGAGGAACTGCCTTATATATTAAGCACTATAATCAAACTTGGGAGGTTCAGTAGTTTTCAGTAAATTTTAAATGGATAAAAAAGAAATCCAATGGCAAAAGAATTCAGATCATTCACTTAAATTTGACATAGTATCACCTTTTAAATTTTGATAAAATTAGTTTATTTCATTAGCTTTACTCATTTAAATGGCACACATTTATAACTCCCAAGAAACTCTTATAAACACTACCTAAAATAATACATATAAACCCAAACAGATCAATAACCTGTATTATTACCTATTATGCATTTACGAAATAAAATTATTTATACATCTATTATACATTTCCAATTTTCCCTTAGTTATTATTCCAACATAATATAGATACCATGCTGGGGTCAACATATATCCAAAGGTGGCAGTGAATAGGCCAGGGCATATAAGACATGGCATTTCAAAATTTCTAATCCACTTAAGTCTAATTCAGTCATTTCTCCCTTTATTTAAGTTAATATGCTACGTTTAACCAGCTGAATATTAAAACCCAATGAATAATAAAAATTCTGTCAAGCAATATTAAGGCCAAGGTAATTATATTTATTTTTTTTTCTTTTCATTTTGACCAGCTTTTGTAATTGAATTTTAATATTATAAAATATAAGGTCACAATTTTATAAACTAAGTAGCTCAACAAGTAAGACTTAGATAATAAGTATCTGGCAAAGTGGTACTTTATTTCCAGCCACATACATATATCCTATCATTGTTTCTATTGTTGACACTGACAAAATGGAACTACTGTCATACAGTAAGAAACATGGCAACTAAATACCCACTCCCCACCTTCCAAAAAAAAGAACAATGGCATTGCTTTAATTTTGTTAGGAGTCACAAAAAATTTTATTTAGGAAAAATATTTCCTTCAATGTTTATTAGATAATGAATTTTATTTAAATGAATAATTTACTTTTACTTTTCTATGTAGACCAATTAAAAAGTATGCTTCTTTCTTTTCATAAGCAAACTGTCTAATTCTGCATTGCAGATAAGAAACTAATACTTCCTTCTACCTTAAAAATTATGAAATTTTCCTCATTATGAATTAGTTATTTCTGTATGAATTGTTGTCATGCTGCTGTTAAAAAAAGTAAAGGATATGGACACATGGGGAACAAATCATAAACTATAATACTAGTTTATAATGAAATATATTAAACATTGTTTAAATATTAAACAGCAAAATAATCCTATATTAAATAAATAAAACTTGTCATGTGGAACTTTAGGCCAATGCCACCAAAACTGGAGATGGTCTAGTGCAAAGGGTGGCCATAAAAAAAAAAGAAAAAGGAGAAAACATTTAATACTGGTATTATTTTCAAAACAATTTAACCAGTGATTCTTAATCTCTTCTGAAGATAAAATTACCTGAAGAACTTTTAAAAAATACTGACAACTAGGTCTTGTCCCAGACAAATTAAATCAGAATCAGAATTCAGGCAATGGTATTTTCAAAAGGCCCCCAAATGATTATAATGTGCAGTCAGGGCTGAGCGCTGATCAAAACCTACAAGCTGCTCACCCTTACCTGACTCAGAAAACATTCCAGGAATATATAAATGGAGCTTCCCTTTACCAGTAGGACAAAACAAGGGGGTCTCCTGTTAATAGGAACTCATGGGTAAGTCAAGTTTGTCAATGTGTACTTCATTTCCATTAAAATATCTGCATATGCCTCTTCATTCCCTGTAATTCTGAAATTTCAAACTCCAAAACCAAGTATAGTCAAAGTACTTTCGTAATGTATTAGTTACATTAAAATACATCATTCGTTCATGTATATAAATATTTGCTAAATGCCTACTATGTGCAAGGCACTGTGATAGGTGCTGCCTGTAGGACTCAGAGTCATGAGAATGAACAGTGAATGGCTAAAAATTTTTTTTTTTTTTAAGAATTAACAGCTTTAAAATTAATTACACAGACCTAAATAAGGGACTGAACTGCCAAAAAATAAAACAAGTACATAGTAAGTGTCCGATTTTAAAATAACATGGCATAGCATATTTGTACTTTTCCTAATGTTCCTTACAGTATTGTATTTCCAGAAGCCTTTGAATATATATAAGGCAAATTCAAGATAGAAAAATAAACCCTGTTTAAAGATGTTCCCAATTTTAACCACACTCTGTATCAAGTAAATTTCATACATGACATAAGTATAAATACTAAAAATCTTTATAGAAAGGTAGTTCATGTCCACTTGTAGTAGTCTTAACAAGTAATCTTACATTTAAAATATTACAGATTCTAGTCCTTGACTATTTCATCATGGAGAACGTTTATACATTATTTTGAAAACAGATTTATATGCTAAGATATTCTAATGTGAACAATTTTGAGTTTCCTTTTATTTTCAAAAAGAGGGGATGCAGAGAAGAAAGAAGGGGAGCAGGATCTCTTCAAACCTTATAAATACCCTAAAATCTATTTTAAATGCTGACTGGCTTTCTTCTCAAAAACCTAGCAAATTCCATATGGAGTTTTCATGGTTATTTAAAAAATAAATAATAAGTGCTTCTCATTTTTATGATAGCATTAAATTTCAAAATGAGGCCAGGTAATGTCAACATAAGAAGGAGCTAAATGTTTACATATATCTATCTATATAGACAGATATACCTAAGAGAGACACTGGGAGGGAAGGCAGGGAAAATATGATACAAAATGATCAGCAACAATTCTAATGGCAAAAATTCTTTAGGGTAGTAAAGGTTCCAAGTTGCTTTTAAGCAGTAAAAGGTGAAATTAAGACTCAAGGAAAATGCTCATTCATTGTATCTTGGATGCAACACTCTGTCTAAAGTAGAGACGTAGTAAAATATTTTACTAAGTTAAAATATAGGTTTTATATTTCATACAATATTGAATATGCACATAAAAATACCAGTGTTTTTTTATCTTGTTTCTGTTCAGACAATTAAGCAAATGTGTTCTTTGGTGCCTGGGAGAATTTATCAATATTTAGGGATAATGGAAGATAAGGACTCCAAGATCAACTTGCCTAGAAAGAGAAGACTCTAAACCCCACACCCAGTAAGTTAAGAATGAAAGGTGGACTTATAAGGAAAGATTAAGAAGTCAAAGTTACACTACGGTAGGATTAATACGTTTCCTTCCACCAAGTCATACTCTAGCTCCCAAAATAAAAAGTACTATAACTATTAGGTTTTTAATCTGTGTTTTTGTGATTTTTCAAGTGGAAATATATCACAGATAGAAATATATCATTCTAAGTTTTAAAATCACCAAAGTCAGTGAGAAGAATGTACATTCATTAAACGTATTCAATATAAGTAAAGAAGTCTTGAAAAGGCTGAACAGTTCAACCAAAGATGAAGAATTGTTCTTGATTTTTCATTATTCCTTTTTAAATAAAAAGTATCGATATAGTATACATACAGGTTGACATTTTGATTCATTCAAAATAGTCACATCCCTTTACTTGGTTTTGCAAGTTCCAGAAACTAAAAATTTAATATCATTCATAACATAGTATTTTCAATAAAAGGAATAGTAGAGCAATGAAAAATCAGAAGCAAGATGGCTTAGGTAGCCTTATAACCTCTAAATATACACACATGTATAACCTGTATTTATTTTCTAAAGAAACAAATTTTAAGTAATGCTAGTTTAACCAATGGAGAAAAAACTTCTATCAAAATATACAATTTCCATTACAGACTAGAAGGCTAATATTAAAAAAATAGGTGTAAGCCAAAAAGTTTGCTTATATGAATGACAGGCATCATCCCTTTGAAGCATAAAGCATCAAATGAGGTCTTTGATCGATCTGTGACCTTCTTCGTTTGTAAGTTTTTGATAAATTCATAAAGCTTGACTCTCAGTCTTTAGATCAATGTATATCCATGCTTCTTAATCCAGATTTCCAGAAGAAGGGGAAACCCAAGTAATTCAGAATCTCAAGTGGGATTTATGCTTTACCATGTACCTGAAAAATAATATTATAATAGGTTATAAGTTATAAGAATTTTAGAATTTTTAGACTATTACAGGTAAAATAAGTTGAGTTTTTAAATTAACTTAAAATCAGTAGTGAAACAGAATTTTTTGTTTTCTAAAAAACTGGAAAGCTGCTACTGTAACCCTTGGGAATATAAGGACTGCTAAAGTAAGCTAGAAGGAACATTCTTCTAAATTAAAATCTATAGTCTAAGAGTTTCTGGCCATAATAATAAATGTTTCTCTTTATATATTATGTTATCACCACTGGATTTCCTCAGTCACCTCTAACTTTGAGAAAACCCATAATATTTAGTGAGGGACTTAGACCAAGAAAGTTACCAAACTTTCTCCAAGAAAGGGAGCCTCAAAGAGAGTAATAGATTCAAAGGGATTAACTGTGATCATGTGCTGTTCTTAAATTTTCCAATTACAAAATTGATGTTGTAAAGGACCTTAAGCACTCTATACTAGTAATTAAAACAAATTCAAAAATTAACTGGCTCTCATGAACTACCCACAACTCAAATCCAGAGTCGGAGACCTTTTTGTGCTGACAAAAACACCAGGCTCACTTAACCCAAGATACCTGGGTAGAGAGAACACAAGGTTCAGAAAGGTCACGCAGTCCATCACAGCCAGATCACAGATTCAAGACTAAAATCCAGGTCTTCTGATTCAGAGTTTAGTGTGCTAGTTCTATCAAGTAAGAAGCCCTTTCTCCATCCGTATCTCAAGTCAATATAACAAAGATGTTAAATTATCTATTGTAAATCAGCATCAAATTCAACATCGTTAAAAAAAGAGAACTGGGGGACATGGTTCACAACTAAAAGGAACTTAAAATCTAACTGAGGAGACAGGAAAATTACTACAATAAAGCAGAAGTAAGTGTATTTGAGGATCAGAATTACCTATCCAACGTCTCCCAGAACCGTAAGAACACTGGTCTATCCAAATGACGTTTGTGATAGCTGAGTTCTAATACTGTTACATCCCATTTCTGAACGTTTGGATCTAGACGAACTTCATCATATTTAAGATGGAAGGCTTTAACTATATAGGAGGGGAAATAATATTTTTTATTCAAACTGCAATAAAAAAATTAAAACATTTTATAAAAAAAAATAAAAATACCCAACACAGACATTAGCTATTAAAAATTGTTTTTTCTCTTCCACCAACCGAAACTATATTATAACTAAAGTAATCTTTGAAATAGATGCTAAGAACTGCAGCATCCTCAAAAACATTCAACCCAACAAATATTTCCTGAGGATTTATACACGCAAGCCACTGGGGACTGAAATGAGGAATGAGGTTAAGATAAAATGCACACATTCCTGTGAAAAATAAGAAAAGGCTTTACATAGGCAGTGACGTCTAATCTAAGATCTAAAGGTAGAGTAAGCATTAAATTGACACAGAACAAAATTGGCCCAGTTACTGAGAAGAGCATGTTCAAAGAGAAAATGGCTTAGTCTAGAAACTAAAGAAACTGAATGGAACTATGCCATACAAAGTCATGTAGAGAATGGGTAACGGGTTAAGACTAGAGTTTTGGAGCAATGTTGGCTTCAGGTCACATTAAGGAGTTTGGACTTTTACCTGAGAGATGTCGAGAATCACTGCAAAGTGTTTAGTAGAGATAAACGATATACTTTAGGAATCTAAAGTATACTTTAGGAGGAGAAAGAGATTTAGTAAGTTTGGGGGAAATATATGTATAGCAAGAAAAAACATTCAAGAGAAGATAAGGGAGAACTTTGTAAGAAATGATGAAAAGGGAAAAAGAAAAAGAAAATACTGGAAGGCCTCTCAAGAAGTTACCTAGACATAGATAATTAAATGATATAAAAAGTGAGTCTAGCAAAGATCTGGGAGAAAGGATTTCAAGCAGAGGGAACAGCTCATACAAAGGCCCTGAGATGGCGCAAGCTTGGAATGCCCTACAAACAAGTATAACTTCTTCAATGTCCTACATGTAGAACCTTTACGGCTAAGGTTACAAATTTGATTTTTATTCCAAATGTGACTGTAAGCCACTGGAAATTTTAGAGCAAGACTACAAAATAACTCTGGGTGCTGAGCAAATAAAAGATCCCAGGGCAAAACTTCTCAACTACTGTGTGCTGCAAAAGGATAACAGGTGGGCAACAAAGCGCTGACTTTTAACCTTTTTTCTAAACGGTGACTTCTAACCTTTTTCTCTCCCTGACCATTCTGCTGAATCATCCTAGCTAGCTTATCACTGTGTTTGCAATCAGTTTGTCCTCAGTGGGACTTTCGTTTTACATGTGCACATGTAAGATGTTTAGCTTTTCTTTCAACTTTTTTTCTAACATAATATATGACTGCTCTTCTCACCATTATCTAGTATCAGGGGTTTTTAAAGAAAAAAAAATGATTAACTTTGTTAATTTTTAATAGCTACTTTATGGATTGCTTGTTCCATATTGCTTGCTGGCTTACTAGCTTTTGACATTAAAAGCTAATCAAGGTCTAATTCTTGATAGAAATCAAAATGAATTATTTCTGCCTATCAAAAAAAATGCACATTATTTCTAAATTATTTGCCTTTATAAACAAAGGTCCGCCACACTGGACGGACACATTACTCATTTTGAATTGAATTCAATTTAATGAATTTAAACTAAATCATTAAAGGGGCTTTATGTCATGGCTTCAGAAGTCTATTTTCAAATACTTATTTATGCATAAAAAATATTTTCAGTATTTCTGAATTTTTTTGTTTTAAAATTAAATAAATCAACATCTCAATACCTCCTATTCTGCTTACATGTTTTGTTTTTCTAATTTCCACAATATGATTGCTTTAAATCATTCTTAAAAATACATATTATTTTTTAAATGATTTCACTAAAGCCACAAAAACATATAGTTCCCCTTAATAATTTCAATAGATTTAGTTTATGTATTATTTTTTTCCAACACAATAAACAACTTTTTAAGTTAAAGTTAGAATATTAGGATCCAAAAAATTTAAGTCACCAATGAAAAAAGCATAAGGTTTCTCTCATCACACAAAGTATTTTCTTATTCAGCAATAGTGGCAAGCAAACTTATATCAAGATATTATTGTGAAATATCTTTCTTATTCAGAAAAAGACTTAGAAGTTTTAAGCCTCAGCAAAAAATGGAAGAAACAAAGTTCTTTTATAAGAAGCCAGTTATCTCATGGCACAATGAATATTCAAGCAAAATACTTTACACAATTGAGAACTGTTCACTTCTGCAAACTGCATGAATCTTGTCAACAATTTTTTGTGAGAACAAAGAAGCAAATTAAAATGATGCTCTTGAATAATATTTAGTAGGTATGATGATGACATGTCAAATGACAAAGGAACAACATAATACAGATTATTAAATAAAAATTTTTTCTCAAGGATAACAAAAAAATTGAAGATACCATCATTTAAAAATCTTGATCACAAATGTATGTAGCCACCTCACGCATAAAAAAAAAAATTAAGCTATATACAGTATTAAGCTCAAATAACCTTATTTGGCAAGTTTATATAATTAAATATTTAGTATCTTCTCTAAAATTTTGTATTTTTTTCATGTGCAATATAAAGAAAATATAATATTTTACCAAAGCCCATACTGATACTCCCAAATACCCTCAGTTCTCTCCCTCTCTACACTGATACTGTTTTCAATGTGTGTTATGGGGAAAGGGTGGGAAGCCAGAAGGGGCAAGAGCAAAATCAGCAAGGAGACAAATTAAAAACTAAGAGATAATATCAAGCTAAAGACATAACTTTTAGAATAAGAAGATGTAGGTGGTAGTTGAAAACAATCAATCTCCCTAAGAGAGCATTTATAATTAAAGGAGAGGAGAAACATAAACACATAGGTGAAAGACAGGAAAAGTAGCTACAGAGTCTGAGAAAGAATAACAGGTCATAGGAAAAGAACATTTTATAAACGAAGAAATGGATCAAGAGAGTTCAATTCTGATAAAGAGGTCAAAAGTATGTGATATTGGGTAACTAGTGCATTTGGTGGGAATAGCTCTGTGGAAACCAAGAGAGCCAGACTAGAGTGGATTGAGAACTGGACGGAAGGAGTGGGTAGAGAAACAATTCTTTTAAAAGCTTAGCTGTAGAAGGAAAAAGAGAAGGAGCTAGAAAGAAAGGTGAGGTCAACGTGAGGTTAAGAGGGAAGGGGCAAGAATACTTTTGTTTTAAATGTTGAGAGAAAAGAGTCAGTAAAGAAAGTTGAAGAAAAAGAATAATCCATGGAAGAAAATCATTTCTAATAACTGTTTTTTAAAAAGTCTCTAAGTTCTCAACTAAATTTCAGAAGACTAACAATCTGAACAAAACAACAAAACATAGTTATATACTTAATGAAATTTAGACAGCATTTACATCTTGAAGACATTCTAATCATTTTTTATTACAATACTATTCAATAAGGCAAGTAGGTAAAACAAAAAGTTGTGTTCACTGACATTACTTCCATTAAAATTCCTATTCTCCATATATCTTTAACTTTCTATTTATCAACTCTGTAAAAAACTCAAGTTTCATAAATAATATGAAAAGGTATCACAATATTAGTAATATTAGAATTCATTTTTTAAAATGAATGAAGGTAGGAGAGTAAACAATTACATCTTTCAAGCGTGGGTAGTTTCTAACCTGGAAGAACATTGGCACCACTAACAAAAATAGAGGTTACTAAAAATAGAGTGGATTTCACAGAAGCACAATCTACATTCACTGTAACTGAAGTAGTCATTTTCAATAAACATTTGTTTCATGAGAATGCTTTTTTAATAAAGTAGTTCTACTAATGTTACTAACTTAACTGCCCCCCCCACCAAAAAAAATCCAAGCTAAATCCATCTACTATATATTGACCAATATATGGTCAAGAAAGGATATAAGGTACATGAAATCCACTCATTTAATTTATTTATAGAGATCTACCAAATGCCTCTCTATGCACGTTCTTACGCGCTGACGATACAAAAGTGAACGCAGCAGGTCCGGCCCTCCCATCACAGAGCGTGCCCTCCAGACGGGAGGCTTAGAGTAGAGACATAAAAGTAAGATGATACCCCAGCAACAGTAAGTGCTATTATGAAAATAAAACAACTTGGAGAGTAACCGGGAGGGTAGAATGGCTATTTCCAGGATGGTCAGAGTAGGATTCTCTAACCTAAAGGAAAGAATAGCTTTCCTTTAGTTTAGGAGCTGAGACCGGAATAAAGAACAGCCTCCAATCATGCTACAGCCACTCTACACGATGGGACTGGCTGGCAAAAGTGCTGTGGGCACTTTAAGTTACAGTTACACATTACTGTACAGCAAAAGTCAGCCCATTTCAAAACTGGTCATCAACTTCAATAAAAATGTATGGACATGCAACAATATTAATGATTTTAAAGCAACATAAAAGGTAATTATTAATGTTGAGGGACAGGCAATTGATTTGCTTTTAGATATAAGTACACAAAATATTAATATTTCACAAGTGCTTAAAAATAACATTATATAATGTTACTTAATAGGAATCTTTTGATATACACCATATATATATGGAACCTAGACAGCTTTTTCTCTTAAATAAAGCAAGAGCATTTCCATATTGGATAAGCAGTAAAAATAAAGAGAACCTTACTTTTAGCAAATATGTCAACTGGTGATCCATCAGGCAAAAGCCATGGCCAACCTTTGAACTGCCACGCAGGACCTTGCACAAAAACTGCTACAACTCGGTCCCTAAAAACAGAAAAGGGGAAGGGGGGGAGAGTGGAAAAAGAATACACAGACATGAGCTTTGGTTGATGTGAATCCTTCAGGAAAGGGTCCCACAATGATGTAGTCTCTTGTCAACACTTCCATGAGCAAACAAAGCACATTACCGTAGCTCTTCATTATAATGTCACCATTAGGGTGCATTAATGATTGCTGCACTTCCCATGTATCCGTTGTTTACATCCAAGTCTTTTAAACATAATTAAGTACATGTACAGTCCTTCTACGTGATCTTTGTAACCTTTTATCTTTGCCCTTCTATTAACTATAGTAAGGCCCAACTTTCTAATGCAAGAGGGAACAGTAGATCTATTAATCAAAAAAGTTGTTTTTAAAAGGAAGTCATTTAATATTCAAATACATTTTAAATATTTTAATTTAAAACATTATAAATTACAGTAATTTGCCAACCATTTTATGAAGTTCCAAAGCTTTATTTTTGAGTTCTGATTATTTGGAAAGTAATCTGAATACAGAAATCATCTACAGTTTTCAAGGTTTTCAATTGTTTTACAAAAGCTCCATTCACCTTACATTCTTTACATTTTTCTTAAAGCAATTTGTTTTTCCAACCACTTAACTTTGTTTTCCTAAAAAAGAACAAATCTCTAGGCCTTCATAGTTCATTAGTTTACAATATATTTAACTAAACTGAAAAATTATAATAAGCACAACTGCCATTAACAGTTTAAGCCTACAACTAAAGAGATGGGGACAAAATCATAATAACAACGACCGTTAACATTAATAAGATTTACTGTAAGCATTTATGGTGTGCTAGTGCTGGTCTAAGCAGTTTACGCACAACTTTTGTTAACACATTTAATCTTTAGAACAATCCAATGAGGTAAGTTCTATCATAACCCTCATTTTACAGATGAGGAAATAGAAGTGCATGGACATACTAGAGAACAGAGAGAGGGAGAAGGATGGGGAGGGAGAGGATGAGTGAGGAGGTGAGAGAAGAGAGGGGTAGAGAGGGAAATAAATGACTGATTTTGTGCATTGATTGTGCTACTGTCCCTGTGTGAGGACTGATAAATCGTTAAGAACAGCACTCAGTATTATTATGGAAAGAGTCTGACCTTATAACTCCCTGAAAAGGCCCTGCAAATGCCCAGAGGTCCACAGGTAACAAGGGCAATAGATAAAGACTTCATACATCCAACAAAATTTTAAACCAGTGTCAACTTCTATTCGTTAACACACACACACACACACACACACACACACACACACACACACACACACACACACAGCAATGATCAGTTACTATGAAAAATCACAGCTTGAAATTCTCAACCTGCTCAAAATCTCTAAGACTAAAATTAAATCTTAAAAAATTGCTTCCTTTCAAGGGGCATATGCCCCTTATTGCTAAAACTGTCCTTGGGAATGGAGCATACTATTAAATGGTCTCTTAATTTTATGCTGTAACTTGTACCCCACAATAGTTGAAAGCTCAAGGTACCTGCCAACCAGGTCTCACTGGGTTAGCAGGGAAACATAAATACGACTCCCAGTGAATTCCTGAAAGAACACTTAACAAGGAAGAAAAGAAGAAAGGTAGAGAAAATATTATCCCTAGGTAATGATACCAATGGCTAGGGATCTAGCAAATATACACACTGCCTAGCACCTGTACGCACTGCCTGCATTATCATTTTCTACAAGTAACTCGAACATATAATACAAACGGTATAACACTCCTACTTCCTACAAATTTTAAACTTGACATAAGAAATTTTCATCTTATTTCATATATTACCACATGTACCTTGGTTAAGTACCAGAGAAGAATTATAATATAAGAACTCTTTATTCTTTAGTAAATTTTTAACATACTCATATTGTCAATGGCTTGACTCCCTAATGTCTAAAGACTAACAAGTACTTCAAAGGGAAATTTCATCTAATGCATTAATGTGTTACATTCTCTATATCAGATGCATTCAGACTTTGTGCTTTTATTCCAGCTTAGATTAACAGAATAATTTAAGGTAATTCATGCGTCTGAATTTATAAGCACTTTACATTAAAGTATCTCAATATTTCATTAAAAGATATTATAATAAAAAATTATAATAAATAAAATAAAAATGACAATTCCCTCACTTATCGTTTCTTACCAGAAAATCTGGATTCTTCAAATCAAAAATCTAAAATATACGCCTTAAAAATTAGTCTGTTTGAAAGTTTAGTTCTAAGAGCTTATCCAGAACAAATGGACAAATGGAAGGACTTTTTATTAAATTTTCAAGAAGTTAGTGTTTCTTCTTAGGGTAAAATAAAAATCAGCTATCCAAAAAATAAATTTATTTTTAAATTACCAGACTATATTACTGATGAGCAAATTAGATATTAACATAGGTTTCAAAGATAGGTTCTACTTATAGCTCATGATAAAATGAGATGTGTTCATTATACCAAAAATTACTACGTCAAAAATACAGATTATCTTACCAGTCTTGAGGCATAAGTTTAAGAGGCTGGTCAACTACTCTATAAGGAACTGTAACACTAATTGCAGTGCCCCCTGGTTGCATCTGGTCTTTTCTTCTCTGTATTAGAGTTTCATTTTCTCGTTGGCAGCCCTGTTTCTTCTTTTCATCTGATGGAACGAATCTTTGGAAAAACAGAGATGAAAATACATCAAACAATCCAATGTGGTACAAATAGGAAAATTCGATTTTGAAATTATTTTCTTCAATACTGAGAGTTTTAAACCAAAAATGTTTTAAAATAAACCTGCTTTGCATGTACAGATCATAATGCTTAATGAGTACAGGTCTTCCTTTGCATGCCAAAGAGAAGACAAGCTCACTCAGGCCCTAAGTCAGTATGTACGTGTGTCTCTCTAACACACAGTTTATGTTCACTCATCTAGCACTTAGCATTCTCCAAGCCTACATAAAAGACCACACTAATCCTTGACTTCTCAAATGAAGATAATGTGGCTGCTAGGCTTCCCATCCACAAACTTTACAAAACACGTCTTTGCACGATTTATGCCTCAGTAAAATTAGAAAAATGCCATCAAATTTCAGGGTTGCTTTGCAAATTTTAAAAGAAATTAAATCAGTGTACGCTGACTGTTTTAGTATATACTACCAGTAATTTAGTCAACCGCTAAATCTATGTAGTTTACTTCTTTTCTGTACCATCAACAGATATTCTGAAAAATTATTCAGCAATCTATAGAGCTACTGCCAGGTCTACTTTCATTAGTGTTCACAGAGTATTTTAAAAGTCTTATTTTTTATTTGTTTGTTTATTTTGAAATATACATACTCCTAATACACAGTCTATTAGCTATTTTATTAGCTATGGTCTGGCCCCTCCAATTAAAGGGGGGCAATGTAATCACTGCGTTAATATCAATCTGCTTCTAAAATTTAGGAGAGCTAAAAGGGAAAGAGGATGCATGAGAGCTTGCACTTGGTAGAATCCTTTGAAATTTTTCAATACCACATTCTGGATTCATTAGACAACGATACTAATTTTGTAGTCATGAAAATTATTAGTACGTGGTGATTGTGATAATAGTGAACTTCGCTTATGAGCTGATTGTTTTCACATCCTTGTCAAATCTAACAGAAAAAGATGCCATGTCATTTATAAAATTTCTCTCAGATAACTATTTTTAAACTAGATTTGTTTATGAAAACTAATCTACAAGGAAATATGGGAATGAGGTCATTCCTCCAACAGAAAAGAAGAATTTGCTTCACAAATATCACATTTTTATATGCCCCATTGCTTCAGTCAGGGTATTTCTGCATACAGGACACAATGTTACCGACATAAAATTTACATAAAGTGACATTCGCAAATACATAAGTTTTCACAAATGTACACTCAGTGTAAGCACTACTCCCATCAAGATATAAAACATCTGTATCAAAACAGAAGTTTCCTCATCTGCTTTTCAGTAAATTCCAAGGAATAGCTTCTCTACTTTCCATCATCCAAGACAGTTCTGCCTGTTTCAAGCATTCGTACATGCAAAATCGTAAAGGACGTACACTTTGGTGCCTGGCTTCTTTCAATTTCATGTTTCCACTTGTCATCCTGCTGTGGGCGTACTGGTAGTTCATTCTTCTTTATTGCTGGGCAGAATCTATTGTATGATTATGCCACACTGTGTTTATATATTCTCCTGTGGCAGACATTTGGGTAGTTCCAAAATTGGGGTTACTACAAATAAAGCTACTATAAATATTATTGTCTAAGTATTTTTATGGACATATGGTTTCATTTCTTATATAAACACCTGTGCATGGAACTGTTGGATCATGGGTTTGTTTAACTATGTAAGAAACTGTCAGAACATTTTCCAATGTTAAGACAAATTATAAAGAACATCTTAATGGCATTTGTGAGCTAGCTAGTCAGGAGTAGACTCTTGGGCCAAAGACTGAGCTAAGAAGGGAACCCAAAGAAGTTAAATAACACTTTCAACTTTTATCCATGGAAGTCATTGGCAAACTAATTCAGCTTACGCTTTGTTTATCACGATCTTTCATGAGGCTGCTAGAATAGGAAAAAAAGCTTAAATTCTGCTCAAGGTAGGGAATCTAACAGAAGCTCCTTTTTTCATAAAGCTTGAACTTGCAGGAAGACGTTTAATGCAGTGGTAAACTAGAAACAAACACAATGTCCACACTTTTTCCTGCCCCTCACCCCTAGTCCTAACCAACACCAATGGCAATTGCAAGTAAAATCAAATCTCAGAATCATAAACTGGACCTCGCCTGGATTGGAAGCAAAAATTAACAACCCTGACCACAGTGACTGGTTCAGAATAAACATATTATCCACAACAGGCCAATAAAGATTAATTCTGGGATTTTTGCTGGAATTACTGGGAAACAGGAACCACTGTTGTACTGCAACTGCTAACCCAGAGTTGCTGACTGACAATCATCTCTGCCCCTGAAGGGGAAGAACCTGCCTGAGAGACAAAGAGCAACTCCTGCTTACACCATTTTGGCAGTGAGTCCAGCTGTGCCTAAAAACAGAACTCTTCAGTTACGCTGAGCTAATAAATTACTTTTTGATAAAGCTATTTTAAGTTGATTTTTATCACTTACAACTAAAAGTATTCTAACGAATACAACCAGAATTACAAAACTGATATAGTTCATGGATATGGAGAAATATTTTGATGTCCAATGACTCACTTAATATTGGCAATTTATTTATTCTACTTTCTTCCATGAATGTGAAGGAATATGAGTAACATGATTAAAGTCATTACTGTCTAAACAAGTACAGTTCTACTGAAAAAATGGAAATGAGACGACATAGCTAGATAAGTTCCAGACTTCACGTTTGTTATTCTGAAAGCAGAATAAGTTTATTTTCCTAGGTTAAAAATATAATTTCCTTTTTCCTAAACTAAAAAAAAAAAAAAAAAAAATGGAAAGTAAAAGAATAAAATAATAGCTGGATGTTAACCTAAAACTGAGAATTTAAAGTGGTATTAGACTGGGGATAGTCCCAAGTGCTCAGAAGACACAAATTCAAATCTTTTCTAGAGTACTTCCATTTACATTCTAGAACTCATACAATTTTCACAGAAAAAATTCCAAGGAAATGAGTAAAAGAAAACAATAAAAAAGAAAAACATTAAATGAAGAGTGAAAAATACACAAGGAAGTGAGGTACCAGAAATGAAACAAGTCAAAAGAAAAAAATAAGTAAGGACTTCAATGATGCAATTATCAAGGAAAAACTGCAAATTATATAGGGAAAAAAAAATTATAAAAAGAGACCAAAGGTTTGAAAAATTACTAAATAGAACCACTAAAACTGAAGAAAAATAAGATATCTGAATTTTAAAAGTCAATGGACTTAACATCAGATTAGGGCACTACCAAATACACAGACAACTATAAGTTAAATCTAAAGAAGTTAACAAGAATGCAGGTGACAGAGAAATAGATGGAAAGTGCAATCATTTAAGAGATACGGAAGATGGAACAAGAGGGTTGAAGTATATCTCATTAAAGTTCCGGAAAGAAAAGAGGGGGAAGGAACAGAGGTAAAATCTAAAGAGAGAAGAGACAGAACTGATAGATTTAAAAAAAAAAAAAAAAAAAAACACCAATCCACAGATTTAATTCTAATGAATCCCAAAGAAGGATATTTAAGAAATCTACATCTAGGTATAGCAGGTAAACAAACTTGAAATGATCTTTAAAACAACAGATACAGCAGATTTCCTTCATAGATCTGATAATCACACTATCAGCTGAACAAAGGAAGCTAGAAGATACCTTCAATGTATTTAGAAAAAAAATAAGAAACTCCTCTATGTTGCCCACAGTGGCAGAACCATTTTGCATAGCTGCTGCGAACGTGAACTAGTCACCATACGGTGTAAGCTCCAGTAACTGTTCTGCATGCTTCTTACCCAGGCCTTAAGCAGTTTCCTCACTTGCATGTGGTGAAAACAATTTGAGTAAAGCAAGAGGAACCCTCTATATAGCTTTGGAGCACCCTCTCTGTGCAATTTCTCCTCTTTGGAACGCTGCCCTATGAGGCTCCCATGATGGCCAGAATCACAAGTGCCATCCAATCAGTTTATTTTCAATAAACTTACAGTCCCACTAAAACGTCTCTCAAAGTCACGTTTACAAATGTAAAATGTGGTTCTTAATACTTCCACAATATAACCTTAATTCTGTTATTTAGGATGCAAAAGGTTAAGGTGGGTTTTATTTTGTTTTGTTTCATTTTCTTACCAAAGGGCTAGAAAATTGAAGGATCCTCAATTTACATGAAACCAAATAGAACCTATGCCAACATGAGCTATGGGTTACAGCCAGTACTATAATTGTGCGGAGGAGGTTGCAATTATGCATTAACTACATAGCAAAGCCTCCAGCTGACTCAAACTGTAGGGGATATGTCAGCAGCAATGAGGTGTTAAACAATAAAGGGAATGTTTGAAACTTAGAAGAAAAATTAGGCATGACCTATCCTAAGAATGTGGTCTGCTGAATTGTTTGGCTTCTTGTAGTAAGGCTAAGGAGAAAGACACTAAAATTTATTTTGTGATTTCTTTGCACCATTTGCTATCTTCTATTATAAAATAATATTTAAATATTAGATTTGTAATATATTCAAATGAGCACTACAAAGGTTCTGGAGACTGAAAAAAATTCAAAACCAGAGTTTCTTTTTTTAACATTTCAAAAACTTACTGTGAATTTTCTATAGCCCTTCAGACAAATTTATAAGAACTATAGTTGTTAATTACTAAAAATTATGAGAACTGGGACTATCAAATTCGCAAATCATAAAAATCAAAGAGCAAGAAAAAGCCATAAAGATCACCTGATCCAAATACTGTAAGTGTAAAAAACACAATATCAAATATAATGACACTTCATGGGAACTAAAATCAAGTCACAGCTGCAGATATAACTACCATATATCAAAAAATAAAAGGAATTTAAAATTAGAGATAAATGCATTAATGAATTCACAGCTTACACAATCACACACAAAAATAAATTCTGAATTTCAGGTACACAGGAGTCTACGATTCCCCAGTTTTCTCAGTGTGGTCTCCCTTCCTTTTCTTCTTCCTTCCTAGACGTTTACTTAATACTCATTATTTGTCAAATACTGTTTTAAACAACGAAAATACAAATAACAGTAGAATAACAAGTTCATTTTTCCAAGCAATTCACAGTTTAGTTGTAAAGACTTGGGTGGCCAGATTGCAAGGCAAGAAGCCATGGCATCACAAAACAAAAACAAAAAAATTGATGCATATCATATTTCACAGATTGTAAATGATGAAAAGTACATAAATAACTGAAACAAAAACAAAACATTTTTAAAAAGCTGTCAATGAAACCCACTATTGCATAGGTCCAACGCAGTCTCAGTTATTAAATCTACTGCAAGCAGTAAGCCAAAATGATTACATTCCTTATTCACACAACTGCAGATCAATTGAGGAATTGTAGATTACTAGAGGAAATTACCTGAGTACTCCACAACACTGTCAGAACATTAAATCTCACTATAAAAGCCTAATAAAATATAAAAATATAAAACATACACATTCCTTCCTTTCCATACTGTTAATGGAAAAAAGTTCATTGAAAATTTCATTCGAAGGTACTAAATAAAAAATTACTTAACACATGAATAAGTATATGCCAGGTTACACTGATTTTTATACAGCTATTTAAGTCACAGCCACTGTAAATTCAGTTCTACATTTGGTAAAACCCAAAATCAACAACTTACTTTGCTTCTCATTTTTAATTAGTCCTAAGTTATTTAGAAGCAGAATGCTTTCCTTTTTGTAGCTGAGGCTGCCTTTTTTCCTTCTTCAAGAATTATTAGTGTTATTTTACTGAGAAAGAAGGTAGAGCATTCACTCACATTCTTCTTTTAGATTATGCTGAGTGAATGTATTTTCCTATTTACTACTAAAAATATCTAACAAAAATTTTCAACATCAGGCCATTCAGATTACAAAATATTATCATTATTCTACATAACAGCGAACATAAGGCCTTGAATGTTGAAGAGTTTTTGTCACCGAGTGATCCCATAACTGTCAGGTTCAGAAAAAAAATCACTCCTTAATCTGAATGTTTTAGGAATCTCCAGTGCCCAAAGGTTAAAACAATTAAACTGGTCATTGGGAGATCCTGCTCTGCAACTAAGTACGAGGAGCAGCCTGCAAGGTTCCCTTACAGCATGTTGAGAATAAGGGTGAGTCAGGCGAGATATAGTCTATGTTCCCTTTTCAGGTCTCTAATTCTAGAAAATAATGAATTTCAAGTATTTCTTTAGATTACATAAAAATCACTATTGCTATGTATGTTCTAATAAAACATAATTAGTGAGAAGAGAACTAGGTGCAGTTTTTAATGATACATTATTGTTGAGGTCTAATCTGATTCTGAACCTATCTTAAAGACGTGGTTCCAGTCTGTGACCTGTCAAAGGAAGTTACAAACTTTGAAAAATGGGCACTGAGACTGGGTTTTATAACCAAATGCTGGAATGCATTTTATTTCTCACCAACTGCTATCAATGACTCCTTACACACTGTCACCATTGTCATGGGAGCTCCTAGGCTGGGCACGTGGTACAGTCTCCCACTTAGCACACTGCTTTCTAGCTATTGCTCTGTTTGCTAAATGAATAAACTCAGTATATACAGCACTCTCCCTACATGAGAGTTATAACTAAATCCATCTGTAACTCTCATAGCTGAGGCAAAACAGAATGACTTACGAGATACAAACTCACTTCTAATGTACGGTGTATTCCAAACCGAAAAATCCATTTATAGCTAAGAAAGGAAACATTTTATTAAATATTTTGTTTTTTAATTCTCAGGTATAACTCAACAATTAAGAAATATGAATTAAAAATCTGCCGGTGTCTTAACAGATTAATGTACATTTGACAGACTGAATTACTACTAATATAGATTAAACATGCCTAATAAACTTTATTAATTTATCATGTTAATTAATAAAGATAAAGGCTCTTGGAAAATATGTAAATTAAAATTTTAAGTCTAAGGCTGATTGAGTAGGGAAGAGATTTGTTTTGTGCCCAATGCCATGACACACGTTTATTAGTATAAACTGAGTTACAATTACAACTATGCTCATTTTAAACAGGAAAGGAGGGAGGATATATTAAAATTTTAAGTACAAAATTCTAGTTATAAAATGAAAATATATAAATGTCCAGTTATAAAATCAGTCACAAGAATGTGATGATGTGTGCTGTGGTGACTAGAGTCAATAATCCTATATTGCATACTGGAAAGTGGCTAGGAGAGGGGATCTTTAAGTTCTCATCACAAGATAAAAGCACTGTAACCATGCATGGTGATGGCTGTTAACTGGTCTTACTGTGTGATCATTTAATAGTACACACGATTATTAAATTGTTACACTGTACACCTGACATTAATATAATGTTACATCAATTAGAGAGCAATTTAAAAAAACTCAGAAGTTAAGTATCTGGAAATTTTAACATGAAGTATAGGTTTCACTTCCACTTCAACTTTTACCAATATCTAGGTTGAAAAACTATGGTCCCACCCTTCTCCCACTAGGGTACACCTAATCTAACACACAAAAGTTCCTGTCACTTCAAATGGAGCTTAGAAGGTGGGAGAGGGAGAGAACTCAATTTGTTTTAGAACCTGCTCAAGATCTTCAGGGAAGAATCAAAACAAAACAATTCACATTAAAAATTAATACGATAGTATCCTTTTCATTAAGACTTCAGCTTGAAGATTCCATAATTTTCCCTAAAATTCCAGGTATAAAAGAATATACTGTTTTGAAAATTATATTTCAGATTATCTGTAAAGCCTATAGCACAAGGAAATTTTGTTTTCTCGAAATAAGAAATACACGCTCTTAACTATAAATTTTGAACATATCTCCATGTCCTACGAAAAGAATAGCTTAACAAATTACTTACTTCAGATCCTGTAGAAGGTCCTTTGCATTAAGCATGCTTATTAAAGAAGTGGTAGCTGCAGGAATTATGATAATGGGTGTTCGAGATCCTGGAAAGATAAAATTTTAAAGGTAGCAAATATGTTATCATTATTAAAAGGAATTGCAGTTACTCTCCTAATCAAAAGTCAAAAGTTTATAAATTTGTAATTTTAACTCCTCCAAGCAAAAAAAAGTATGTGAAATCAGCAGTGATGTTCAATATTTTTAATAATAAGTATGACCTAAGCAGTGAATAATCAGAATAGACAGCAAGCACGAACAATTGACCATAACTGCACAAGTATAAGATCAGCCCCGGTTTTGTACTCTACCTTAATCTCAATTATTCCCCCCCCCAACTGCCCTCTTTAATTCCCCCTGCACCCAACTTCCACCCCTGACCTATGGATGTTGTCGGTTCCCCTAAAGAACTGGATCTCTGAAGGCAAGGCATCTCCCCCACAGGCTCGTGGCATGCACAAGAGGCCTGGCGCACCCAGGGTATGGTCCGTGGCTCCACCTGGGGCGCAAACCCAGGACCTTCTGCGTGTAAAGCAGACGTGCTAACCACTACACTATGGAGCCATCTCCCACAATTACTTTTAAAAATAACTTTAGAATAGTATGCATAACCTCACCTTTCTTCTGATTTGGGGGAGGTCTTGCTTGAGAAACTGTTAAGAGAGTGAAAAAGGAAACTTTTGAGTGTTACTCAAATAACATTCTTATTTTAAACCTTAAAAAACAAATAAGGCCTAAAAATTATTTATATTTACATGCAACTAGTAATAAAATTTTTAAATGTATTGCAATCTTCTCAGGTAATACTGAGTTATGTCTCCACTTCACAAAAAAAAATTAAAATGCCTTAGCATTTAAAACAATCTGTAGTTGAGCTGGTCTCTATTTACCAGGGAACCTATTTATATTCGTCTGTAGTTGTTTTTTACTAAACAGGAAAACTGGATACTACATTGGTAGGTATTGAGTATCTATGTTCATGGATGTTAAGGTCTCCCGAAAAAGGCAAATAAACAATTTCTTAATTAACTAATTACCACTGTAATAAATGCAAAAGGAGTACTATGACAGCATATAATACTGATGGAAGTACTAGAAAGGGGAAAGTGCTTAACCATTTTGAAGGAAAAAAGAGTTACTGGGAGTTAAAATCTAAACTATTTATTACCTTATTTCCCTCTTTTTAAAATTGTTTTTTATTAGTAGTAGTAGCCAAAGAATAGAACATTAAAGGCAATGAGTCATGTGAAGATTAGTAGCTGGAATTGTCCATGTTAATAATTATGAATCTACGTTATAAAAGACATAAGTATTCATATATTTTCACTGTTCACATATAGACTTCATATTGCACAGAAATATTTGTTGGCATAATGGTAATACCAACCTAGATCAAGATTAATGTATTTTAAAATAGGATAAAAAGTGCTGTATGTTAAATTTTCTGCATTTATTCATACAATTAAAATTTACTGACTGCTTTCTATGTGCCATGTGCTGTGCTAGAATTTATTTTATCCATAAAAGTAAATAAAAATTTAAGAGATTTAAAATTCTAACTTAAACATCAGTTCTTCGAAACATACAACTTTTAAAGATAAGCACACACATTTTTGGAATAGGTCCCATTTTAACAGTAGTAAAATTGTATATTTTTACTAATACTTTATACTCCTGTGTACAGCTAGTTCATTGTGTTAGGTATTATAGAGTTTGGCAGTATGAAGTCTTCCCGCCACATAAAGCAGAGAAAGATATACACAAATATAAGCTCACACATACATATTAATACAGTGTTCTTATCTAAATGCTGTGTAAAAATACTAAAACTTTCTTAAGCCGTTTTTAGAAATATGACTTCTGGATACATCTGATTAACTAGATAGCATCATCTGGAATATAATACATTTTCAAATGTTTGGTATTTGTTGGAGGGATAAAGGAATGACAGGGTGGACAGATACACGGATAAACGGGCAAAAGGAGGGAGGTGCTAAGAGAATGATTAAGAAGAAATACAAAAAGATGTCTTTGAAATCCCACTGAAGAGGTAAGAGAGCCACAATACTCAGGAATTTTGGAAATGACTCACTAAAATCAGAGCTAAGAAGAATGAAAGCAAGCACAAGATTATAAAAGCTCACATATTAAAAATATTAAATTTAGAAGTTTAATAATAAAAAAAAAACTACATAAGAACATTATAGGTTTGTGGTAAGCAAAGCCAACACAGGGACACAGTGAGCCCCAAGCTACCGATGAGCTGGATAATGGGGGGGTGGGGGGTGGGGGCAGATAACAGGGCAGAGTCACCAGGAGCAAGAGTCTGTATTTAGATGATCTCAATGCATATCGCCATTTTGGCACTTCCTAGGCAAATTACCCTGGCCGCTTGAACTGAATGCTCAACCACAGCAGTCCTCAACCGTAACAGAGATAATAGTTTCCACATCTCAATACTGCTGTAAGAGTCTTAAAAACAACAATGCACCTTAAGTCCTTAGCCAAGTCTTGACACCTATTTACCAGTTACTGCTGATGCTAACTGCTACTGCCCCTAGTACCACTACCACTGCTTCAGCAAACGCAGTGACTGACAATTTACGGGCTGAGAATAAGAATTATTGCTCCTGTGTTTGATTTCAAATATAATTATGTTTTTCACTTAAATATTTATTCAGAGCCTATGAACAAGATGTTCTGCTATAACCAAATAAAATGCAGTAACGATGAACTACTAGAAAAATGAGCAGGCACTTGGGATATTGAGACTCTCAATTTCTGTATATATCTTATTGGGGGCCAGAAATAAACAGATCATGGAATAATACTTTAAGATACAGTGATCCAGAGAAATGATGGTTTAGACTTGAGTTGTGGTACTGGAGATAAAGAGAAAATAGATAAAATTGGAATACAGAAAAAGTAAATTTGACAGAACTCACCAACATCAGATGAGAGCACTAAGCAAATGTGAAGAATGAAAAATAACTCCCAAGCTTTTGGCTTAAGAAACAGAGTTGATGGTGGTGCCTTTTATCAATAACAAAGAAGAAAGATGTGAAGTAAGACATCTTGGGGAAAATATCAGAGAAAAAAGGGCTGACATAGAAATTGACACACAGATCAATGGAACAGAAGGTCCAGAAATAAACCCATATCTACATGGTCTTTTAATCTATGACAAAGGAGGCAAAAATATACAATGGTGCAAAGAGAGTCTATTCAATAAATTATGCTGGGGAAAATGGACAGATATATGCACAAAAATGAAACTAGACCACCTTCTTACACCACATTCAAGAATAAGTTCAAAATAGATTAGAGACTTCAATATAAGACTCAAAACACAGGCAGTAAACTCTCTGATAGTGCTCTCAGTAATATTTTTTCTGATTTATCTTCTCGGTAAAGGGAAACAAAAGAAAAAATAAGTGGGACATTATTAAACTAAAAAGTTTTTGCAGAGTAATGGAAACTTAACAAAACAAAAAGACAACCTACTGAACGGGAGAAGATATTTACCAATGATACTCCCTGGTAAGGAGTTAATATCCAAAATTTATTTGAAAATTCATATAACTCAATACTCAAAAAACAATCCAACTAAAAATTGAGCAGAGAACCTAAACAGGCATCTTTCCAAAGAGGACATAAAAATGGCCATTAGACATGAAAAGATGCTCAATGTCATTAATCATCAGAGAAATGCAAATTAAAGCTACAATGAGATATCATCTCACACCTGCCAGAATGGCTATCATCAATAAATCAACACACAACAAGTGCTGGCGAGGATGTGGAGAAAAGGGGACCCTCCTGCACTGTTGGTGAGACTGCAACTTGGTGAAGCCACTATGGAAAGCAGTTTGGAGGTTCCTCAAAAAATTATAAATAAAACTACCTTATGACCCAGCCAGTTCCACTTTTGGGTATTTATCCAAAGAAAAGCAAAACACTAATTCAAAAAGATAAGCACTCCTATGTTTACTGCAGCACTATTTACAATAGCCAAGATATGAAAGCAAACTAAGTACCCATCAATAGACAATTGTAAAAAGAAGATGTGGTGTGTGTGTATATATATACACACACACATACAATGAAATATTATTCAGTCTTAAAAAAATGAAATCTTACGATCTGCAACGACATGAATGGATTAGAGGGTATTATACTACATAAAATAATAAAGACAAATATCATATGATCTCACTTATATGTGGAATCTAAAGAACAAAACAAACAAACAAACAAACAAAATGAAAACTGACTCATACATATATAGAGCAGCCTGGTGATTGCCAGATGGGAGGGAGGTTGGGAGTCTGGATGAAAAGAGTGAAGTAAGATTAAGAAGTACAAATTGGTAGTTACAAAACAATCACGGGGATGTGAAGTACAGCATAGGTAATAGAGTCAATAATATGGTAATTATTATCTATAGTGTCAGGTGGGTACTAAACTAATGGGGGAATCACTACATAAATTATACAAATGTCTAACCACTATGCTATACACCTGAAATACAATATTTCATATATAATAATGAATGTCAACTCTGAAAAATAAAAATCAAAAACAGAGATGTCTGAATTGGAGATACAATTCTGAAAATCATCAGTACACAGAATTAAAATTATAGGATGAGGTACTCCAACCTGAACCTAGGATATAAAATGGATGACTGACCAGCATGAGAAATCTAAAGTACACAGAGCTGCTAACTCTCAATCTCAGATGAGCACTAAGCAGATAAACTAGAGCTATCGGCCAGCTATGCATTTCAGAATATCTATGAAGTAGAAGTAAAGAATTAAAGCTGGAAAGCGAAGTATGCCTCCTGTGTGCATCAGAAAGAGGTGGGGAGAGCAGTGACGTGCACCTGTGAAGGGAAACGACAATCAGGCCCAGGAAGAAGGCTTATCAAAGGCTTGTGCTTTTGACTCCACTGGGCAACGTGCCTCTTGTTAGTTAGTTACATCCCCTAAAGGAATGGTTAGAAATTGGGGATAACGGTATCCACTTTAAAATATTAAATTTACTCAGAGACTTGACAGCACGATTAGTGCTAAATAAATATTTGATGAAAGGATAAAGAAGAAAAAATGATCAAAAGTGGAAGTCTATCCTTGAGTTCCTTCACTGAAAGAAAAAGCAGTGGTGGCTCAGTGTCCCATTTCCAAATGGTTCAAACTCCACCTAACAAATAACTCTATAATTCTATAATCTCTCATCTGTAACCATTATATTTGCCAGATGTTTTGTACACTCATATTTCTTTCAGTTTGAAAGAGATAATACAGATGAAAATGTCACATACTACACAATACTCCTTCGGAATTGGGCAGTACCCCAAAACAAATATATTTAACATTTCTGCTGCGAAACAAATATCCACTGATCAAGACAAAGATGACAAACTGCTAACATCCAATCAAACCAAGGGTCTTATTGATGCAAATGAGTGCTAAAAACATATAAAATAATCTTTGCTTGTAGAATGATGGGTAGGAATTATGGACCTGTGGGAGTAGTGAGTAGAAGAAGGAAGAGCTAACGTCATATAATGAGCATCAGAGAATTTGGTTTTGAGACATAAATTCAGATTAATCCCAGTTTAATCTCCAGTGCACCTTGGTAGAACCAAAAAAGAATGATAGACTATTAAGAACTGAAAAGGCCCAGAGCTCCTTACTTCACATATGACCTTCCCCAAGACCACACATCTGGCAGAATCCAGCTCCCTGAGCTTCATCTGAGCACAGGGCACATGCAAACAACTCAGTTTACTCAGGTGTCAGTGCCTCTCCCACCCTTTTCTTTGTTTGCCAAATAAATGAGAAAATGTGAGATGGAGACAATTTTACATCACACAACACATATAACTGGTTAGAATCCTCAGGTGGTGCTTTCTATACTTTTATACCATTTCTAAACTTCTCACAGGATCTTCTTTAGACTGACAAACTAGGGCCTCCCATCCCTCCCTTCCAAAGAAAAACAAGCAATTCTGCATCTATCATTCATTCAACTGCCACCACAACGCTCCTCCACTCTGTAGGCTATGTTCTTTGGGCCCAACTCAGCCCACCCATCCCTACTTCCTTCACAACTTCCTTCCTCCCTGCAAAGAGCCCCTTTAGCTTCTCCTAGTTGCTGACACTGAGCACATGGATGGCATTCAAATACTATTTACTGAACTTAATTGCTCTTCCTTATACTTTCATAATGGCTTTGGAATGGTGCTGTTTACTTAAAAATAGTCCCACATTCTTGTCATCTGAAACCAATTATATCCAGTGTGCTCCAAATTCAAGATGGCTAATGAAGCACTCTCTTTCTCCACTCTTCCTCAAAAACGGGAATGGCAAGGACGTCAAACAAACCTGCTATCATTTTTAAAAAGGTATATATACTGTCATACCGATATTCAGGACACAGAACCATTCTAATATAAACCCCATATAATGTTAATATCATACTTTTAAAGTGCTTCCAAGAATATTTAATATTTATAATCTACAAATTATTAGAATTAGCCTGTGTACGACCACATTATAAATAAAAAGATATCCAAATCTATACTACTGATAGTACTAAATTTAAGAGGCAGATCACCCAGTAAAATTCTTGCCTGTGCTTTTCCGGCCCTTTTCATTTTCTTTAGTCACTTTCAACAGCAATGATGGCGTGAAAAAGACAGGTGGTATAGCCTAGCACTGAAATTATGCTAAGTATAAAATTAAAACAAACAGCAAAATCAAACCCAAGACACCTAAAATAAATTTAGTGTTGGTATGTATGTGCATTTATAAAGATCAGTCTTTTTAGGTACCAGGAAGAGGGAAGAGAAGTATTTTTAAAATAACTCCAATACTACCTTTGCTTTAACACATTTTTTAAAAATGATTACAGACATCTGAAACTGTAAGTATCAAAGCTGCACATCAGTCTATTAAAACTATGGTTCTATATTGCTATGAAGGGGGGATCACATCCACATGTAACTTCATGGAACTCAAACAAAAAATTGGCGAGGGGATGGTAGTTATCACCAGCTTTTTAAAGCATTTTTCTAGAATTTTAAAATAAAAATATTTCTTAAACTCTTCAACTATACCTATTTTCAAGTAAATGGTCTTATATTACTTAAGAAGTATTTTAAGTAAAATTTCAATTCCTTCAAGTGTTACAAATATAAAAAAGAAAATCCACTGTTGAATCACTTAGGAAAACAACAACAACAAAAAAAAAAAGTTTTATATTTTTACCTGGTCTGGGTACTGGCTGTGCTGCAGGAGTCTGAGTCTTGCGAGCTGATGCACCCTCCTTTAAAAGAATAAAAAATGATATGTGACAGCAAAGTTCCTTTTACGTAACAGTTAAACACCTTCATTACATTAATACAAAGAAATTCCATATCTATATCTCTCTGTCACTCCACTGAGCATGCTATGATCCTAAGAGCTTTAAAAAAAAACTATCTTTTATGCTATTGGTCATGAGGTAAAAACAGTAATCAAATAAAAATACATTTAAATTGTTACCATACAGTAGTTATTGTATGTAATATTATTCAAATATTTAATGATTTGCTTAACTGCTGACAATTTTAACAACTCAGAAATTTCACTTAAATCAAGTTTTTAAATCAAGTCAGTTTTTCCCCCTTAAATGGTCTCAAAATGAACAAATAATACATGACCTCATTTTAGAAAAATGTAAACGATGTTACTTTGGAGGGCATTAAAAAAACACAAGCAGTTCACATTAAATGCCTTTAAAATATTCAGGAACAATAATCCCATTTATAAAGATGAGATTTGTTATATTTAAGAGTGATTGAAAACATTTTAAAAACCGAAGTAACAAATCTCAACTAATTACTAAGCATGCAATCTCTACAGGAAATATGTTACTTGTTAAAGTATATCAATTAAATACTTAGGAGATGACTCTGAAATGCTTATGACACTTAAAAAGTTGTTTACTTTTAGTGTAATAGTTTCACTCATATTCACAGTTTTTTATTAAAATATTTTTCTTTATAGAAATAAATTTTTTAAAAGAAATTATAGGTGTGGCTCCATAGTGTAGTGGTTAGCACGTCTGCTTTACACGCAGAAGGTCCTGGGTTCACGTCCCAGGTAGAGCCACGGACCATACCCCAGGTGTGCCAGGCCCCCCGAGTGTGTCAGGGGCGCCGGGCCCCGAGTGCACGCTGCAAGCGCGTGGGAGGAGACACCCCACCTTCAGAGAACCAGTTCTTAAGGGGAGACGGCATCATCCGTACGTTAGGGGTGGAAGTGGGGGGTGGAGAGATTTAAAGAGGAGGAATAAAAAAATTATAACAATATGTATTTCAATATGTGAGTCTCAGACTTGATTATACCAGAAGACTTAATGAAGTAATCTGATACTAGTACCTGTACATAAAATCACAGTGAATGTAACCATTACAAATGCCCACAGACTGAGATACTGTTTTAGTGATTCAATTATTACGACCAACACCGCTACAGGTAACATTTTCAAAACGGTGAATTACTGGCAAAATTCAGAATAAAATTAAGTACAATCTTCCTTTCATATACACTGGAATTAAATTCCTAGGAAAATTCTGTGCATGTTTAAAACTTGACAAAATACACTTTGTATTCCAATTGTGTTTTAGATTCTTTAATTATAAAGAAGGTTTTTGCCCACACCCAGACAGCCAATAAGACAGTCAGAAGTTCTACAGAACACAGAAGTAGCCTATGTCGTTTTCAAACAATGTCCCACATACTAGACTACCTCACCTGGCCCCACTCCCTAGGTGACCTTCGATAACTTTGTCAACCAAAATCTCCCTCATTAACTTCTAGAACACCTCCTAGAAAGCAGTATTACCCCCACTACCACCCCTCTAACCAAGAGGATCCCCTGCAGGTACCAAATAGCAGATAGATTCTAGCTGATGTGTGTTCAAATGAAATAGCTCCACTACTGAGAAGCCAAAGAATGTACAAGCACACTATAAAAAAGTGTCTGCCACATTACTGCTCATTTTAAATGCTTACATTTTCCCTTAGGATCATTAATGGCTTATATGAATTAAAACAGTAAAGGTGTCTACCATTAGTTCTGAAAGAGACACTTAAAATTAGCTCTGCTTTCAAATCAAAATATTCTTAAACAATACCTGTTGCACAAGTTGGTGAAAACTGAAGGACAAAAATAAGGCAGGCAAACACTGACACTTGTGGTCGTTCTGAGATTGCTAATTTGCAATCAGGCTAATTCCCACTTTGTAAATTCAAAGAACAGTAAAACTGGTTCATAATCATTTATTGACTTCAAAGGAAAATTCTAAATTCTTAATAAACAATCATTTTTTCTTCAAAAAGGGAAAACGATTTACTAAAATTAAATAGCCAAAAATATGCCATTCATCTAAATTGCTTATGTAATGAAAAAAAATTCATCTAATATTAAGTCAAAACAGTGAAGATATAAACTCCAAGCAAACATTACTACACAGAATTGTTGACTGGTCTCAAGAAGACTAACATTGGTCTCTGAACAACTGTGTCAAATAGCATTTTGATTTTTCTCCAGCACTGCAAAAACAGCTAGTTCTTCAGGTGAGCGCACTGGCTGAAATACACGCCTCGCACTCAGGGGATAAGCACTCACAGGAGGGAGACCAGTGCAAACGCCAACCCTTTCTCCCGTCACTCAAGGACAGCTAGCTGCTCATCCTCCACAATCAGAAATCGCCCACCACAGCTGAAGCGTTCCCCCAACACCCCTTTCTCCCTCATTCCTCTTACAAAGGACATTGAGTTGAATTTCTCTAGATTAAATAAACAAATACTAGAAGTGCATCCACAAAAAGACTTATCTTTACTACTAATGAGTAAGTCTATTCCTGGTTCATCATGTAATAATCACTACAAAACTATTAACTAAAAAAATAATAATTACTTCTGCACCGAGCAGAAACTAAGAGTCGGGAGGTGTGGAAATAAATAAAGAAATCTTATTTACAATCGAAGCCAGAAAGCCCCGAGGGAGCACTCAGGCACCACCCTGCTGTGTGCAGACCTCACAGGGGGAAGCCTGCCTTTCATGCCATCCCAGACGCAGCTTACTTCTTTGTCACTGTCACAGGTGGAGGAGGGATGATATTCCCCTTTCCAACAACACCCTAGTTGATGGGAAACTGCCACAACTCAGCCAATGAGAAACCACCACCACTTTAAACTCTTGTTTTCTTCCAATGGACTTTTGGTCAAAGCATCCCCTCCCAACTTACCCTTTTCTCTATAAAGTAATGTTCTGCTCCTTTGTTCTCTTTCCTGAGTTCCTTTCAGATTTGCCTATGGTTTGCCATAGCTTGCATGTCCCAAACTGTCATTCCTCTGCCATTCCTGAACAAATTCATTTTTGTTGGTGAAACAAATGGCTATTTTATTTTTAAGGTTGACAGAGGTACTGCAAATCGTCTTTAAATTCTGACTCCTTGCGGTCTGGTCTACTCTAGATAGGTTCGGGGAAATCTGAAAACCCATCCATACGCCCTTAGTAAAAACTGCCTATTTCCCATCAGGGATATGCTATAGATTAAAAAGTAGACCTATGCAAGTAAAAATCACAAGACAGTTATAACTATAAAACTTAACAAAATATCTGCCAGTTTGCTAAGTCTGACAAAGAAACTTGTCACATTTACTGAGGTCTAACCACAGAATTCAGATATTAAAAGAAACTAAAGAAAGAACTTCTACAAGCCTGACTTGTCATAAGATTTTTACAGTTTCTCTTGGTTGGAAACATGCAGGTTGCTAGAAAAAGCACTAAAGGAACTTTTATCTCATGCCTGCTCTGTTTTCCTGGCCCTGTCCCTGGGGTGTCCCCACTGAGGGCGGGGAACCACCAGCCTCTCTGGGGGCCCAGGAGCCCTTAGTACTGGCACCCTGCGGCCAGCAGAGGAGCTCAGCGTTCCTCCTCCTCCTCATCCTCTCGCTTCTCGGCACCAACAGCGATCTCCTCCTCCCATGCCAGTTCTAGTGCCTCAAGGGCTCTACCTTCTCATTCAACCTGAAGTGGCACTGAGGTGGCGCTGGGTGCTAAACTCTTCCACTCTGTAGTTGCAAGAGCAACTTTTTCTGTGAAATTAAAAAAAAAAAAAAAACTAGCAAAAATAAGTATTTTATCCTTCCTAGAGAAAGGGCAGGGAATTATGGCTACACCATCTCTGGATCCCAAACATTGAATAAGCTGTGTCTAACTACAAACGTCGGCACATGGTAGTTGATCAACGCGTGTTTCCTGAACGGGTAAATAAAGTAAAAGTGTGCACATCCACTTACACTTCTACGAGTGATTTCTGGGTATGCTGCGCTAGTACTAGGAAAAAATTCCCACAATCTGTCCAGCAGCACCATGTAGCGTAATGGTCAAGAAACATGTACAAAGACCTGGACGATCTGTCTTGACCAGTCCTAGTTGGAGTATTTCTCATCAGCAATTAGTTTATATTTAGAAGATTAATTTACAGCTCTAAGCACTGGTTCATCTTTCAATGTGTATTAAAGCCATTTATCTACCATCTGAAGTAGGCTTAGCATCCATTCTGACTTTGGGTTAATAATAAATGGTCATACTGCTGCCAGCTACATAGTCAAATCCTAAGGCACTGCTGATAAATACTGATCTACTGAAATCAACGTCTACTTTTGTAAAATCGGTTATTTTAAGTAGGCACTAAGCATTACTCTGCTACCTAAATTAAACAGACAAACAAAAACAACAGTGAGCACATGGTGCGGTAGACGGAAGGACTAAATGCCAAGTCTCCTTCATACTTAACACAGAAAGTCAAAGCTCTAGGCCTGAAGTCTCCATTTCAAAATTCTTTATGTTCCTTCTAAGATTTCTAGGAAAGTCACATGCACTCCTAAAAGGCAGTCAAAGGATTCCTAAAACTACAAACCACAGTCATCAGCTACACTAAAAATATATAATGAGGACAAAAAATTTTAAATATTAGAAGTAATGTAAATCTATACTTGAATTTACAGGCTTTACTAGGGAAGATAGGAGGGATGAAGCGTATATATGACGACAGATATATAGCCTAAGTTCTAGAAGTTCTAGAAGTTAATGTCCCTAAAGTTTTAGGAAAAACTGATACTTCTAGCTTAAAAAAAAGAGAAAAAAAGTGTCTCAGTACTCTGCAGGAAAAAAAGGAAGCAAAATGCCTAGGAGACTAACCCTACAAAGAAATATCTGAGTATCTAGTGCTTACTAAAAAAATCTGCTTGATAGAAAGTTACTAACCCATCCTAAAATATTAGGACAAGTAAATATTAGTAAAACCTGATGACCCACCAAGAAGATCCTGTGCAAGTGTGCTGTATCTACTGTATCACTTTGTTGAATTCTATCATACATGTAATTTTAAAGAAAAGGAAAAATAAAAGAAAAAAATGCTGACATTTAAAAGTGATTAAAAATAAAGTTTTGCTGCTTTCTGGAATACTCGAAACCATGTAAGAGAAAAAAAAAAGAAGTGGGCTGTATCACATCACGTGCCAGTAAAGCAATCTATGACAGCTGATTTAAATAAACCACAGAACAGGGTGCGAGAGTCTGAGTTACAGATAAAATAGAAAATGGTCTGAGTCTTTACTAGGTATTGGTAAAATTGGTGCAATTTGAGTGGAAAAAAAAAAACTTCAAGGGAACAAGTGCACTGAAGGGGTTAAATTATACCAAGTTGCATACAAAAGCTTATATTGCTTATGCCCAATGAAATCACATAAGAAACATGAAAAGCAATATCTAATATTGAAAACATTCAGAAAGCCTGTGCTGAAGCATAAAGTAAAAAAGGAAAAAAGATGGACAAAATAAAATTATAACCATTTCGTAATCATCTCATTTTCATATAATTCACCTATCACTTCCCTTGTACTGAATAATATAATCACATAGAAGCAATATCTCCAAGCTTCTCCCTACCTTAGGTTTTTAGTCCAAATTAATGCGAACAATCACGTGGGATTCAGCCAAGCAGTGACGTTCAAGTCTGCTCTGTCAGAGAGAGCATCTGTCAAGCCCACATTTAAACTGCTGCCTGCCTGTGCAGCAGCTGAGGAACCGTTTACATGGATTTCATGTTATAGACTAAAACCCCAGTAAAACTGCTCAGAATTCTTCCTGCAGCTTCCAGGCAACAACGAAAGAGAATTAAACCCTGCTCCTTTCTAATACAATCGAAGCATTCCATTCTAGCTCTGGCTGCTTTACACTGCAGCTCCGTGTTATTACTAGAAATATGGATACTGAGAAGAGAACACAGCACTGCATTGTCCGGCCAGGAAAACAGCAGATGTAAAAAGCTTCAATGCATCAACTGTCGGGAAGAGTCAACAGTGCTCCAAACTGAAGGGACAACTACAGCTCTTTTGTTTCAAGAAAGAGAAAATGAAAGAAAGGGAAAGCCTCAGAAGACTAGGACCCATATGAAGAAGGAGGGTGCCTGGAAGACAAGCAGACAGATGGACACTTTGGATACTGTGAAAAGCAATCGCAGGAGGCAGACTATTGGGGGATGTGCGCATGTTCGATAGCATCTTTTTGCTGAAGTGATGGCGAGCCAAAAGTACGTTCAGTGGGCATAATCCTCTCCACACAAATGGCCTGACCAAGGAAGGTATGTCGATATCTTATGTGTGATATCCACTGAAATGTCTGCTGCCTTTTTTTAGCCCTAGAGGCACTAGTTTCTGATAAACAAGTTCATACAGTTCACTGCCCTTGAAACTATGAAAGGTTTCTAAATATATTTTAAAATGTGTCATTATTTAGAATAAGCTGTCATTTGCTTTATTCAAGTAAATATGTAGCTTGGAGTAATTACAGATTACAGACTTATATGAGAGAAAAGGCAAATAATAACAAGATGTGCCTAAAAAATTCTCTGAGAAATTAAACTTAAAAAAAAAAAAATCTGTAGCCCTCTAAAGCAAACATAGCAATCCTCTGCCAAATTAGGTCAAATTGAACCCTTGTCTCATAAATTACAGTGCTCCCTTAAAAAACAGCTATCAAGAAACAATGCAGTGAAATTACAGTAAATAGTATCAAAGATGATCTTATTATCAAGAGCTTTTTCAGTCCTTTTAAAACAAAACCTTAATATATAGTAGCCTTTAGTAACAAAATTTTCCTTCCAATATCCATCTCTCCAAATAGAGATAATGATAACAATCTAAGATAGCAACAAATTTTAAGTATTACCAACGATAAGATACTAAAAAGAAAGCATTTGCATAGGATCACATAGGCAGGGAGTTCATGCAGAGCACACCACCACAGTGGATTTGCATGTGATTACAGAGTCCATGAACACAACTTTAAACAAAGAAAAACTGATAGTTGCTAAAAATTCCCCCATTTGAAATAATGAGCTTTGATTTTAAGCAACAGACTGATTCTAAATGATCAAATAGAAGGTTGTTGGTGATCATTTTTAAAGTGAAATTCAAAAACATAATATGAAAATATTTTGTTATAAAAATATCATAAATAGCAATATAAGGCCAAAAAAACAACATTAAATGTAGCTACTGTGCTTCCAGGAAACATTGATACGTAGTAAAGAACTACTCCCAAGGTATGTGTGCAGGGCAGAAAAAAATCTAATAAACTATTTTAGCCACAATCACAGCAGCTCATAGTTCAGGAACTCAAAGATACCTCTAAAATTTTTTACAAATCTATCAAATACCTAATTTTTGCTTAATTTCACATCAGAAATCAATAATCTATTAGTTAATAATCATAAAAAGCAAAAATTTTTAAGACATGTAAGCATTCCATTCTAAAATTAAGATTAAATAAGTTCTAATAGGCCCTATTAATATTACACCTCAACAGCAACTTTCATTCAAACCATGAATTTTTTATTCCACTTACGAATGAAATCTGATGGTATTAAACAAAACATGGTTGTAAAAATCTGAAGTCTCTCTTGGTGCCTTTATCTCTCAAGGTTAAAGTCACCAATTAAACATTTTTATAAGCTAGATATCTCAAAACAAAACTGTAGAATTTTCCTATTCAAGCACCATTTAAAATTAGAGCTATTCCAACAGACTGAAGATATCAGCACTCTTAAAAGCCAAATGATAAAGCGAGTGTCTGTGTATGTGCGCGCGTGAGAAATAACCGAACATTTTATAGTAATATTCTTTCCATGAACTTCAATCCATAAGACATAAACACACATTAATAACTTGAAAAATTATCATAAAAATCCATGAGATAAATCAAAGCTACTTCTCTGCTGAAAATCTAAAAGTGCAAAACTATTTAGAATGCCAAAATATTTTAACTTTGTCTTGTTCCCATCTTTTGAAAATTAAAATACAATAGGCAGCAACTGGAGAACGATTTTATCATGTAATAAAAACTTGTCATTTTACTTTCTTTTTAAAAGAAAAATTATAATACCTGAGAAACTTTTATAAGACTTTAAGCTAGACACATGCCTTTTTATCAATGGGAGATTAACAAATGGTTACATATGATTTCAAGCCTGAGCAGCTTAATATTTACAAACATACAAATATCATGAATTTAAATTAAGATGCATCTCCATCATCCCCTGCTACAAAATTATATAGAACCATTAACTATGTATTTATGCTAGATTGCAATATGTAATAATTTGCTCTTTTCTGTAACACTGAAATACTTTAGAGCTATCACTTCAGGTACATTATTTTCATAAAAATACAATTTATTACTATGATGTTTACCTTCATTCACTTCTTCATTTCTGTATTCAAACATTCATTCAAACATCTAACCTTGTATTTATTGCTTCTTAAACAATCAAACTTACACTTTTAAAAGATCTAAATGATTGAGACTTTCAAATAGACCCCAAGCATTATTATATCAACAGAAAGCTGATACATTTAACTTAGCTTTGGAATGTTTAAAATAGATTATAAAATAAATTTTAAAAGCCATTTTAGTTTTTTTGTTTGTTTGTTTTAATTTATACACATAACCCTTGTATCTACTGGCTACCTTATGGGGTGCAGGAAGAATCATTACTATTTTCCAAATATTTTATTTGGAAATAAAAGCTTAGAAAAGAGTTTCTCGGTCTAAACAGACTGGGCAACAATTTACAAGTGCAAGAAGGGAAGAAGTCAGTTTCTAAATCAGAACACTCAGCTCTATTATTTTCAGCTTAGCTCACTGAAGAACTATGTTTTACTGGTATAGTGAGTAATATTTGATATTCATTACAGTAATGTGAAATTACAATTCCTGTATATAAACTTTAACAAGTAGCAAACTAGATCCTATGCTTTTAAAACCCCCAAATTTAAAATCACTATTCATAGCTCCAAAATGATTAATTTTCTACACTTGAGAAATATCATAACTTCTAAAAGTACTACATAATTTCAGATACTAGAAATTACCAAAAGCTGGCGCCTGTACTATTACACTTTAGAAATCTGTTCACATTCCCACCTACTTGCTCCTCCTAGTGGCTGTGACCAGAAGTACTTTCATTCACACATTTATCTTACCTTTCAAGTTTTTCATATAATGTGAATTTTACTGTATAATTATTCAGTTATATGAAGACTTCCATTTTGTGCCAGGGTTAAGCAAATTTGGTATAAACCATGGATCTCTCAATATCACAGGCTAAATAAACACATATATGTTATAATTTCAAATAACTGTCCCTATACTGCATTTCTTAACTGACTAGTTTTTTCCTTTTCCTGTGCTTAAAGATTTTCACAAAAAAGTTTTAAAAATTAAAATTACATATGAATCTCCTTCCCAGAATTTTTTTGTTTTTTGTTTTTGTTTTGTTTTGTTTTGTTTTTACTAGAATTCAAGCTACAGCTTCTTTATTCAACTCCACCTCCAAGCCTTGATCCAGAAAAACTAAGAACAGAAAACCTTGTCCAAATATAACATGGCCAGTTCTTGGTATGTGGTATCATGAACCTCCCATACTGATATCTCATGGTGGTTGTTGTTGTTGTTGTTGTTGTTGTTGTTTTTAATCTAAGGCTCTAAATGTCATGTTAGCAAAAATCCTAAAAATGTAACAAATTCCCTACATGCAAATTTTGAACACAGCATAACTTAAGAATCTTTAAAAATGCATTTTGTGAAATTTAAAATGTTAAGCGGTTAGATGACAGTAGTGCCTATATTTTGTACGAAATCTGAAAAGACTATCCAAAGTAGTTCTTTGTTAAATTCTAACATGGAGACTCAACAGGGAAATGTGATAGTACTCTGCACCAAGGCCACAGATAATGAAAGATAATTAGCTGCTATATTTTTTTTTAAATCAATCTTAAGTCTAAGTGAGGATAATGATCTCTTGAATACCTCATATTTGAAGAGGAAGGTTAAAATTAGAAAAGAGTGCTTGAAAATGCTCATCATTTATTACTGTCTTAAAATCCTACACTGAAGTTACTGGACCCTGAAAATTAATTTTGACAGGTGCATCTTCTCATTCACTTTCTCAGCACAGTAGGGGCCAATGGCAACATGCCAAGCAGTGTGCTGTGACTAACAGAACTCTGCCATAATCAACCTTGCACCGTCTGCCCCACAACTGATACATGACCATTTTACAAAAAAGGCCGCTGACTGGGCACCATACCACCAATGGTATGTCAAATCAGTTTTAATTAATGCCAATAAATTTTCCATCTGTTCTCAGGCCTTCTTACATGGCCTCTCTCAGAAATCTGGTAACATTTTTCTCTTCTACATGTATACAAATGACCAGAGTTACTGACACAGTAAAGTAAGTGTAACAATAAATTCATCACCTCTCTTTAAAGTGCTCACTGAGCTACAAAGGTATATTTTTAAAGAAATTAATCCCGCTCTCAGTGATGTTATGTTATGCTGACAAGGGGAAATAATTTATAACCTTCCTTCCTGGGTTATATTTTCACAGATTTAAAATTCTATTTACCCTAATTTTATTAGCATCCAAAGTCTCTTTCAGGCAGTTCTGTAACAATTAACATTTTGTAAATTTTTATGCTTTACCTCTATAGAATGACTGCAAGGGAGACGTGACCGAATGAGAAAATGATTACCAAAGCCTAGTATCGACTCCGAATAAGGAATCAACACTTTTAGCCACCAGTGTACCATATCCCATTCCTGGGCGCACACAACATGCTTCAGTGGAGGAGAAGACACTGCTGCTTTGCAAAGATGAGCTGGAGTGCCAAGAGGTCCCTGCTCCGCACGCACCTTCTTGGTGTGCTTTCTCTAGTGTTTCTTTTTGCCGTGTTTTTGTTTTTCAATCATCATGACTGGCTGCCAGGAAGGGCTGGATTCAAAGAAAACCCTGTGACCTATACTTTCCGAGGATTTCGTTCTACAAAAAGTGAGACAAATCACAGCTCACTTCGAAACATTTGGAAAGAAACAGTTCCTCAAACTCTGAGGCCTCAAACAGCAACCAATTCCAATAACACAGACCTGTCGCCACAAGGAGTCACAGGGCTAGAGAATACACTTAGTGCCAATGGAACTATGTACAGTGAAAAAGGTACTGGGCATCCAAACTCTTACCGCTTCAAGTACATTATCAATGAACCTGGAAAATGCCAGGAAAAAAGCCCTTTTCTACTGCTGCTGATAGCTGCAGAACCCGGACAGGCGGAAGCCAGACGGGCGATCCGGCAGACCTGGGGGAACGAGAGCCTAGCACCCGGGGTTCCAATCACACGGATTTTTTTATTGGGCGTAAGTATCAAGTTAAATGACTACATTCAACGAGCAATACTGGAAGAAAGCAGACAATACCATGATATAATTCAACAGGAGTATTTAGATACATACTATAACTTGACCATTAAAACACTAATGGGCATGAACTGGGTTGCAACATACTGTCCACATATTCCATATGTTATGAAAACTGACAGTGACATGTTTGTCAACACTGAATATTTAATACATAAATTACTGAAGCCAGACCTGCCTCCCAGGCATAACTATTTTACTGGTTATCTAATGAGAGGATATGCACCCAATCGAAACAAAGACAGCAAATGGTACATGCCACCAGACCTCTACCCCAGCGAGCGCTACCCTGTCTTCTGTTCTGGGACTGGTTATGTTTTCTCTGGAGATCTGGCAGAAAAGATATTTAAAGTTTCTTTAAGTATCCGTCGTTTGCACTTGGAAGATGTATACGTAGGGATCTGTCTTGCCAAGTTGAGAATTGATCCTGTGCCCCCTCCCAATGAATTTGTGTTCAATCACTGGCGAGTTTCTTATTCAAGCTGTAAATATAGTCACCTAATTACCTCTCATCAGTTCCAGCCTAGTGAACTGATAAAATACTGGAACCATTTACAACAAAACAAGCACAACGCTTGTGCCAATGCAGCAAAGGAAAAAGCAGGCAGGTACCGCCACCGCAAACTGCACTAGAAAAGACGACTTTTTTTCAAACATGCAATCTGTAAAATATTGCTAAAAGCATGTATAGTTAAAACTGATTACACCCATAGGACAAGTTTTAGTTAAAATTCATCACATAAAAGAATTCCGAAAATATTTTTTTAATTTCTGAAGGTAATTCTAAAAACTACATTACACCCAAAAAGGTATTCTGAAAGAATCTATTTAAAAACATGTTTAAAAAGATTCTGTGTGTTGACATGCAGTAACAAGCATGCATACATCAATGGTTCAAGTGTTATGTTAGGGGCCAATAGATGTATTTGCATTTGTTTCCCACATAAATTTCAATTTAAGAAATGGAAAGTCAAAAGACCCTTCATTTTAGATTCAGTTTTTCATTTCAATATATAATTAAATGTAAATAAAACATTATTGTCAATTTTAAGCAAACTTTGTAATTGTGCAAAGGATAAATTTTCTGACCTGACTATGCTAGGGCTCTAAAAACCGTACCCCATGCAATAAGATTTAGCTGAGTTATTCCAGAACTGCATTTGTAAAGTTCAGACGTTTCATCAAAGCAGTTCTCATCTAAGTATTTACTTTTTAAAAACAACTGAGGTACTTGTTTTCTTTTATTAATATTCACATCTATCGGGGGAAATTATTTTGACATGACACGATAAAATGTGAAAAATCAGTATGTCTCAGGCTCAAGTTTTTATAGAAACAAAAAATTAAATGTTTCAAAACAGACAAACCTGTTTGCTCATTGGTATTAAGGGCCAAGCTGGTATTTCAATGAGCTATTCCATTAGATCAGTTACTGCACTCTTCAAGCATTATCTGTGAAAATATATCCTGTTCCTCTAACTGAAACAAAAGTGATTACTTAACAGGCACAAAGAGAAGGTGCTGTTGAAAGAAGATAAAGAATAAAGAGTGCAGCAGTACTTTCACGCAATTCATTTTTAAGATGCATGTCTGCCAAACTGCAACATATGGGAAGTTTATTTCCTGACAGCAGGTGTATACATGCCAATACTTAATCATTTTATGGCACCTACTTCTTTCTCTGAGTGCCAAGTTTACAAACCTGCAGTTTTTAATTTGGTAGATGACAAATATTCTGCATCACCAATTAAAAACCTTTGGGGGAGGGATGAAGGAAAACTACAAATATTTGATGAACACTTGATTCTAGGATGAACAATGTATACAATGCACTTTTATTGAGTTTTTAATAAAAAAAGTAAACAAAAAAGTTTTACTGAGTGTTATGGTACAAATATTTTCACAGTAATTTTGTTTGGCACCATTACAAATTTTAAAATCAGGAAATACTAAACCAACTAACTTTAAAATGATGTTTTTATTTCATACAAGTTTGTAAGTTTATCAATGTTAATTTAGCAATGATGTTACTTATCCTAATTCTAGTAACAATCATTTTTATCCTTGATTCCATTCTGAAGAGATATTGCAACAAAACAGAATTGCAACATTTGATAGTGTTCAGAATCACAGAAACTGTTAAGTATTTATTTAGTAAGCTGAATTCTATTTATACCCAATTTATCTCCCATTTTCAATTGAGTAGTCTAAGTATTCTATTCTACATAAAGTAATTCTGAAAGCTGAGCTATATGACACCCCCAGCTCTTGGTAAGTCTGTTTTTCACTCAATTTATTCTATATGATTACAAAAAAGACTAAAACTAGAAACCAAAATTACTAAACAAAAGTCACACATAAGAGGACAATGCCAAATTAGGTAAGTGTGAGGAAAGAAAAAAAGAATCCTTCCCCCAAAGCAGAGTAATTCTCTCATTTATATCTCTGAAGTGTTTTCTTTATGTGTATGTGTATGCACGTGTGCATGCACAGGTATGTATAAAGAAACAGAAATCAAGCACTATTTGTCAAGGACGTTTTATGATTATAATGCTAGATCTTTAAAAGATAATATTGTCCTTCTGGAAAAATTCAATTTTAAAAAGTTGACTTATAAAAAACAAGTCAACAGACAACTAAATTCCTTCTACTTCAGGCATCAACTTAAAATCATTTCTATATCCCTGATAATAATACTGTCTTGAAAACTGATGTTAATCCAATGATACAGAGTTCTCAAAGAACACTGGACCAAATAATAAAGTTTAGTAGTACTGCTGAAAATCCCTATTTTAAAATAAACATTCTACTTTTAATTCATATTTGACCTTCCACTCAACAAAACATAAGCTGATTTCTTCAGCAAAATATAAATTTTGATATTATATTTTAAAATATGATATTTAAACATTTCACCAAGTATTAATTGTGCCTTACTCAGGCCCACCCAGTACTATGTAATTTTTACTATTCATGAAAATATAATTTTAAATGACAGCACTGCATTTGGTCAAAGGAAAAATTACAGAATAATCTTTATGCTCTAGGTGTTAAATAGATACTTTAGAAGATAAAAGTATCAAAACTTTTAATACTTTCACTACATTATTTTGATCAAAGCTATAGATTATGAAATTCTAATTCAAGTAAATAATTTAAATTTCTCACCTCTTAGTATACAGCATAATATCAACTGGAATATTATTAATATGTATTACCAAAAACACCTATAAAAGTAATAACAACGGCAACAGGGACTAGGTACTGATTGAACAAATGCTGTGTGCCTGGCACACTGTTAAAGCACTTTATATACATGATCTCACTTAATCCTTATAAATAACACTAAGAGATGGCAAAGAAAAACTCATGCAAGAGGTAAAGTACCTCTACAACCAGCAAAACAGTGGGGTTCTATTTCAAAGACCATGCACCCTTAACCATTATACTAGTCTGTATATTTCACATATGACACCTGTTATGATCTAAAAAGCTAAGCAAAAATGGCCTGTCCTCTATTCTCTGCTTATCTTTCATCTTTTGCCAGGGCCTTCTGGCCTCATTTTTGCATACTGGAGGGGCACCTGATGTTAGGTGTAAGTAAGGGAAAGGAGAGGAAATCTGATCCCTCAGATACTTTTTCTTCTAGCTGTCAGCTGTTGACATCTGGTGGCCAGAACCTTAGAAAAGCAGAAGCATTATTGCTTATCTCTTACCCCTATGGGCACTGAGACACATTTGTAAACAGCAGGTGGCACTTAAATATTTCAAAAGGTGCTTCTTTTGAAGCAAAATTGATCATTTTTAATAGAACAAATAGCACTGCATTTATCCACTCTACTTGTGAGTCACTACTGCTTTGTGATGACATGGTAAAATCCTCTGATCCAGCTGATTCCAGAATTTTTTCCCCCAGTTTTTATTGCTTAACTACAAAATCTGACTATTAAAAGTAACACAGATTTAATATCCCCACTACACATTACCTCAGAGTATAAGTATTAGCACTTAAACATTACTCAGAAGACAGGTCACACACCTCAAATACTAAAAAGGGACATTTTGAGTTTCAGAAGAAATCCATCACTGCACACTGCCATCGACACATGTATACGTCCTCCTCTAAACATAATGTAACTATAAACCTTACTTCTTCCAAGAAACAATTTGCCAGAGGAGGAGAAAGAACATGCCTGCATTTACGGAAACTCTCTCTCCCTCCTCCTGCCCTTTTACCAAAGCAAATGTGAGCTAACGAACAAACAGTTTTAAAGCTACTGTTTCAGTCTGTTATTAATCTAATTATTTCAACTTCGAACTGAATCCTACAGATTCTAAATTGAATCTCACTTTAGACGATATCCTTAACACTGAAAAAAAAAAGATAACAGCATCATAAAAAAATATTAAATGATTCAAATTCAGTGATTCCTGAACTGAAATATAAGTATTGAAAAGGGAGAAAATATATATTTACTTATTCTATAACACCCAACAAATCAACTAACTCAAAAATTTTTTAAAAAACTCAAAAATCAGTCAAAAGCAAGATTAAAATACTAAGTCTTGATTTTTTAGTGTATATGGATGGAAATCACAAAACGATTATAAAAAATGTGGAAAAAAGGTATCGGTAGCTAAGAGAACATTGAAAATGATGATAACTTACTATAAAGCGACAATGTGTTTGGTATGTACCGACACAAGAACTGGGTAGTTAAACAAAGAAAAAAAAATTAGACCAGAAAGAGACCCTAACATTTATAGTAACCTAGTATCATGAACAACACAATTTAATATTCCATTATTTAACAGAAAAACTGGCTAATGTTTCAGATTTAATGTTTAAGATTACTACTTAACTCATACTATTACAAAAATAAATTCTAGGTAGAGCAAAGTAAGTAAAATACTGCACTAACAATTATCGAAACTATTACATGCCAGGTACTGTTAAGAATGCTAATGAGGGGGCAGGAGAAATATTTTACTGATTAGAGTTAAAAAAAAAATCAAACAGAAAGAAATCAAGAGAAAAGATATAAACAAAATACTAACCTTTGCATAAAATTAATTACTGCCATAAAAAAATTGAAATATAAAAGGCAAAATATAAATTGAGAAAATATTTATAATAATAGACAGGCTAAATAGTTTGACATATATAAAGAACTTTTACAAGTCAGTAAGAAAACATTGATATTCCAAAAGAAATCTGACCATAAGCCATAAATATATCATAAACAATGATGAAATCATCCAAAAAAAATAGAATATAGTTAGTCTCACTAGTAGTCATATAAATGCACTTAGAAACTAGGTCCTATCTTTATCAAACTGGAAGATATTAAAATACTAAATAGTCTATACAGGTAATGAATATGAGAAAGTCCCCCAATGGCAATGTAAACTGGTAAAGTCTTTCTGAAAAACAAATTAAAAATATTTAACAAAAGCCTATGAACCATCAGCCCACAACTAAAATCTATTATAAGGTAATAATCAAGGAAGTAAAACAGAAAATTTAAATGTCCAAAACAGAGATTAAATAAACTATGGTAGTTACATAGTAGACTGTTATAGTCATTTAAAATGTGGATTCAGAGACCATTTAATAACAGATAAACACTCATATACTCTAGTAAGCCACCCCCCCCCCAAAATGAGTATACGAAACAATGTAGCATGGTTCATATTTCACAACCCTACATACTTAAAAAGAAAATGAAAATGACTATGTAAAAAATAGTGGCGATTTCTGAAAAATGAAATATCTATGTTCTTCTTATTTTTCTGTATTTTTTCAATTTTTCCAGGTTTAAAATCAGTGAAAAATAAAGTCACAAACAAACTAATAAAAGCATCATCTCAAGGTTTGTACTATAATTTGTATAATTAGTACATACTGTGTTCACTAAATCTACTATAATAAATTCCAAACACTTTTAAAGAACTATCTAGAGTTATAGATGATAATCAAAATTTTAAGAGATGAATGTGCTTTCAAACATTTTTCGAGAACCCACAATTTGCCAAGCACTGACACTATGATGATAACTGGTCAAGATATGGTCTATTTTTAATACATGATGTTTGGGTAACTGGAGAGCCATAAAAAAAAAAAGACAGAATTAGATCTGTTCCTCAACCATACATACATTAGAACAATTTTCAAACAGATCAACTATCTTGATGTAAATAACGAAAGAAACCAGTTCTAGAGGGGAAAAAATGTGAATTCCTTTATAATATGGAGAAGAGGTAGTAACTTTCCTAAATAAGACAAAACTCAGGAACAATGAAAGATTTATAACTGTGATTACATAAAATTTTGGAAAAAACTCTTGCATGGCAATAAAAACATCAACAAAATCAAAAGACAAATGACAAAGTGGGAAAAGATATTTGCAACCTATAAAGGTTTATATCCCCAATATATTAAAGAGAGAAGAGGAGACAGAAGAAGATGAGACCAAATATTCTGATAGCAAAATGGGGAGAAAATATTAACAGTCTGCAGAGAAAGAAATGATGTGAATCCTAAACATAGTCAACCCTGGCCTAAGAAAAATGCAAATAAAAACTTCACTAAGAAACCGTTCTACACCAATTGGGTTCTAAACAAATTAAACCTGAGCAACCTACTCTTTGGATAGACCTGTGGGAAAACAGGCACACTCAGACACGAGTGAGAAATTACATAAGCAAAATTACATAAGCATTTACCCTTTACTCATCGATTCTGCATCTAGGAATCTCTTCCCAAAATACAGTAACAACAATTTGAAATAAAGTAGACATAAAACTATCGTTGAGGCATGGTTTATAATAGCAGAAGTAGAAATGGCATTAGACAGAAAGCAACCTAAACGTCCAACCATATGAGACTGGTTAAATAAACCAGGGTACATAGCAATATATCTAGACTATATATTCTTTGTGGGATTACAGTCTAAGGAAAAATTAATTGCACTCAACTATGTTACAGTAAATAGTAATAATTAGTAGTGCTACCTTGAAATTATCATTGTAATATCAAACAAGAAATTATACTAATATGGTTAGGAAATGCTATGAACTAAATCATTTAAGAAAATCCTTTCTATTGATTATGCATATAAACCCATGTTTATATATGTCTTCACTAAAATTGGTGTAGAAAAGCAAAGGTATTGAAAAAGAACAGATATTACTTATTTTCAAGGATAGAATTATGTAACCATAAACGGGGTTAAAAAAAATGAATACAGGCTGACTGGTTACTTATATGCATGCGCTGACACAAACTCTTTTGGCAGGGAGAGGGGAGATAAGAAGATGAGTGATAATTATGGGAAACTTTGAGCATCAGAAAAGGAAAAAAAAAACACTCATATTGGAAAACCACTATGCCTCAATAGGAAGAAAGTAGAAAAACCCGTATCTGAGAAGCAGCTAGCTTACAAAAGGCTATGGCTTAGGATGGATGAAGACACAGAACACAGACTTACTACAGAAGAGCTACTTATTAGATCATTAAAAAGAGAAAGGTTGAAACTGTGAATACCAGATTTAAGTTACTACTGTGTATAGTGATTCTCAAACTCCTCTATGACAGAAAATTAGAGTTTTTATCACTTGGAAAAGGCATATTCCTAAAAAATGAATCATGATCTTTTAAAAATTCTAGAAAAATCCCAGTACTGGTAGATTCCCTTTGGAAAGCTACTCCACCCTCAATGAACTGGGCAAAAAGATAAGAAAACTTAGTGTTTCCAAACATAAAGTTCTTAATCAAAGTTCATAAGCTTAACACCGAATTTAAACTATTTGTACATCTACCTGAATGTCTGAGTACACACATATTTAACAGAATATTGAAACCCAAGTTTTCTTCTCTCATCTCCAAATGTAATATCTTTTATCATTTCTCAGTGAATAAGCTATCTCCAGTCAGCAGGCCAAGTCAGAATACCAAGAATGATTCTTGCCACTTCCTCCTCTTATTATCACCCATATGCATCTATCCCAACAACCTGTATTCCTAGTGGAACCCATCCACTTTTCCTGCTCTTATCCCCTAGTAGTTCAAATGAGCATCTCTCACTTGAACTACTACACTACCTTTGCAACTGGTTTCCTCGTATTCATGCAATCTGTTCCTCAGACTACAGTCAGAATGGTACTTTCAAAACACAAAGTTATTCACATCACCCCACCACCTCCATGGCTTCCCAATCTTCTTAGGACAAACACCACCCTAAAATCCTTAGCTAGCTACAAGCTCCATGAATGAATGATTCTCTCCCTTACTAAGGCTAATTGCTCCACTCAATCTTTTCATCTCATTTCTGCCTTCCTCTTCATTCTATAAACTACTCTCTCTTCCTCAAGTCTGATTAAAAAAAAAAAAAATCTAGATTTTAGATGGTAAACTGAAATTTGACTCAGTAAAATAGTCTTACCTCTCTGAGTTAAAGCATTTTCATCTGATGTGAGAGGAAACCTTTTAAGGTATCTTATCAGTTTTCCTCTATAGTGATAAGACTCATCCAATGCAGATGAGTTCATCCCCATTGAAAATAAAGCAAGATTTAAGTAAATACATGTTAACAAAAAGTACAAGTATTCTGGAAATAATAACTATAATCAGTTATACGAACTTTAAATCTCTCTCAATCATCTTGGACAATACAAAAATGGGTTTACAAACAACCTTTTAGAAGTTAATCATGAGAGCAGGGAAGTAATAGTGAAAGTGCTGATTATCAAACTTACCAAAAGCCATATCTTTTAAGGTCCTTCATATCACAGTGCATTTTTAAGCAGGAAGTATGATGCTTGAGATCAAGAAGTGAGGTTTTAACTTTCCTCAATATAATAAATTCAATAGAGATGAAATTGCTAGGCATTATTTACCAAACAGACCAGTTTTACCATGTTAAATTCTAGAACTCTAAAATTAGGCCAACAGAAACTCTTGAGCCTCGTCCCTGAAGAAACATCCAATAGTCCGCTCACTTGATAAATATTTACTGAAAACCTCTACACTGAGATGTGAACTGCAGACACAATGAGGAACAAAAACAATCATTAAGTTGAGATAACACTCCTTCCACAGAGAAAGCCACTTCTCAAATCTTAAAATAAACAGAAAGAACCACCTTAATAACTATTGGAAAGAAAAGATACACAATGTTTTGCAAGCAGTAAAAGGAATCTGACCTCAAGAATCCGTGCTGCCTAGGGTCAGAAAAGCTTTCTCTGAGGAAAAGTTTAAGCAAATCTCTAAGAGATAACTAGTTAACCTGGCAAAATGGGAACAATTCCAGGAAGAAGAAAAACAGGCACAATGACCCTGAGGTGGGAAAAACTCAGGCACAAAAATAAAGTGGAAGACTGGTAGGAGCTGATGCCAGAAAGGTAAAAAAAAGGGGGAGGGGGAGGATAGGTAAAACCACACGGAGACTTGTAGCACTCACTAAAAATTATTGATTTTAACCGTAAGAGTAACAGACAGCCATTCAAGATTTAGCAGTATTTGGAAAACAGGAAAAAAAACTAATGGCTTTCAACTTCTTAAGTGCTTTAAAGCAGCACACCAGTGGCAACCTGAAGAACAGATTGAAGAGACATTTGAGTGATGTGAAAAGATCAATTACGAGACTGCTACATCATCTAGGGAAGAATAAAAACAGTGTGGACCAGAAAGAATGGTAGTGATATGGAGATAAGGAACTACAGGGATGCTGGGAAGGAGGCTCAACAGATCTTCCTGAGTCTGGGTACTGCAGGTGAGGGGGAGGGAAGCAAGTGGCAAGGATAATGTCCAGCATCCCGTATTCCTGGTGAGCTCTTCTGAAATTCTCTACTTGTTAATCTGAAAATTGTCAGCCACCAATCACTCAGAACTTCCTTCATGAAATCTCCATGTTAATGTTCTATGTCTATATTAAGGTGGTCTTAATGACTATTAAACTATTATTTCCAGGACTTGAAAAAAATACATATTGAGGAGATGAGAGTACCACTTGTCAAGAGAGAAGACAATGTGTAAGAACTCAAATCACCAGGGATAACATAATAAAGGGCCCTCCGGAAATGTATAAAAGGATTGCCAAGGATCACCAAGGGACTACACATCATAAAGTATCAGTAACAACAATTTCAACTACTAGTCTATACATATGTGAATGTATGGGAAGTAGCTAAAGATATATATAACATGAGCTTAAGAATCATTCATTTGATAAATACTTTTCAAACGACATGTATGTGCGAAGTACTCTGTTCTCAGCGCTGGAAATATAGTGGAGGACAAGACATGATTTCTACCCGTGGATTCTCATATTCAAAAAAACTGTCAAAGTAAACAAATAAATAAGATTGCTAGAAGAAAACACTGGGAGGTCTGAGAAAGTGACCTTTGAATTGAGATATGAATTATGAGGAGCAGTATTATTCAGAACAAGGAGAAGAATGATCCGGGCAAAAAGAACTGTAGAGACAAAGGTCAGGAAGTTGAGAAGAAACTGAGAAGATGATAGAAACATGGAAAACAGCCAGTTAAACAGAACTAACTGCAGCCAGGGCCTCTCTTAATAACTATTCTAGAGCCGGGGGTTATGGACAGAATTCAGAGGGTCTCTAATTTAGATTGGGAAAAATTTTTCAATTTTATTTTCATCAACCTCTAATAGAAATTAATGAATACAGGCAACAAACCAGTACTATTAACAACTGATGCGACTTCATCACTAACAGAAATTAGATGTTTTCATTATCACATTCTAACTGCTGCAGATATCCTGAAATTAAATTTCAGGCATTTATTATATTTGTCACTGGATACTGTTAAATAACGAATTAGTAAAGAGAGGATTAATAGGATTCACCAGTCTACCAAACAACAAAGAAAAAGATTATGAACCTCCAATCTAGAATAAAAGAAACTCGAGATTCCCAACAACTAAATGCAACTTTGGTGCTTGTTTGGCTCCCATTTCCAACAAATGAAACACAAAAAGATGTTTCCCAGAAAAATCAAAGAAACTGGAAAATGAATTGGGTATTAGATGATACTAATAAATTATTATTTATTTTATTACGTGTGCTAATGCTTCTGTGACTAAGTAAAAAAAGTCCATATTTTTTCGAAGTGCAAAGTATGTAGGTACGAAACGTCAACATCGGGTCTTGCTTTACCATACTTCAGGAAAAGAGAGATGTGAAACAGAAGGACTTAAAAGTGGTTAAAAAATAATTATAGAATCTGTATGATGGGCAGAAAAACAACTATATGCTATTTTCACTAATTATATTTGAAATTTTTTTAAATTAAGAAAAAAAGAAATGGTAAATGCATTCAGTAGTCACTCTGCAAAAAGGAGCCTCTTAGAGGGACAGAACTACAAAGAGGCACTGTCTGTCACAGATGTATGAGAGGAAGATGCCTGTTCACCAGGCCCTGATGTCCTAGGCCAGGTCACCTGACTTGACCAGGGTGCAGGCTAACTAGGGATTTTCCCCTTTCTTCCCCATTCCACTCAGGGAAGATGCCAGGCATCATTAAAGCTTGCTGGTATTATTCACATTCTGTTGAGTATGCACTCCCTAACAGTACTCATTGCAAAAAAAAAAAAAAAAAAAGAAAGACAGACAGACAGACAGAAAGAAAGAAAGAAAGAAAGAAAGAAAGAAAGAAAGAAAGAAAGAAAGAAAGAAAAGAAAGTATTTCTCATTATTCAGCTGTCTATGCCTAGAAAACTACTCTTTGATCAAACTAGCATATTTTGGCATTAGAAATAGCGATAGTTTAGGAGAAATAATAAGATACAGTCTTCAGCTAATGGGCACTGATTAAGATTAGACTTCATAAGTAGGAGAGCCTAACAACTCAAAACAGGATGGGAGGAGGAGGGAGCTAGGGAGCTGCAAACACACAAAAGATGCAGCGCCAGGTCACTTTCTTTACAACTGGTAGAGGCGTAAAAAAAAATTGGATAGGGTGTGAGACCCCAAGCACATGTTTATTAGTATTATTTATGCATGAATGGGACAGGGAAACAAATATGTGGAAGAGTGCATTTATGTATGAGACAGAAACATACTCCCCTTCTCCTACGATTGAAACTGGTTCTGGTAATTTCTCAGTTATAACTGAATTTTACGTAATAATAACTAATTGAGTAAAATGTGAACTAAATCAGGAAAACTTTCTATATAATCCATTAATCATCCTTATTTAAAAAATTCTTTATATTTTGTACTGTATTATGTATATATTCAGATCTTTCAGGTAAATATGCCGAAGTGGCATTAAACTGTGTAAAGATGCTCATGCCGAGACAGAATGATATACTTCCATACATACATAAAGCCATCTGTGATGGTACTTGTATTTGGAAAATAATGACAAATCCTATCCAAGCAGTGACCAAGGCTAAAGGTTCTCTGGCCTTGTTGTAATAGGTCTGTCTTTATTGAAGAGATGCAAATATCAAACCACCTTACTGTAATACCATTAAATGTTTGAAGGATCTAATAAGTGCTCATTGTACAACCATGTCATTATACCACGATTTCTCATGTAGCCTCTTTACATGGAAAATATGTAAAAAGTATTCTCCATGTAAAATGGAAAATATTGTCCCTGGCAATTACATTTCTTACTGTAAATGAATATGTGGACATTTAGCACTGAGAATGTCTCATAAGCTTGAATAATGAACCAATTTCTCGAGGTATACTACGACTGGCCACTTCATCAGCCTTTTTCTGGGCCACTGCAAATTACTACGGAAATGCCACTCTATGAAGCAACTTGGGACCCACATGGTTGACCTTTCCCAGCTTGCCACCAGCAGTCATGTGCGCTTTGACCTGTTCTGTAACAAAGACGGTGGTGAAAATTCCTGGGCCACTTAGAACCAGACTGTATGACTATGGACTAACTGGTCTCCAGTGATCCCTGAGAGGGTCACAATCTAAACTATAAATGTGCTATTACCCGTTCACCATACTAAAGCGTGTTTTTGTAATATCTACTACACTATACTCTTTATGTTGATGTTAAAAGCTTTAAAAAAAAAATCACACAAACTTTTCAAAAATACTAATAATGACCCAAAGCTTAGAAATAAATGAAATGTATCATAGGTTTCCCAAAACTTGATATTAATTTATTAAAAGGTATTCGATCAATTATAACTATTATTTAGTCCATGTAAAGAAACAAGTGTTCCCCAAATCAATTTATTTAAATAGTTAAATGTTTACTTTTTCTGTTAAAGTAACTTTTATAGGGAAAAATGTGATAATATATTACAAAGTCGACAAATTATAATGTACCCACAAATTTACTATCTGAGTGGTTATTATAATATAGCTCTGTTAAAACTCAGCAGTTTCTAAGGATGCTGTACAACCTTTTAAGCTAAATTATAATATTCTAATCATCAGAGGCTAAGCTTGGGGGTGTTTTTAGTAAAAAAGCTAAAAGCCTTCTCCATAATAGAAGTTAAAATTCTTCTGAAAGGTCACAGACCTCCTTAATTTTAGTACTGACGTTTGGCATATTAAAATATACAAAGAATTCAACTACAAAATGTTTATGGCAGAAACACACATAAGACAGAAATGACAAAAAGGCAATGTAAAAAGACCACTCATCTATCTAAAAATACAAAATTTAGAGAGATAAATGATTAGATTGATAGTGTACAGAATTCACTGGAGATTATGATAAAATATTAAATCAATTTCTTCTGATTTAAATTGTAATTTGTAAAAATGTCAAGTTGATTTGATTTCAAAATAATTCTGTTCGATCTTATATACTACTAACAAATCTAAATGTAAATAACAAAAGCTTTTTTAATGACAACATAAAATTGGCAATCTGTGTTCTATGGTGCAATCTTTGTCTCCAATTAAAACAAAAATAAAAAAACATTAAAGCTTTAATTCCTCAGTATTAAAAATAAATATATCTTTGACTTATTCACAGGAAAGCACCATTCTAAATTTCAAATAAGAACTTAGTTTCATCCAGACCAGAAGCAATTAGAGTTTAAAACAGATATTTAAAATGAAAGTGGGAACAGTCACTCACAGAGGAATATGAGAAGCAGGAAAGACAAGAAGAACAACACTAAAAGAAACATCCATCAAGAAAAAGACCTGGAAAAGAAACCAAAACTTAGAATTAAAGATCAAATGAGGTTTGGCACAGTGGGGAAGGGGGAAGAGAAAGGAATGAACTAACTAGACAATCCAGTGAATAAGACAGAAATACTAAGACAACTAAGAAAATAAAATTTGAATGTAGAATTTATATAAAAGATTAGAAATTCATTGAAGATTCAGATCAGTTTATGAAGACCAGAAACTGACACAGCAAACCAAAATTCTGCCAACAGCCAACAGAAAAGTACCCACCAAAGAACTATCTAAAAACCAATTTCAAGCATGTTATTCAATATACTAGGATTTTTTTTTCATATGAATGAATTCAAATCATCTGTCATGAAATTAAAGGAAATACTAATTTTGTTTCCTCAAACTACTGAAGAGAAATACAGAAAATAAAATCATGTCTATGTTAAAGAACACTGGTGGTTAGTCAAAAAATAAACCAAGTCATTAGAATTTCAAAGTGGTGAAATACATTCAATACCAATAAAATTTTTGTTAAAGTTGAATGGATTCAGGTTATACTGATGAAAGTAAACATAAATTTTAATAAAAAGCTATACTGTACTATGTGCAAGAGAGAATGTTAAATTTAAATAAAATTAAAGCTTGCTTTTATGCATTTCTGAGTCATATATAATTACAGCATTATACATGGAAATATAATTGAGTATATACAATAAAACTGAAATTTCATAGTATAAATTTTTATCAGTTAACGAAATGCCATTATATTTCCATACTAGTTTTTTTCCCTCCAGTTCTTAAAATGATCAATATTAAAACACTTTAAAACAAGATGTTAACATTATTAACAATTTCACAGTTTCTAGATTACTTCTGACATATGCAGTAACACTAACTCTGCCTTATGCTTCCTTCAAAAATAAGTTTCAGGAGTTCTGTAATCATGGCATTAGCTCTATGGTCACTGATAGATTAATTTTAAAGGGCATGTTACAAATAGTTTTAAAATCGCTAAGGTATTTTAGATAATTTTTTTAATAAAATACAAAGATAAATCAATAGAATTTAATTTATAGGTTATACCAAAACTATCATCCACTGTGTAATGAATTTTCAATAAATCTGAATAAGATACATAAACTGTTACTTATACATTAAAATTCCCTAGTACCTATCAATATGTTCTATTAACATAATTCATTTTTCTTGAAGTACATCAGTATCAAAATGCTGATTATGCTGACAAAATATTACGGTAATATGAGATTTTAATATCTCACACCACAAAGAAGGTATCAGAGTGCAGGGAGATTAATAACTACCCATCACAGTAAGTGTTCAGACTAAGTACTGCCCAACTTTTTTAAAAAGGGTGTTTTCTGTACTATTCAACATTAAAAGTTTACAAAATATTATATGGTTAATATAAAAATATTTCTGTAATAAGTATAATTAATTCAGTGCTACAATTAAACAGTACTGAAAGGAATAATACTAAACAAGGTTTATCTGTTTACATTTGAACAACAAATCAAATCCCAAAAGAAGTTATTACAAATTTTTTTCAGACAAACGAGAGCACTGATAAAGGCCCTTCTCAGCTTTGTTAGCTGCAGAATAAATGGAAGAGCTGAGATTCAAAGCCAGAACTGACCTCAAAGTCTTAAATTTGTAGTGTTTCCAACTGTTTAACTTCTCTTTAACAAGCAAAAATGCCACAGTGTCTAAGGCAGCATAAGGAAGTGCGGGAGGCAACAGCAGAGGCTGTGGCGACCTACAGAGAGCGCCTATCTGAAGGAGGCAGGCACTGCCCACACGGGTGTGGCTGCTGTAAGCCAGACTGCGCACTCAGCCTTGCCAGATAGTTTCTCCAAAGAAAGGAAATCCAGACTGTTTTGGGGACATAATCTTTATTTCTAAATGTTTTAAATTATAATGGATGCTCAGTAAAACATATCTCGGGCCCAATTTAGATAGGCACAATGACTCCACAAGTACGCACGCTGACAGGCACACAATGTCTGCGCACTGGTGTTTACAAGCAGGCAGGCTGTGTCTAACTCCAGGAAGAAACTTCGCTATAGACACCCTGAAAATCTACATAACAACTAGTCTTCTTCAAATCTTTCTACTTGCCATATTCTTCTCATCAGAGCACTTACTCTTGCTTTCTGTTCACTATTCCTAAAATGTGCTTTCCTACAGTCTTCAAGTGAACTCCCGCTCAAACTTCAGATCTTACCTCAAGTAGTGCTACCTCCTCAATGAACCACTCTGACTACTACAAAAAATCCCCCAATAACATTTATGCCACAATATATCTCTACACTCTTGGCACAGTCACACTTTTATATTTGAATAGTGGATGTCTCTCTCCTCCAAGGGACCATGAATAAAGTCTAGGAGACATGCTGAGTTTGTGCATCTCTGATGTCCCAGCACCTAGCATAGTGAATGGCATATCGTAAGCACTCAATGAGTATTTGGTTAAGGGAGAGAAGAAGCAGATAAAGGAAAGAGAGCCCCTACGGAAGCCTTCATCAGTTGTCTTATCTTCTGCGGGCCTGGGCTTAGCCCCACTCCAGAACATTACTACTACAGGAGCACTCCCAGAGATGGATAGTTAATCAACAACTGAATGGGCACGAAAAAAGCTCTATAAAACGAGGAGCAGAGAAGGTTACTGAAAGTACATATTCCCGCTTAAGAAGAGAAGTTTGTCAAGAGATTGAGATTTCAGGTCCTTCTAAAAAGTCAAAAAGTCAATGATGCTATTATATTATTATACTTCTAAAATAGATACTGAAAATTCACCCAAGTTCTACTATTAAAAAATGGTTCCCTAAAGACTTATTATAAGAACTACACTGTCTATCGGAGTCAATTCAAATAACAATCTTAAAGGAAAGCTTTGGATCTGTACAATTTCAGCATGCAAAATGTTCAGACAGCAAGGCACTCAAGAGTCGGTGACATTCAGTGGAGCAGAGGCAAGAATGAGAAGGGGCCACAGTATGCGGCCCTTCCATGTGGACATGAACATGCTGGACTGGGGGCTAAAATGGAGTAGTTCTAAATTCAATGACCAAATCCTTCTACAGAACAGGAGCAAACTCCCATCATGTCTTCTATTCCCTCTCCAGTGGGGCCACGAGCTCCTTGCCACCACCTAACAAGGGAATGTCTTCACTGACCCCTCACTTACTGTATAACAAAACGCATTGTCAAGTGGCATCATCTCGTCCAAGATGCCCCTTTCACAAAAGGAATCCATAGAAATATTCTGTTATTCCCCGAACTAAATGGCTTCTGCTCGCAACCCAGAACTTGTAAGGGGCTTCATCACTGAATCTGTGTGACACTAGGCCTTCCCAGCAGTCTTAACAGGAGGGAGAAAAGGGGCACACTCTGGGGACAAATAAGCTTGGGAAAGAGTGTATGCTCTTGATTCATGTACTAGAAATGGTGAGATTCCTGTACCATGAAATCCGTTTAAGCTAGTGTTCCTTAAATATCACAGAACCCAAGTAAGACGTGTGGGGAAGGCTCCCACCTCGGAGAAGCCCTCTAACAACTCCGACACTCAGGTCCTGCATCTCTGGAACATTCACTACAAAATGCATTTCTTGGCCTAAGTCAGAAGTTAACCATCGACCCAACTACACAAATTTATAACTTTAGAGATACCTGGGCTTTTGCTCCTATAATAAATTTCAGTAATTACCTTTATGAAACATTACCAAAATACCCTGGATAAGTATTAATTTCTATAAATCTCAATAACTTATGACTTATGAAGATAGGTATTACCAAAATACCTATCTCTTTTATATAACACATACAGGAAAAGTTCATTTGCGCAGAAATTTTCTAGCCATCTGCAGAAGTTGATTCATTAATTTATTAGTCTTATATCTAACAGAACTTTAGCATCTTGAACTTAAGAGTTATGTAGGTCAATCCTAGCGTAGATTGATCCTAATTTTGGTAAATATGTTTATCAACTAGGCATATCAAAACCCTGAAGAACAATGGTAGCAAAAATGAGCTAGACATAAATTATAAAGGAAGTCACATCTGTGCAACAAAGCCTTTTACATTTAACTGCTTTGAAAATTTGGGTGGGTATCATCAGAAAAACTCGTTTAAAGCGAGAATAGGGTAAAAAACCTGATGAAACTCACAAGCTCACAAACAGGTAATAATTCCAAAAGAAGAAAAAGGAGGGGGAAATTTTTCAAGTAGATGCATAGTGAGGTTCTACTTTTAAAAAGAAACAATTATTGGTGACTTCAAAGCTTTCAAATTCAGACTTCTCTATGTGTTCTTTAAGAACTGCTAAACTGAATCAGGTCATAAGCAGCAGAGATTCAAAATGGGTATAAAATTATTAGAAGCACTAGCAATTTGACCATTTTTAGTCTTTCCGTTGCATTCCTACATGTCTTCTTGTGATTTCTGTAAAATCACACACTATAAACTTATTTAAATTCGCCTCTATTAGGAACACAGTCTCGTGAGGAAACAGAGCCAATATCATTTATATAGTGCTTAATTAAGAAGGTGTCCTTGGATTTTAGAAAAACTGTTTTGTAAAAATAATCACTATAAAAACTATCACTGACTTTACTATTTGCATAGAAACTCAGTAATGAAACCACTTTAATGGCATTTCAGATGAGACAAAAGTAAAAATGGTGACATCACCACCGCCACAAAAAACGTACAGTGGTGGCTACCAGAGGAAGACAACTTTGGTCCCACAGTAATTCCCTAGGGAGTGAACAGTAGGAATGTTTTGTCCTCAAGGAAACATCAACGAATGAAACTTTTAAGAACTGAAGTTAAATCTTACAGCCATGAATTTCTTTTGAAGTCAGGAAGCACTAGGCAGATGTCATAAGATGGGTGTGTCTCATCTCTGACCACTTTGCCATCACTCATGACACTCCTGAGACATATGCTTTCTGCTGTTGCCTTCCTACTAGGCCTCATTCCTGACCCTTAAACTGTCTTCTATGGAATGCTCTTCTGCCAGCCTCCACTCAAATGTCACCTCTGCAGAAAGACCTCTCTCACTGCTCTTAAGACGTCCTGTCTTATTCACAGCCCTAGTCCTAGCAACCAGAACAACAGTCTCACACAAGTCCTCAACACGCACTTGCTGAATTACAACTCCACATGCTACTTCATGAATACAAAAATAAATCTCATGACCATTTAAAAACGGGTGAACTATTAGCAAAATACCTAATCCTCAGTTCTAATTTGATGCCCAGAAAAAGAATAAAAATCAACTTTTAATATCAGATTCTTCATATGTATTTGCTGTTTCTAGAAATGAGTAAAAGCATGGCGAGATGTATCTTGATTCTGAGAAATCACAGCAAATACACAATGACTCATGTCATATTGGGTCCTCAAAGATCTCATGACTCACAAAAGCAAAGTAAGTTTGGCATTAGTGTTTTAGATATACAGGCACTCTAATTAATGCATACACATGTGTTTTAAAGTGTAAAAGTTATCACGATCTATAATATAAATATGCAAAATGAGGTTAACAGAATTCCTGCTCTACATTACCCTGCCCTATCACTGACTAAAAATTCTGTTCTTTAGGGTTAAATATGGCTTTGTTGGAACATCAAGAAATAACCATCTTTAGGGGGTTAAAAAATAAAGTATGCTATATGTTGAGTCAAAGGCTTATAATCGTGAATACCTAAGTATCTGGTTCTGTCAAGTATGCCCTTTGTAAGCATTACATCAACCACTGTGATCTCTTTTTAAAAGAATGTAAAGGATTACGTTTCAAAAAACATAAGATATTATGGCAAAGAACTCTCCAAACTGGACCTTGCAACTCCTTACTGACTTTAAATATTCTAACTAGGTAGCATCCATCTTACCTGCAGTTAATCAAAACAGATTTCATTTGCACACACTCAACTCAGATCAAAAAAAATTTTTTTAAATAAAAAAATAAGGAAACTAATGAATCAAAATCGGTCATTAAGGATAAATGTCTGAAACAGCAAATACTGGAGAATAAAGGTTGTCTTCAACACTTGCTACTCATAAAAATGCCTGAAACAGAAGAACATCTACAGTCAAAGGGACTTACCGTTACAGACTTCAGTGTCATACCATGGTACGTGCCCATAGTGTCAATTTTGAAGCCTTCCGTTTCTATAAAGAGAATTTATTATTAAAATTTATGTACTTCATGATTAATAAAAGTCTAAAGTAATGATCTACATTACACTTTGACAGTTCAATCATATAAAAAGGTCTGAATCTATTATATATAATTAAATGATATATTTGCAAAGATAAGAAGTTTAAAAGGGATACCAGTCCGAAAATACACTGAATACACACCAACAAGCCTGTTGTATAGAAACTGGTTAAGACTGTCTCTACACTTGTGTTCAACAGTCATATAGTTGGTTGAGAATATCAAAAATTATACTGAATAAAATACTATATCATATAACCTCCAATTCACTCCTAATAATTATAGTACCACTCAAAGTACCTGTTATCATGAGAAGTCCTTAACTTATAAAAAGTTGTGTTCCAAAATTATGATAGGTATGCTATAATTTGTAGGAAAACCATGTTGTAAATAGGAGTAAGGGTTCCCAGACAGAATTCCAATATGCTTTTCTTTAAAGTATCATGTATTAAATAGTTTACACCCCACCAGACATACAGTCTCTGTCACAAGTACTCAATTATGCAGTTGTGGTGCAAAAGCAGGATAAACAATATATATAAACAAATTGGCACAGCCTGATTTGGCCCATGGAGGGTTAGGTTTGGTTTATGGGCTGTAATCTGCCAAGCTTTACTTCACAGAATTCATTCCATAAGAAAAACATTGTGGTATATGAAGAATGGGCTACTGTCTCTCAAGCGCATGAATTCAGCACATGACTTTGCTCAATAAATGAAGTCAACACACAAAATCCAGTGCATCAAGAAAATATATCCTTTAGCTAAACTTAAACCGAGATTTCAGATTATGTAGGAAAAAAAATCGTAAATGTTAACCTTCTATTTGCTTCTGTCTCATTTTTTCATCAATCAAGTCAAGATAAATGAAGATCCCAAGAGAAGACACACTGGCATTAGTCCCACCTCAGTGACCACATCTCTGACGTGGAACCAGTGCAATGCGTAGGCTTTCATAAGTAAGTCCTCACACAGAGACTCCAACCTACACTCCCCAAGCCCTCAATGTATACATGTGTAATTTGGGAAACATAATTTGATATGTACAATATCTACTCTAAAATAACCTTTTGAGAAATAAAATGTTAATAACAGCAAATACAATACATATAATAGATTATAGCTTATTATAATAGACCAGTCGCTTATACTAGGGACTTTATATTTATTAACTAGTTTAATCCCCACAATAAGCCGAAGAGACAGGTACCACTACCATTAGTATTGTAAGTTACAAACACGGAAACTGAGACAAACTGCATTTAAAGTAACTTGTCAAGATTCAGGACAAAGTCAGTGTGACTGACAGAGACAATTTGGACCCGGAACCCATGCAGTCACCCAGGGGGAGGCAAATTTATTCTATAAAAGAGCAGACAGTATTTTTAGGCTTTGTAGACCACAAAATCTGTCACAACTCAACAGCACTGTCACAGCACCAAAGGAGCCACAGTCAATACATAAACGAATGAGTGTGGCCATGATCCAACACTTTACTTACAACAACATGTGGTGGGCCAGGATTGGCCTGTGGACGTTAGTTTGCCCAGCCCTGCTCTTGACCACCAGGCTGTAGTGCCTCTCAAGTTGAGTGCAACCACAGTAAAAGATAAAAATTAAGTGACTTGCCTTCTTTTCCTTTGAATCTTTCCTGATCATATCTGTTGTAGGCAGCTGGGATAGGCTGTTTTGTTCGCAATGTGGGATCCTGCAGAAAAATTAATTATAAGTTACAAGTTAAATTTTTAAATTGTTACTTAATACTCATAATAAAAACCACAATAAAGGTATTGTTTTCTAAGCCAATGAGACAAAAGCTAGGAGTCACTTGATGCTTATTTTCAATATATCATTTACTACTAAAAAATTACCATCCATACTAGGGACAAGGATAAAGGACTCCGAGTAAACCTGCACCAAGGCAAAAAGCTAAACTCTTAGATACTGAAGAAATAAAACAGATGCACTTAGAACTTTCATACAGATTACTTAAATTTCTTTAAGAAACAATAAACTCACTCCAATTATGAATTTTTCTTTAACAAAAAAAAAAACCTTTTAATTCAAAGTTCATCGAGCTGACCTTTTAGAGCCTTCTAACTGAATTATTCTCCAAATTGTTATTCCTTAAATTAAAATAACTATGACAATAAACCCATTATAAGTGTACAGGTTAAGACTAAAGTTATTATTTTTTAAATACTTAGAAAAAATTGCCAATCTAATGATGGATAATTTAATTCACAAATACTTTATCTAAAACTCAGTCTGATAATCGAAAAAAGCACTTTGTAGAATATTCACAAAATTGCTTGGGAAATTCATGATATTCAGGAAAACTAAAATACTCTTCATTTTGTTACAAGAGGATGCTATCCCAACTAATACTCCAAATAAAAGATACTTACATCAAATTGTCACTAGGCATGTATTACCAAGTCTACTGACAATATTTATCTAAATACCAACAAAAATTCACTTCTAAAAGGTTAAAAACCAATGATTTCATGAATAAACCAAACTACTAGATCTTGCAAAGACTGTATTAGTAGTCTATCAAATTTTGATATTCTTTTTAAAGTTCTATAAAAAATTTAAATTTTTTTATTTGTATATTTTTTCCTTTGTTGAATAATCATATGAAACTAGCTGGATTTTCAACAAAACTAGAGGGTCTATCTGACCTAAAATACAGGCTTCACATCACACATGGAATTTACTTTGAAAGGGTCCTAAGTGGCACCTCAAAGAGCGAGGAAGTCAACCTTCCAAACAGCTAAAACCAAGGCACAAGAGAAGGACCAGATAACCTATGAACAGGAGAAACACAACCCATTCACCAAGAAGTCACAGATACCAATGTTTTTTAAAAGAGCCCCAAACTGGATGGTAATGGAGCTTTATGTTACTAACAGTGGTCAGTGACTGTCCCCAGCAACAATGAGCAGGCCAGCTACAGTTTACCCAATTACTCAGAGGGCTTCCCCTTAATGAACCCTTTCAGAGTCTGACCCAGGTATGTCTACAGTTAGGAATTCCAGCTGAGGTCACTTCTGATGATGAGGAAAGCTTTCACATCCTTCAGGTAGGTTGAAATAACAAAAAGTTTACAACCTACTAATTGAAAAACTTTAAGATGAGATGTCTTCAAAATTACAATACTGAAAAGCCAACATCATTTTCATAAAACGACTCTATGAGCAGCAAAACATTCTCACCGCAGGTGCTGCATTTGGAGCTGGTCGCTGTTCAGGCGCACGCCCTTCTTCCCTGGCTTTGACAGACTGAAGAATCGCGAATATATTCTTAGAAAAATTCTGAAATACAAATGGATTTTAATTAAGCCCACTTAAAAGTAAAAACTCAAAGACAGTAAGTTAACCCAATAAGCAATTTCAGACTGTTTTCTTCCTCTCAATTCTGCCCCACTATACCATCATGAGCTATTATTTTTATATGCATTAGAAAAAATCAACTACTATGGGGAAATCGATCTAATTATTATAAACCCAGTGTCATTCATTTATTTCCATTTTACCTAAACTGCATAATTAGCTATAAATTTATTCATATTCTGCATCTATTTAAAATGTAACCAGGAAATAAGATAACATTTAAACAAAATATGAAAGATTTGTTATCAAAAGAGGCTTCTTAACTCAATCACTACTACAGTGTCCCGCCCCTTACCATGGCAGGTATGTTCCAGCGACCTCCAGGGTCCAGGATGCTGCAACTGCAGACAGTACAAACCCTAATTACTCTCCAACTCTGCCAGAAATGCGGCAGCAGCTTCTTCATCAGTAGCTGCAGCTTCTTCAGTAATTTTGATATTTTTCAGTCCAAACTTATTCCTGAAACTGTGTAACCATGCCTCACTTAGAGTAAATGGCTTCACATCACTTGTTTCAGGGGATCCCTTGCTGAAGTCTTCTTATAAGCTCAATGCTTTCTGGCATAACGCATTTTTTTTTTAAACTATTTTCCAAAATGCACAAAAAGTAATGACAAGAAAGAGTAGCACTATTTTATATTTTTGCAAATCTCCTTAATGTCTAGCTTTATAGAAGATAGCTGTATTACCATATCTATTTCTACGTTTAATATTTCTTGTGACACCTTGTTTTGTTTAAAGCATATTAAAGAAAATCTAGCCTCACATAGAGAACTGGAAGGGAGTAGTATTATAATCATGTTCAGATGACTGGATATTCTTCTTTGATATCATACCAAAACTCAGTGAGTGAAAGTTTCTTAAAGGTTACTGCAATGTGAAAACCACATCCATAAACTTTTTGTACTGTAAAATCCATTGGTCTCTTTTGTACTTTAAATGGATTTTTTTTTCACCCACGCAATAGCATGTATTGGTCAGGAAAATATCACTCACTGAGTTATGCAGATTTTCCAAAGATTGGCACTGTATTTATACAATATCAACAAATGACATCTGTTAATATCACCATGGAAGAGTCTTTAAGAATAAAGAGGATGGTACGGTCACAGTAGCAAAAAGAAACTTTTAAAATCCCAATTTTCCCATTAAAACTCAGATTTTATCACTGGCAATAAATACTGTCAATGGCTTTCCTTAAATGAGAAACTTACTTCCTTCATTTTCAAAAAAATGTCTGCCAAATAGGTAAGTCTGAATAATGCCGTTATTCAAATAAAAAAAGTGGTTTTCTGTGAAAAAGCAGCTGGTTCAGCATTCAACTTAGACAACAGCACAAGTGCTATTCAACGGTTACTGGTAAAGTTTGGTGCTGGTGCTGGCAATTAAACCTTTGCACCAGCAGTGCAAAGGCCAAACCAGTGACAAATGCAAATAGTCTTAATCTTATTAAGGAAACAGATGAAAATCTCACCACTTTAAAAATAATGCAGTGTTGTGTGAGAGACAACTTTAGAAGACCTATCAAAATGTAAGAAACTATAAAAATGTTATGTTATTTCTGTGTGGTAGAAGTACAGGTAGTAATTTTGTTCCTTTTAATGATCTCTTTTTATCAATTTTCCAACAATGAACAGTACTAATTTTTATATTAAAAATGTGTTCTTAATGACTGTAAAATCAGGTTGTTTTATGTAGGGTACTGCAATGGCTTACGTAAGAGAACATATTTATATTTCTGATGAAACCTTCAACTTGTCTTTTATTCCAGAAATTCAAAAACTAAGAAGACCCTGATACCTGATAATAATAATGAAGGTCTGTCTGAAATCATATAGCCTTTTAGGGATATGAGTACCTACAAAGTTTTTAGAGTTTGGAAGATTAAACAGTATACAGAGCACATATCAGTCAAAATCATTTTTTGTTTTTAAAAAGGTTAATACTCATAGAAGTAAACCGAGCTACCAAACAACTCTTAAATTAACCTATTTTTAAAATTATACAGAGATGCCAATGATACTAAATTAAATTAGAACGCTGTTTCAAAATGATGGTACAATCCTGCCACCTAGAGCTCAATAAAAATTATTCAACTTAGTTACTAGAAAACTTTATGTTTATTCTACAAGATGGGGCATATCACTTATGATTTATTCCACTGTTATGCAATTCAGACTTTTCATCACTTATAAGCACTGGTAGAACAACATAAGTCACAATATTCAACTATGAGCCCCATATTAGGCAGTAAGAATGAGTAGTAACAGGTCACTTGATTGTAAATACAAAAATTAACTCATGTTCTCAGATTTCTCTAGAATGTTAAGCTCTGGAGAACGATTCCTAATCTTGAGCTCAAGTACTCTGTAAAAGAAGTAAAAGTACCCAACAAAAATAATTCTCTCCTTTACATAATCTTTTCTAGTAGCTTTATTCTTATTAAAATAGCACAGTAAATTTGAGATTGGATACCAAAAGCCGCAAATGAGACTAGTTTGCCGAGACCAATGCTAAAGCTCACTTTCATCACTAACCTCACACACATCTATGAACTCCCTTGGCCAATGGAGAATTAACATTTAGGAAAACTGGGAGGTAGCGGGGGTGGTGGGGGGAAAGACACGAAATTATGTAAGTGAAACAAAAATTAGTGCAACCTTTTTGGAGCTCCATTAAGATACTGGACATTTAGTATTTTTCAAATTTTTATCAGTCAAAATTTAAAGTACAAATCTCCTTTAGCCAGCATTTTGCTCCTAGGAACTAATCCTGTTGCTATATACACATAATGCACAAAAGTATATATACAAGGATGCTTTTTAATGCATTATTTCTAATCGTGAATAAGAAAAGTAGAGAAGGGAGAAAAGGAGGAGAAAGGAAGGGGAGGAATCCTACAATCCTGTAGAGCTAAAACAACAACTGACTCCGTTAATAAGGAACAAGTAAATATTGCTACATTCACACAACAGAATATAATGTATAAATTCATACACAGAATGCTTGCAGACTGATTTTAAGTTCTCTACTTCGTGGAGAAAAAAAATGACTGATATTAATGACCAGAGGGCTTGCCATCAATAATCTGTTTATTAGGTTTAAGCAAACCTGCTCAACAAGAAAATTGGGCCATTCCTTGGATTCACAAATAAGGTGCACATCAAAGGGCTTTGCACTTCGAGTTAGACTTTTCCATCAGTTTCTTCGGTGACCAAAAACCAACCATGTGGCAGAACAGAATGGCATATATGGCCACTTAGAAATCTAGGTTACTGATCTTTCAGAAATATAATCTGAAACTTCCTAACAGCAAATTTTAATCAATTCTATAACCATCACCAATTAAATACACATTCTCCCTCTAATGAATGAGTAAAATACCTGAATTACCTTTCCTGTGCTCTGTAAGATGGTCGTCCGTGTCCTCCACACTCTCTCTCTGCTGACGATATCTCGAGTCACATCTACCTCAGCGTCCACAAAACTCCTCTGTTTAAGAGCAGTGATATCATCATCTAAGTCAGTCTTGATAGTAGATCTTTTCTTAGCCATAATTTTGGCTTTGATTGCAGCAATTTTTTCCACTGACATAGCTTCAGACAAAGACCTGAAAGCAATTTCTTTTTTGAATTTCCAGAGCAAGGATCTCTTGAGCATATCTTATATATGTTTTGGTACATTTATAATTCTTGGTAAAAATACTTTTAAGTGGCAATGATTAAGACTTTCTTATCTATAAAAATGCCATACTTGATATTTCATGATCATATCAGCTTTTTATAGCTAAAGAGCCCAAAGCCCATGTAGAAATATTTTATGAGCAAATTAGTAATTTCTTAGGATCAATGCAAAAAAATTTTTCACATTTTATTCATGTTTCCCTCCCACCCAAAAAAGCAGAACTCATTAATATGTGTGCTTTTCTTTATATTTTCTGAGATTTGTATTTGCTAACAGCCCTCTATCTATGCAAATTATACAAACCCACAAACATACCACCTTGGAGGCGGGGGGGGGAAAATGCATTCTTCAAAGAATTCAAAGTTTAGGTTATCCCTGAAATTTATTTCAAGGTTTCAACATATCAAATTCACAGTACAGAGGCTTTTTATAAGCCACATAAACAAATATTCCTTTTAATGTCTGAAAGATGAAACCCTATTTTGAAGTTTCTTTTTCGTCACTTGATTTTCAAATAATAGGTAAAATAGCAAACAGAGGCTATGTTTTCAAAACTATAAAGAAACACAACACTGAAAGAACAGATTTTATTAAGATGATAAGGTTAGTGTTTTTTCTGACGATGTAAAATGAGAAAAAGAGTTAAAAAGTGTTTGGGTACCTTAACGGTTGACAAAATTATTACTCTAAACACAAGATGACAATCTTGAAATACGTTAAACAACATCTGGATAAAGGACAGGAATTCCTGCAGGTTTAAATACGGTAATATTACACAGTATTCGAGTTTATTTATATTATGTATGGAGGTGCTTTGTAGTAGATGCTCAATATGTACCTAGTATTTGATTCATATAATACTATGCAACTTTCCCTCAAAATTGAAAGCATATAAACATAACTTGAGCCAAATTAAAATACTTTTCTAAATTATAATGAAACGTGTATTAGGCTTTTACTTCTAGCCAGGATAAAGCAACAGAGGCCAGATTGGTCCTCCTTTGAAAAATCAGTAAAAATACACAAAATGACAGATACTTGACATCAAGCAATGACAGACAGTCATCTCTATCTAACAGATGAAACCAAATAAGTGAGCCCCGTATGTGCCAGTTTCTTGCCTTTTAAGTTTCCAACATGACACAGGGAGGAGGACCCAGGCAATGCTTAGTGGACTTTGAGAAAATGGAGCTGCGTCCAGTAAAACCCAGGCAGTTGGAATTCATAGGCCAGAGAACCTGAGAATACAGAGCTGCACTGATGGTCTCCCTTTGAGTCTTCCAGCAGAATACTGCTTAGCACATGACCATGAGGAAATTAAAGCTGGGTGGAGAATCACTCAAGGGAATTAAGAGAGCAATGCCCAGGGCTCACGAAGGTGAAGAACAGCATCTGTCCCCACCAGCCAGACTGGAAATCTCATAGTCATGGGACATCAGGTAGAGTACTCGGAAAAGACTTGTCTTACCTAAGGGTACAGAACAATTTCCCCACTGAACATTGTTCAAATAACAAATGTTAAAGAATAAGCCAGTTCCAAGTGATTTAACTATGTCTCAAAATTAAAAAAAAAAAAAATTAAATTCTTGATTGTATATGGCCTCTTTAGCAAATTCTCCCAAATGTTGGAGGAAATAACACCAATTCTAAACAAACTCTTCCAGAAAACTGAAGAGAAGGAAATACTTTCCAACCAATTCTGAGAGCAGAATCATCTTCATGTGAATGAAGACAGACATTACAAGAAAACTAGACCTCATAAACATAATTTCTATATAAATTTTCAAATCTAACTTAATAATATATAAAAAGAATAACATATCCTGACTATAGTAGGAAGCTTTTGAAATTACTATTTAATAATCTCCACCTTCTGGCATTCACATACACATTTAATCCTCTCTCTGTGGGTGTGTGTAGAATACTGTATAAGTCATAGGGTGCTACTCTAAAGAGTTGGCTACAAAAAAAAACTGTAACTTCTATCTTGCTTGGCCTCTCTCTTGCCCTCTTATTGGCTCACTCTGATGAAGGGAGCTGCAGTGTTGTGAAATATTCTATGGGCAGACCAAATGTGACGAAGAATCAAGAGACACCTCTAAACAACAGGTGAAGAACTGAAATGTGTCTACCAACCTGCAAGGAACTATATTCTGGCAACAAGCACATGAACTCGGAAGCACATCCTCTTGCCTACATATGACAGCAGTTTTGGCCAATGCCTTCACGTGGCATTGTGACAGACCCTGAAGCAGAGAACCCACCTACATCACCCCAAGATGCTTGACTCTCAGAAACTGAGAAACGAATGTGTATTGTTAAGACACTATGTTGCAGGTTAACTTGCTGCCAGCAATAACAGATAATAAAATAACCAAGTAGAGTTTATTTATGGAAGGCATACATTCAAAAAATTAACTCACCATATTAATATGAAAGACAAACTGTATGATCATTTAAATAGAATCAGAAAAAGCATTTGACGATAGCCAGCATTCCTTTCTGATAAAACATCAGCAAACTCGGAATAAAAAGGATATTTCCTTAATCTGTTAAAAAATTATCTACCAAAAAAACCCCTTTGCTAACTTTATATAGTAAATGAATGCTTTCATAAGCATTCATGAAATGAGGAACATTCCTCAAATGAGAAACAAGAAGGTCTAATCTCACTGCTTCTAGTCAACACTGGGTATGCAAGTCTAGCCAGTGCAATAGGCAAGGAATAAAAGGCATCTAGTTTGTAAAGAAAAAAAAGTAAAGATACACTTTGTGTAGACAACATGATTATCTATGTAGAAAAGCCAATGAAATCTACCAAAAAAGTTACAAAGGATAATCAATGAGTTTAGCATGATTGCATGATTCAGGGTCTGTAACAAAAATCTATTTGTTTCTATACTGGCAATATACAATCAACAATTTAAAAAAAAAAGTATCAAAAAGTATGAAATATTTATAAAAAATGACAAAAAGATATAAGCCCAATACACTGAGAATTATAAAATGTTAAGAAAAAGCAAAGCAGATTTAAATATATCTCCATTATTAGAGAAATAAACTGTGTTCCTAAGTCAGACGACTCAGTATTTTTAATATGTCAATTCTCCCCTAACCTGGTCTACAGATTCAATGCAATCTCAATCAGAATCCTAGCAGGCTTTTTTGTAGAAAATTACAAGCTCATATAGAAATGCAAAGGACCTAAAACAGCAAAGCACCCTTGAAACAGAACAGAGCTGGGAGGCTAACACTACCTGATTTCAAAACTTATAAAGAAAGAGTAATGTAAACAGTGTGGTTATCAGTGAAAAGACAAATAGATCAACGGTATAGAATAGTTCCAGAAATAGAACTATCCATGAAAGAACTGATTTCTTTTTATCCTGGTGCAAAGATCAATGATGCTGAAACAAGTGGATCTCCATTTGCACAAATTTGAACTTCAGTCCGTCTCAGAAACACAAGTGCATTTTTATCCAGACCATATACAAAAAATTAAATGAAAGTAGATCACGGACTAAGATGTAAAACCTACAACTATAAAATCTCTACAAGAAAATATAGGAAACAAACTTTGTTGACCCTTTTTAGGCAAATATTTCTAATACTGAAGCACAAAAGAACACACTGATAAATTAAACTTCATAGAAATTAAATATTCTGCTCTTCAAAAGGCAGCTAGGGGAATGAAAAGGGAAGTCAGACCAGGAGAAATGTTTGCAATGCATCCTTTAAAAAAGGGCTTGTACTCAGAACACGTAACAAACTATCAAAACTCAATAATGAGAAAACAATCCAGTAACAAAATGGACAAAAATCTGAAGACATTTCACCAAAGATGACAAAGGGTGGCAAATAAACACATGAAAAGGAGCTCAGATCTTTTCATTCTAAATGTTAAAATTAAAAAGCCTGACTATACCAAGTACTGGCAAAGATGTGAAGAAACCAGAACTCTTAAACGCTGCTGGTAAAAATTTAACAGTGCAACCACTCTGAAAAACAGGCAATTTCTTAAAAAGTTAAATCTATAATACTGTACAATTCAACCATTCCTCGCCTAGGTATTTACTCAAGAGAAATGAAAAACATGACCATGTAAAAGCTATACACCGATGTTCATAGCTTTAATTGTAATAGCCAAAAAAAACAGCAAAAGTGAAATGTCCATCAACAGGTGACTGGGAAAAACATTACATCCACACAAAGGAATAGTACTCAGCAATACCAAAAGGATGATCTATTGACACATCCAACGCCAAGGATGAATCTCAAAATGATGATGCTAAATGAAAGAAACTGGAGCCAAAAAACATCCATTTATATTTAACTCTAGGGGGAAAAAAACTGATCTAAAGTAATGGCAGATCATCTGTCACCTGGGGAGAAGATATGGGGTGGGCAGAGCACGGGATTACAAAGGTGTATGAGAAAGCTATGGGGGGACGTGACAGCCATGACCCCGACTGTGATGACCATTTTCACAGATATATGTGCATGTGAAAACTTATCACCTTACACATTTTAAATACATGTGGTCTATTATATGTCAATTATCCTCAATAAAGCTTTTTAAAATCTGCGTTGATTTAAATTGTTTGGATAAAACTTCCAAAAACCTGCATTGTGCCAAGGAAAAATTAAGAAGTGATTCTAACTATAGTAAAAACATGAGATCAACAAGAGGCCAAAGCCAGCCATGCCCGTTCATTTAGGAACAAAAGCATCTATAGTTGAAGAGTTGAAAAAAAATACATGACTTGCAAAGCTAAAATACTGAACAAGTGGCACTTTACAGAGCAAGTTTGCTGCTGCTACTATCAATAAGAGATTACGTGATATATGAGTAGCTTGGATTATAAAGTAATTTTAAAAAGGAAAGATCATTATAGTAACACAATCAAGAAAATTTTTCAGAAAGCACAATTAGCACAATGGCTTTCACCCCCCAACACACATATATCATCTTTGGAACTTAGGGCACAGAGGCACATAATGAATACAAGAGGTAAATGTAAATGTAGACAGCATATTAATATCCTTCTTCCATATGACCTTACATATACCTAAAATGCCTACTTTTCCACTAAAGAAATTCTTACCTAATCTGTTCAGTCTGCACAATTCCTTCTTTGTGACCCTCCAAGCGAGCAGCCAATCTCTCTTTATCAAGGCGCACACACTCTTCATCCTGAAAACCATCACTGGTTAGTAAACATTTTAAATTTTTATAAAAGAAAAAAAAAAATTTCATGTAATTTCCCTTATATATATGCCCACTTAAACCACCTATAAAGTTCCAGGCATCACTGACCTTATGTCAATTTTAAGACTACTTTTAGTTACATAAAAACAACACCACTAAATATATGTTGAATCAAGTAAGAATAGAAATGACTAAAAGCTTACAAAAAAACTTGTTATTTTTTTCTCTGATTAAGTGGTTTTCTCATAACATATCACAGCTACTTTTATTCAGAAAGATACCATACAACAAATAAATTCCCACTCTTCAGGCAAGTTTATAACTAAATGTTATGAAAAGCCTTCGCCAGTCAAAAATATTTTGGATCTAGGTATTTTTTTTTTTCATCTGTTGCCCCAGGTCCTGAATCCATCAGGACAGGTCAAAACACTAGAAGTGGTTTTCAAAGTGTGTTCTTCCAAACACTAGGAATTCCCACAAAGTATGCCATAGGCCACTTTTTGACTGAATTCAACCTTGGGAACTCAGCTTTTTAATTTGCATATTAGAATTTCAGGTAAAATTTAATCTGAAAAGTGGTTACTTAAAAACAAAATTTAGTAACTCTAATCTAGCTTAATCTCCATATTCAACAAAGGAGGACCAGAGTCAAGGTCTATGACTAACAGAAATAAAACTGTATAAAAATCATCAGTATATTCGAGACCAAAAAGGACGCTGTGCTCCAGCTCCTGCTCCAACATTGATCTCTCTTGTAAAACTCTTAAGGCAAACATATTGCTCACATGAACACACGGATGATATTTTAGGAAATGCAGTAAGTTTTGCCACTTGTAATAACGGCGTAACATTCATTACCAGAGTTCCTTCGGGAACTGCCGATTTTAAAAACTGCAGCCTAGATTTTAATCAGATATGCATCCCTCCCTTATGGTTTCTCCCTCCTAGCATAGTGCCTTGCAGGTTCTCGACAGATCTGCTTAACTGAAAACTGTTCATATAATACAGCTGTTTAAGTAACTCATTTAACTCTCTAACTGCTCTGGAAATAATTTTATTCTACTTCCTGCAGATTTTTCAAATTATAGGAATCCTAGGAGATGAGCATTTCTGACATGTTCAATTTTTCAATAATTAAACTGTGTTCAATAATTAAACTGTGAATTTCAGGTTTTTCCAAATAAATGGTCTCCTTAAATTCACTGATTTCGTATAGTAGGTCACAACTTCCTTTTATACAAGGGAGTTGGAGAAATTTTCAGTTTTACTACCACAAAATGTGTACCCAGCATAGTGGAATGGCTAGTAGCCAGACTGCCTGGGTTCCAATCCTGTTCTGTGACCCTCCCAAGTCTCTTATTCTCTCTGAGCCGGTTTGCTCGTGGATGACACGCACAGTACTGCCTACTTCAGGAGCTTGTGGTTAAGATTACCTGAGTTGATGTATATAAAGTACAGAGAACAACACCTAACACAGAGCAATAACAATGAGCTGTCATTATTATCATTACCTAAAACACATTTGGCCCCTGTCTCGAAGTATGCTAATTAAAAGTATATTATTTTAGTATCAAATTTCGATCAAACAGTACTATCCCTTTAACAGCTATCTTTCTTGGCCTTAATTGTGTATGCTTTGTTATTTATGTAGCAGGCAAAAGGTACATTTGATTTTTATACAAGTGTGAGATGAAAAGATTTATTGTTTCTAGTCATGTTAACACTTGTGATGACTGTGTTATTCCTATGTTGTTAATTGACATATGACTGGTTTAGTCATTTCTCAGATCTTAAGTATGCCTCTGCTGCAATATCTTCCACTTTCAGGGGCTTTCATATGTAATTCATCTGGGACTTGTTAAAAATTTAAATAAATAGTATCATAAAATTCCTAAGGTTTAATCATCTCATTCAGTGCACTAGCTAATCAACAAATTTTCTTTCCAAAAGTAACTGCATTTCTCATGTGGCTTCTATTTCATGTGAACTATCCTTATTTACCAATATTAATATTCTACTTGCTGGCTATAAAATGCTATAAAAACATATAACCTGAAATGTCAGTATTTTAAGAACTATAATAAGCACTTCATGTTCATAGCTCTTAAAAGTGAAGCAAATTTCCAAACCATCTTATTCCAGCATTAGGCAAACTACAACCCAAAGGCCAAACCTGGCCCACCATCTGTTCTATAAAATTTTACTGGAATACAGCCTTGCCCATTCCTTTACACAGCACTGTCTATGCCTGCCTTCACATCACAATCACAGTATGGAATAGCTGGACAGATGAAATGGCCCCAAAAGCCTAAAATATTTACTGTCTGACTCTTTATAGAATCACTTTCCTGACTCCTGATCTAGTCCAACATTTTCATCAATAAGGAAAATAATTTGTCCATCACATGGCTTATACCTGAAAGATCTTGAGCTACTGCTCAATATGACTATCAATAAACTGTTTATTCTACAATTTTTCCAGAAAAAAAGCTCCTAGGACTACTATGAGCGAAGAATTCTTACTGCTACACAATCCCAATTTCTGTAACAATATGAATCACCTCTAAAATCAAATTCCATTACCTCAATTCGTGGTTTCTTCGCTTCTGCTAAAACTTCATCTGCAGCTCGTTTGACTGTATAAAAAAAAGAAATAAATAAATGTATAGTTTCAGGATAGGTTTTTAAAAGTTCAATATAAACATGGACAAGACATACCTTGAGTAGACCGCTGAAGACCTATTTCTAGAGGGGCACTTCTGTCTATACTCGCTGACGTTGCTGAAGATTTAAAAAAATGAGAGATCAATATTCGAGCACATATATTGGATATTATCATAAGTAAAATGCTGAAGATTTATTATATTACTTTATATATGGTGATTTCCCTAGCTAAAAAATAAGTTTTAAAGCAGCTTTGTAAATGCATTTTATTAGAAAAGATTATTGTGTATTAGAAAGTCTACTAAATGTGCAAATTAATTTTAACAATTTAGCTTATAAATGATTGAGATAATCTGACTGAAATCAACTGGTCACTTCAAAGAACAGACTCCGATACACGTGCATATGGAATTGTATCTAAACATAAACAAATACATAAACATACATATGTGAAGGAAAGGTTACTGTTTAAGTAGCAATCACTTTAAATTGCAATTTTTAATTATTCTAAGTGGTAAAATTTTTAAATTATTTAAATTAAATCATTTAATTTTTAAATGGTTCAAAATGATGAAAAGATAACAAAAGGAGTGTATCTCTCCCCATCTACCTAGTTCCTACCACCTTATGTAACTACTGTTAGTCTCTTGTATATCCTTCTAGAATTTCCTTTTGTAGGTACAAGAAATAGAAAATAATATTTTTATGTCCCCCTTTCTTACACAAAGATAGTATACTATACACACTGTTCTGAACCTTCCTTTTTTAACTTATCAAATATCACCAACATTTCTCGGTATCAGTACATGAAGTATTTTTTAACCCTTTTTTTTATAGCTACATGGTATTCTAGTATATGGTTAAATTATAATTTATGTAGTTTCAGATCAATGGGCAGTTCAATTTAACAGTTTTTGTCACAATAAACAACGGTACGATAAAAAACTTTTTATATACATGTTGTTTCACACATTTCCAAACTTACTTCTAGAATAAAGCCCCAGATGCAGGATTTCTAAGTTCAATCTGTAATGACACATTACTGCCAAATTTCTTCAGCAGGAGTTGTATCAACTGACACTACAACCAACCATATATTATAATATCTATTTCCTCACAGCCTCATCATAGTATGTAATCAAACTTCTATATTTTTAGCTAACAGGAGGAAAAAAATAAAGCTATCTCTGCATAATTTTAAATATGCAATTCTCTCATGAATGAAACTAAGCATTTTTCATAATTTCATCACCTTTTCTGTGAACTGTATGACCAAAATCCATTGTTAGTCTTTTATGTATATATTTTCAGGACCATTTTGTATTATTAGAAAGATTGGCCCTTTTACTGTGATGAATTGAAATATGGTTACCCCATCTGTCGCCTTTTTTTTTGAATAACGCAAAACTCTTTTATTTTTACCATCCTATTAACTAAATAATCCCTACCTTTCCACCACTGATTTGACGTGCCTTTTTCATCATGTTAAACTCACATAACATTTAACAGATAAAGAAATTATTCTATCAATTTCTTCATTCATAAGTTTAACTTACTAGGGTTTTACTGTTAAAGTTCTAAACTCTAGAATGGCTATTATTTTCTCATTGCTCTTCTCTAAATTTCTGACGCTTACTTTATCAAATGAGTTTTAGAATTATCTTGTCCAGTGCCACCTATTCCTCAAGAAAACTATAGGGATTTTTATTGGGATAATGTTAAACATACCAAATTAGTTAAAAACTGATTCTTTAAGATGTTATGTCTTCCTAAGAACAGGGAATGTTTAAAGATTTGCTCAACTCTTTAATTAAACCATTAAATTAATATTTTTTTAATTAGCAAAGCAATATGCTTGAAGATTAAAATAATTAATTTGTCCTACAGAAACCACAGGAAATGACGAGGACGAATAAAGGGCAACTCTATTCTGGATTCTGAAAAGAAAAACCAATTTGCTCTAAAGCACTGTCCCCAAACTAGCCTGTTTCTCAGGCTCACCTGAAACACTTTTTAAAAACAGAGAATCCCAGACTGTATACCAGAAGCAAAAAAAGAAAAAAAAGGTTTTCAAAAAATAAAAGCCTCTGCCTATCCTCCTAAACTCCATCCTCTTCACAGCAAATTTAAGACCCCTCCTCAATCCTCCCCTAGGATTCTCACCCTTTGCTTATCAGTATACTTTGCATGCTTAAGACAAGGATTTTGCATTTTACAGAGCACCCTGCACAATGCCTTTGAGAAAAAGGACTTAGTAGTATGTGCTTGCTGAATGCTCAGTGAGGACAGTGCAGGAAGACAACACTCTTGATGATGGTCTTCCCCTCAATCTCGCTATTAAAGTCATGGAGCAGAATATGGGACAAGACAGCTAATAATGACTCACTTAAAGGTAATAAACTCCACCCCAGGGAAGGTAAGACCAAAAGATTCTGTTATATCAACTTATGTGTACTCTGTAAGACAGCAAGTTAATAACTACTCGACCAGGTACATACCTATTATTAACTACTGTTCTCATTGCTGGGCATTTGACAGCTGACTGCCCCTCAGAAATTGCCCTCTAGTCAAGGTGACAGACAATATATAAGTAAATAAAACAAACACATTATTTCAGGTAAATATAAGGGATTTGATGGAAAATAAATCAGGATGGTACTACCCACAGACAGAGTGTGAGGGAAAACAATGCTATTTTATACTTTAGAATGGTCAGGTAAGCACTCTCTGACAGAATACCATTTGAGTGGAGACCTAAGTGAGGTGGTAAGAAGTGAGCCATGTGGCACTGTGAAGAAACAAAAGTGAATGCAGAGAGAATAGCAACTGCAAAAGCTATAAGGGTTAAAACAGTTAAAAGAACCAATAAGACTGGACTGCTGTAAGCAAAGGAAGACTGGGTGATGAGGTCAGAAGCACAAGCTTCAGGTGGAAGTACTAGCAGGTGGGTCAGGACAGGGAGTATGAGCATTATCCTAAGTGATGAGAAGCTACAGGACGGTCTTGAGCAGGTGAGTGACACAATCAAGTTTACCCATTTTTCCAGACAGGTCACTCTAATGGTCGGCAGAGACTACCCTGTAGAAAACAACGGGTGGGGACCGTGAGAGGGCTCTGTGGTAGTTTAAAGAGGAGGCATGGAGCAGGGTGGGAGCAGACTGGTTTGAAGTTGGCAGACTTTTAAAGATGGAATAGATGTGGGATATAAGAGAAGGGAAATCAAAGGTTCATCTGGGGTTTTTAGCCTAGGCAACCAGACGAATGGGATACACTTACGGAGATGGGAGCACTGGCGAATAGACCTGCTGATCAGTTTTGTTCCCCAGAGGAGGAAAGAAAGGAATCGGCATTCTATTTTCTGGATATGTTAAATTCCATATGCCTATTAAATAACCAAGGGAAGATAGGGAGAGTGAATCTACAAATTCGAAGCATCTGCAGATTCAGCACTGACGGTAAGAGGTGTGCAAAACTGAATGAGAAGTGGACAAGGAGCAGAAAGAGAACCACAAGAGCCGGGCCCCAAATGCCCAGTGAAGAAAGGCTCTCCAAGAGGGCGCAGTCAACAGAAGCAAGTGCTGCTGAGAGGGCAAGTGAGCCAGTGTTGGCCTCAAACTGATTTCTGTGGGCTGGTGAGTGAGGAAGAAAGCCAGGAGGTAGAGGAGTCAAGGGAATCACATAAGGAAGCAGTGGCAGTGATACCACACAACTCTTCTTCCAACAAATTTTGCAATAAAAAGGAGAAGACAAATGGAGTAGATAGTAGGAATGTGGGGTCAAAATTTTTTTTTCAAATGAGCAATGTTGTTCTAGGTCTTCTAAAGAGAATGATGCAAAAGAGAAAACTGGTGATGCAAACAAGAGAAAAGCAACAATTTTCAAAGGCAAAGTGTTTGAAAGTGTGAAAGGAGATGGAATCCATACATGAGGAAGGGGGCACTGGCCTTAGGAACAAGGATACTACATTCACTCTAACAGGAAAGACAGGAGAGCTTATGGACACAGCTACGGGTAGGTCCATTTTCAGTGGAAATACAAATTCTCTTCCCATTGCTTCTTACTTCATATGGGAAAAAATGTTTACTTAAAGTAAGCAATTTAAAAATTACTCACATGCTTCACCATTGAGATATCCAAGTAGATCTTTTCGGTCAGGTCTTCTAACCACAGGAATATTTTCAGTCTGAAATAAAAATTTTAATTAGATAGAAAATCAATTATAAAAAACTTGGTAAAAATAAGTATCATGTAATGTCTGAATTTTGTTCCAACATATCTTGACAACATTTACATAGGATCGTATTTTTAGAAAAAGAGCAGACTAAAAGAACCTATTAAAAACTTGAAAAAAAATCTGGTCTATGGCTATTCTACCCTGAACACGCCCGATCCCGTCTGATCTCCAAAGCTAAGCAGGGTTGAACATGGTTAGTACTTGGATGGGAGACCACCTAGGAAGACTGGGTGCTGTAGGCGAAGGAAGGAGGGAGGGAGGGAAGTCTATTAAAAAGTTAGAAATGCTAAAAAAAAAAAAAAGACAGCTTTGGCTTTTTTAAAAATCTGGAAAAATTTTAAGCATATTAAATTTGGGTAACTTTTACTCTTGAATTCAATTAAGATATACAAAAGACAATCATTAGAAATGAAACAATGACTCCCATCCCTCTTCAAAATATCAATTTGAGTCTTTTTTATTCCCTTCGCTAACTCTGTATTTAGTTTTCTACTCTGCCATCTTGACCACAACTCAAAATTTCTTCTTTTGATCTGAAACCCTTGGGGGAAAGTTACCCACAGCAAATGATACCTACCTACTATTAACTAAATCAAAAAAGTTTTAAAATGAATTCTACTTACAGCAGCACGTCGGACATAAACAGGATGAGAAAGGTGCACATTATTGAGAAGAAATAAGATAGAATCCAATGTATAGTACTCTCTGGGTTGGCCTTCCTTCCCAGTGCTGAAATATAATTAAGGCAAGAGTTTTACTCACAATTCTATTTCAATTCTTTAGGCTTAATTATATGTATTAATTTACCTATACCCACCTTGCTATCTAACAATGGATCTAACATGGCTAACAAAAATACAATGTACGATATTTAATAAGTACAACTGTCATTAAGGCAAAAGAAACACGAAGGCAGACAATGTCAAAAAGCAAGAAGTACATATTCATACTCTAAGGCACTACACACTTTTTAGAACTTGGCACAAATTAGGTTCTGGGCTTTGTCAACATAGAAACTATTCAGTAACACATTCAAGAGGATTCGTAAGAGAAAAGAATCAAACTGATTAGGAGAACCACAACTATTACTGGTGCTAAACTTAGAAGAAATTGATCCTATGACTCCTAAGTAACATTCTCAAAGTAAACACAACAATAAACTTCGGAGGTATAATTCTGGCAGCCTTCAAATTAAACTTATGATGTAAAGCCAAAATAAATTGTACCTGTGATAAACGAGGTAGTCTAGGGATACATGATGTTTAATGAAAGCAAATAAAAACTGGCTCAACAAATGTTAATATCCAATCCCCCCCACCCTATATTTTCCCCATCTAGAAATGTCAAAGTATCTGAATTCATCTGAATACTGCCCAGTACAATCGGCCCCAAATCTAATTTTCTAGCCTCCATATCCACTTTTCCTCTAAGATGATTTATTTCAAACCGCACATCACTGTCAATTACTATACTATGAAATCTAATACATGGGTAACAACTAGGGGATTTTTTATGACATGGAAAGGCAAAATAACAAACTGCACGTGATAGGTAGGTTTTACGCTATGAATACAAACATATATACATGTACACAAAGATTACTAGCAAATAAAGGTATATTTATTGGTGTGATTCACTCTTGCAAAAGTTTGAAATCTCCTATTCTAAGCAATCTTTTTTCACTACTGGCTTCACTAAATTGCTGTCAAAACATTTCCTTTCCAGCATTCATGCCTTTTAAGCATACAGTTCCCTTGTCCTGAAAGACCTAATTCACCATTTCACCCTCAGAACCCCTATCCATTAAAGCTTATTCATTTGTTCACTCATTTATTCAAGAAAAATCTGTAGCATGTCTACATGCCAAACAGACTTCTATGAAACGTTTCCTAACATTCCAAGCTGGAAGTGACTGCAAAGACCTAGAGGTTGTAGCTTCTCTATTCTGATTAGATTAACCTCGGAGGCAGAGACCAGGATCCAAAGAATTTTCCTATTTCTCAGATTGAACCGCTCAACACCCAGACTTCTTTTTAACCTTTTCTTTAAAGAGAAAAAAAATCAATTAAAACTCCAAATGCAATTTTGTCTGTGCAAATTCTTTGGAAAGGGCAAAACACAGGAAAATCAATATGTCATTTGTTAACATTTCATAAAGCTAATTAAATCACAAGCCCCGGAAGCCAAAAACCAAAAAATTAAATCCAACTAATCAACTACCTTTCCCCCAGTTTTTCATCAACTCTTCATGAAGCCCACTATGTCCATTCAAACAAAATGAGTACGGAAGTTCCAGCCCAAGGTTCCAATTATCCAAATGAAACACCCATGAAACAGACATCAATAAAAAGGCCCAAACGATTCTGACCCATCCCTACTTTTTTAATGACTTAAAATTCAGGACACCCCACGTGGATCGATGTCCGAAAACACTTTTCCTTAAAACACATTTCCCAAAAATCACACACACACACACCATCAACTTCTGACTCGGATCTGCGAAGCTCACTCCATGTCACCATCAAGTTTCTCCCTGAGGAAACTCCTGCCTGCACCTCTAACACCATCTGGATGACTCCTCCAAAGCCACCAAATCTCCCCGTCCTAACTCCATGTAGTGAGTGGGTTCCCTGCCCTCTCTCCTCCAGGGAATCGCGACAGGAGATCAAACTGGCCAGGAGCGGCAAGGGCCAGCGGACAGAGACAGCCACAGCACCAGGCGGCCGCGAAAAGGCAGAAGCACTGAAAACACAAAGGGGCGTCCCCGGGAGCGCACCCGCACCCCACACGCACCGGCGAGACGGCCGGCGAAGTCAGAAGCTGCCCGGCACCTTCCGCCTTAGCTTCCCCGGGACCGCGGGGCACGGGCGACTCCAGACGCCGCTGCCTGCTCGCCCTCCTCACCGAAAAGTGCAACTTCGACTCCGGAGAAAAACTTTTCCCCGGAGCACCCGCTTTTTTCCCATCCCCAAGGGGGACGGGGGGGAGGGGCCAGGAAAGAGGTCGCCTGGGGGCGCCCGACTCTGCCCGGCCACCCCCGATCCACAGCTCTGCCGGACTCACCCCCAAACCACATAGTTGGTCTTCACATTCTTGGGCCAGGAGAACTCGCCGAAGATCACTTCGTCTCCCTTCACCACAATCTCCTTCTTCTGGATGTTGTACTGTCGCAGGACACTGAGCACGTCCGCCATCTTCACCCCCCTCGCCGCCGCCGGCCCCGGGCGCCGCCGCCGCCGCCGCGCCTGCCTCGGTCTGCCCCTGTCGCCCCGCTCTCCTCCTCCGTCGCCGCCGCCGCCGCGAACCAACCGCAGCCGCACTCGCAGCCGTCCGCGCCTACGCCAACAGCAGGGGCTGGAGCCACCAGGCCGCCGAGGACCCCGCGCTGGGAGGCAAGGCCCCGCCGCCGGCTGCCCGCGGAGAACGCCTGATGCGTGCCTCCCGCGCCGCGCGGCCGCCGCTAGGGGGCGTCGCCACCGCCCAGGAGAACGCCCCTCCCAGACTGCCCCTCGGCACCGGCCCGACTCCCGGCCCGCACCTCCGAGCGCAGGGACGCGGCTCCCACGTACGACGCACGTACGGGACACACCGCCGGGCGCACGCGCGCGGAGCACGTACCTCGTCCCCCACCCCCGACCCCCCGATCCCCGCCGCGCGCACGGCGGGCGACAGGTGCGCGCGCACCTGCGCGAAGAGGCCACGCCTCCCGCCCTAAAGTGCGCGCTGAGTGCTCGGTGACTACCCCTCAGTGCGGCCAAAGGCTCTCGGGTCCCTCCTTTGGCCACGATGGAGCTTGGCAAAAGATTTGCAGAACACTAGACTTACCTTTCCATGTAGGTCAGACCCGGGCCTAGCAAGTGGCCTCTGGATCTTAGTGATTAAGCCCCTTTAGAAGGGCGAGGTTTGGGGTCGTATGGGCTTTGGTGGATTCGCGTACTGGAAAGGACCTAGTAGTAGTCCAGCGGAGGTCAGTCCGGGTCACCACATTTGTTACTGCTGTTTGACCTTGGTCAAGCTATGTACCTTCTCAAAGCATCAGTTGGGTGATGGAGAAAATGGATGTAGAATGAGAATTAGGTGAAAGGGTCCAACAGATCATCAAAATGTCACAAATGTGGGATCTTCCCTCCCAACTCCTTAGATGATGACTTTTTTCCATCCTGATGAGGAAGAAAAAAAAAGTCAGATTCCACCCTGGCCATTTCCAGTATGGAGTTCGCACCTCCTACTCATGTCTGCATGAGTTTTCCCCAGGGAGTCCGGGTACTCTGGTTTCCTCCATGTTCCAAAAATGTGCAGGTGAGGTTCCCTGTTGTGTCTACATTGTCCCAGCCTCAGTGAGTGTGAGTAGGTGTGAGTGGCCCTGTGATGGAGAGGTGGCCTGTCCAGGGTGGGTCCCACCTAGTACCCTGAGCTTGTTGGAAAGACTCCAGCCACCCACCGTCCTGAACTCAAACGGGGTTAGAAAATCATTACCTTACTTGTTTTTATTTATCATTCTTAATTGTTAGCTCACTATGATTTCACACACGCCTGCACTCACTCAGATGGGGACCATGTAGAGACACCAGTGGGATGTGGGCGGAAATACAGGCAGCATGGAGAAAAGTGCACACCACCCAGAGAGTCACTCTGGCCTGAATACATTTTTTTTTTTTTTCTCATCGAAGTTATAACTAAATGACCTTGAAGAAAACAATGTCACTCGAGGACATGCTGTATTATGGATAGTGTCCTAAGGAGGTAATTAATGATGGGATTATCTTTTTCAGTAAGGAAACCAGAGTGACTGGGTTTAGTGTTGTAGTAAAGGATAGTGGTATGTGAATGAAACAACAGTATTTTATAGGAGGTTAGGCAGCTAACTGAGAAGTGTTGAGTGTTTTTTGAAAATAAAAGAAGTGCATGGCTTGGGGAACAATTAGGTTCAGTGGAGACCCTAGAACTGTCAACTAAAACTTCATATGCTTTAGCACTGTTAGGGCTCTTTGACAAGATGGGTGCACTTTGGTGGCTGGTCCTAATGAAACACTGAAGTAATAATCTTCTAAAGAGTCAGTATTGATCATGCTTGTTCAGACCTTTCATGAAAAACAACACCAACAACAACAAAAGTTTTGAATTTAGGATCCTGGAAACAAAATATTTTGATAGGCTTCGTTTAACTTGAAAAATATACTACAATCATTAAAATATTTTTATTAACACATTTTATGTATAATTAACCTAAGATGTCTTTTGCATTGTCAATTTTTTCCTAAGATTTGTAAAAAAGGGTTTCTCATACTCATTTGTTAAATTTGAAGAATGATAGAAAATTCTAATTACCCAATGGACATTTTGAGAGTTTAGGCATTATTCTGAATCTGGGACCTAAATTGAGAAAAAACAAAATTAAGAATAGTTGCTACAGTGAACAAAAGTTATAAATATCTAAAGACAAGAAATATTTACAAGCAACATTGTAAAAACAGCAATAGACAACAATTGTATAAGGGACTAAATTTTTTCCAAAGGAATCTTTTCAAAATAATTTAACAATCTGTTAAAAAACACCGAGAATCAACAAATATTTTGGTGACGAAAAGGAGCCTTCTATTAATTTGGTACAGGATAACAATTCTTTTACAGAAAAAAAGACCCAAATTCTAATTTTACTCTTTTGTACATTATTCAGATATTGACTATGTAAGATTTATAAATATACATTTATGCACATTTGGATTTAGGCATAAATGAATATACAAATAATATATTTAAAAATTTTAAACTATAGCCTTAATAATGTTTATTAAATAAAACAATGTATAGATCATATTAAATTTAACATCTTAAACAGTAATAATAGTTAACAGAAAATTATATTGATTGTCATACAGTCTTGTATTTCTCTTTAATTACTATCACCTAATATTGTCAACCAGTCATATCAATTATGATATTTAACCAATATAACCATCTTCTTTTTCTCCAGGCACAGGAGAATACCATAAGACAGAAAAACAATAATTTCTTAACTACTTTCTTCCATAAATGTGCATTTTATGTTATTTTAACAATTTCGAGGTGGTAAAAATAAGCACACATAGATATCATATCACTCAGAGACATTTGCATATTTTCTTAATCTGTTGCCACTGTAAGAAATAAGAATAAAAAAAATTATGTTTGCAACCAATTTTTTTTATCTGCTTTTTACTTAGAAATTGCCCAGGCATCAAAAGATTAGTTATTAGTTAACTTAATCATTTGTCTGAAGTCGTAAAGTTAGTTAGGGATCTATAATTTACAATTATAGTGAACACATTAATTTTAATCCTGTTATACAATGATAAATTAACTCTCAAAACCAGCATAGGAAATTTAGGAAATTTAATCGTGATAAATTTAACCCTAGTCTGTGCAAAACAAAATATTGTGTTGACATTGTTTTTACATGGTAAATTAAAATTTACAAACTCTTAATCATGCCAAAAGCTCTTGTATTGTAACTATGTAACCAGGGCTATTCAGTAAATGCACTTTTCAGGGTTCACAAAATAAAACTGAGTTTGACAACTTTTTTTCAGATATCATGACTGTATATGAATTGCATATTCCTAGAGTGAGCACACGACTGCATGTTTTTGTTTGATCCATTAGTTAATCTTTATATTTTCAAGAGAGGGAAAAGCAGAACAAAATGAAAAGCGGTCGTCTTCAGACAAATGTGAAATTACCACTCCAAAAAATTTATATTTTCTATGCAAAGAGAGAAGAGAAATTTAGATGTAGAAATACTCATTTTAATGTGTACACACACAAAAGAGTGTTATTATAGCTGATTTAAAGAATAACTTGGGCCCTGGACAATTATATAATTAAAAAGCCAAACCTTATCAATCTTCAAAATGTGGACATGAAGGAGCAGAGTCTCCTACCGTAAATTAGAAAAGTCTTTCTTATACACAAACAAGACAATTTCCTCATGAGGATTTATTTTTGTTCTGAAACACTTCTTAAATGAACAATCTTGTTCTTGTCAAAGGTAGACAAAGTGACTAGTGCAGTTCTAAATTGTCCCTCTTATAATTGTGACAGAGAGATAAGCACACAAGTTAACATTAGGGTGTAAGAACATGAAGGAAGCAGGGTTTGGGGCATAGAAGTGGCAATTTTCAATTGAGAATACCCTGTGAAAACTGCAGCTGCTTCCTAAAGATGGTACTTATGAAACCTCATTGTCTCTGGAATTTGGCCAAAGTCTAATCCTCACCAAACACAGGTGGGCTAAACCTCCTGCTTATAAGCAGATAAAATTAAGCAGAGCAGGGACACAAAGACAAAACTAAAGAGGAAGTTTTTATGTAATTTTTAAGTGGAGACTCAAGGCAAAGTTGGTTCAAAGGCACTGGTTGGGAGCCAGGTCAAGGATAGATGTTCAGGGCCTCTGCATGTCTGCTTCTGAAGGACCACAGGAGAAAGGGTTCAAATGCTACAAAACAATTTCACTAAGGAACAAATACAAATCTGGTCAGATAACAATAGAGTTTTCCTAGGAAAGGAGATAAAACCCAATGTGAAATACTTGAACAAAATGTCGGAGCTCAATTAAACATACCTCCCCCATCCAGGTATGATGGCCTTAACCAGAAAGAGACACAAGAGATTTCAGAGGTCCAGACTAGAGAGTCTGGGGTCCCAGTCTGTGGCAGTGAGGATCTCTGCTGAATCTTGACGGAAACATCAATTCTGTCAATGACCTTCAAAGTCTAGCAGGAACACACTGTGGAGAGAGGCGTACCAATCATTACATCGTAAAGAGTTAGAGATTCAGGGGAATATGCTTTTTTTTTTTTTAAATGCTACTGAAATTTCTGTCTTCAGTGTGAAGCAGATAATTTACTAAATTATAAACATGAGTTTATTTACACTATGTGTCTTAAATTTTACAAGACACATTATTCTTCTGCATCAGTAATTAAAGCTTTCCATACTAATAAATGAATTTTTCAGTCTCAAATATGATTATATTCACCAGCGAAGTTGAAAACATAGCTCCGCCATTCATACTCTTTAAATTCATAAGAAAAGAAAAGAAAAATACAAGGTTAGCCTCCTCGTGACTGAAGAAAATGAACAAGGCAAAAGTAACATTGACCCCTGTAGAGACAGAAAACACAAAATTCCAGAATGCAAAGGTTAGAAAACATCTATCACAGAACGCTGTTTGCTCAACACGGGATGGCACTCAGAGTTATTAATTTGCCTAGTACAAGGGTTATAGACCACCAGAGATCTTCAAAAAATAATTTCCTCACACTTCAAAAAAAAAAAAAAAACAAACACACATTTTCCGGTCTTGGTATTCGAGTTCATTGACCCAGAAATTTAATAACACACATTTTATGGATAGAGAACTGATATAGAAGTTAGTACTTGGCAGAAAATAACAGCAAATACTTTCGTTAGAACATACCAGATACTAATTCTTCAGAAAACTGAAGTGGTAAAGTTACCACATTCTTTAAAGGAAGTTCCCCTAATCAATGACATATCAAAATAAAAATATACTAAGGGCATACTTGGTTCAAAAATATTGCTCCCAGTTCTTCCATGTACTGGGTTTCTTTCACCTGTTCTCCAGGCTCAGAGCATTTAAATATCTTTCAGTTTGACCCTTAAAATATCTAAATAAATCTTTAATTCTTTCCATTTTTACTATGCAGTCGCATATTCTAATGTACCTAATAAAAGTATTTCTTATTCATTTCATTCTTGAATTAGGATATATGCCTTCTGAGTATAAGAAGTTCAAATAACATCTGACATCTCCATTGTTACAGCTTTTTATCCCTGGGTTTCTATAAGAAGACTAGATAGGTCCTTATGTTATAATAAAAAAAAAAATATATATATATGTATTTGGGTTTTGCTCCTGGTTTAGTTCCTAAATTTGAATTGGAATTTCCTGAGTGGTTGAAGTGTCTTTTGTTATTCATAACAAGTCCCACTCCCCAGTACCTGAGTTTATGTTAATGAGGTGATTCCTGGGGCATTCTTATTAGTTTCAAGGGAGGGGTTGGCTGTGTTTAAGGGTTGAACATTCAATACCACCCCTCTCTAGCACTAAGGGCCCATGATTTCACCAGTCTTGCTTATGCAATTAAACTTTGATGAAAACTCTCGAACAATAAGGTTTTCAGGGGAACTTCTGGGTTAGTGAACATATTGATTTGCTGGGAGGGTGGTGTTTACCTGGAGAGCATCTGCAAGCTCTGCAACCAACCTCCCCCCAACTCTGTCCCCCGCGTCTCTTTTATTTGATGGTTCCAGAGGTGTACCCTTCATAATACAACTGTAAGGCAGCGCTTCCTGAGTTTTGTGGGTTTTTTTAGCAAATTATTGAACCTGAGGGGAGGTTGTAGTAGCATCCAAATTTGTAGATGGGCAGGCAGAAGTGCAGGTAGCCTGCCCCCCCACCCCCATTTGTGGATGGTGTTTGAAAAGGAGGCAGTCTTGCAGAGCTGAACTCGCGGGGATGGTTGCTAACTCTAGGTGGTGAATGTCAGCATGAATTGATGTCAGGGCATTGGAAAACTGGTTGTTTGGAAAAACAGTCCTTCTGAAGCTTTCCTGCAAAATAATAATGTGTTGTAATTTTTGTATTGGTAAAATAAGAAACTCTATAATGCCAAAAGGCTTACAATGAATTTCAGTAACGGTTTTGTCGACGTAAGAAACATTCGAACCTGTAGAGAATTTTAATGAATTTATTTAAGACAAACTGACGACAACTGCCAGGAAGCAAAATCTCAATGGACTGAGAAAATGCTCTGGAGAATGGCAGTTTTGCAGCTTATTTTATACATTAGAATCAAAGGAGGAGACGTAAGAAGGATTACATGAAATCCATTCATGGTAGATTAAGGGAGAAGGAAAAAGCAAAGGAGGGGGGGGAATCTCTGGGATTGGATAACAAGCAAAATGTTGAGACACATCCTTCTTTTACACTGGTGGGTACAGGATAGTAAACGTTTACAGCACATAGAGGTGTGATGCAGGGAATAAGATAATAGTGAGGGGTTCTGTGGTCTCCTGCTCTGCTGCTGGCAGTTGTGTCTAGAGAGATCTGGAAAAGATTACTCTGACATTTCAAAAGTATATTATCTTAGATGTAAAAAGACAACAGATGGGCTCACTGGAGGTAAATATTAACCTTTGTCAAGGAAGCTACAGGTGACCTGCTTTGAGCTAGGGATTTTTATGTTCCGACCATTTTGTGTGATTACTTTCAGTCTTTGAGTTTGTAAGGCCTGCCTTGCAGGCCTCCTCTGAATTTGTCAGATTTGGTTATGTGACCCCTTTTTCATCCACAGTTTTAAATTAGTGTGATTTTAATTACAGCTGCAGTATACTTGGGGGAAAAACACAAGGGGGAGACATTGTTCAGTCTATAACAATTCATGGGCACACAAATTTGTTTTCCCTTTTCAAAAGGTGTGTAATAGTGATGCCAAACTGAAAATAGGACACATCTTTGTGAACTGTGAATTTTACACCATGTTCACAAAATTGAAGAAAAGATAGAGTGTTATCGCTTATGGGCAGGTTGTATACTGTGCCTAAAACAGTAACTGCCACAGGAAAAGAATGAAGTAACGTAGTAAAACAAAAACAGAAAATTAGCGCAATGCAAAATTCACAGAATGTTCACAAAATACACAAGACAGTAATGAAACATCAGGCTTTCTCTAGGCTGTTTTAGGTTATGTAGGCTGAAAAATAGTGGTGGGCTGAAAAAAATGGTCCTTTCCCCAAAATATCCTGGTTGAATCCCTGGATATTTTTGGAAATACCTTTCTTGGAAAACTTTGAGTCTTTGCAGATGTAATTTGGATACAGACCTTACAAAGGTCATCCCGGATTATCCAGGTGGGCACTAAATCTAATCATTAGTGTCCTTATTAGGGACAAACAGGAGAGGCCATGTGAAGAAGCAGTGATTGAAGAGATGTGGCCACAACTCAAGGAAGCCGGGGAACACCTGGAGCCACAGGAAGGTGGAAGAGGAAGGAAATGAATTCTCCTTTACAGTAGTCTCTACAAAGAACACCCACCGCCTTGCCAGATTTTGTACCTGCAGCATCCAGAACTGTGAGAGAATAAATTTCTGTTCTTTTCAATTGGTGGTAATGAGTTAGAGCAGCACTAGGAAACTGATAAAATAGCTGACTCTGGAGGGCTCACGATCACACAATCTCTTTTTTTTTTTTTTTTTTTAGGTTTCTTTGGAGGGAGAATTTGCAAAGCTTCCCAAGAGGGCTAGGGTCCACAGGTTGAACCCACTACAGAGGACCTCCCTTAAGAGCTCTTTTGAGTAAAAGATCTAATTTAGTGAGCTTAATTAGATCTGCTCTTGATGTCAAACAAAATGTATGAGCTTTCATTGACAATTTAAGCAACAAAAACACAAGTTGAAGAAAAAAAAAACCCTATAAAGATATGTCGATTATTTGAAATGATGTCATGTTGAGTCGTGAAAAAAAAAAAAGTTATAAGGCTGTATTTACCAATATTCTTTTTATTTTCCGAGAAGCTGTGCTAGCAAACTATTTCAACAGATGTGGTCCATAGAGCCGAAGTGCCCTCCACCAGCGGCCTGCCGGCTCCAGTGCTCCTGCGGCCGCAGGGGTCTCCTCCACGGCGCTCGGCGGGGCTTAGAAGCTGGAGGGGTCGCCCGGACACGACGACCCCCAAGTCTCAGCGCAGCGTCTCCTGCTGCCTTCCTGCAGCCAGGGGGCGTGCGGTGGGGTCTGCGGTCTCCAGCCACCGCGCCCTACCGGCGGCTCCCGGCATCTCCGCGCCCAGGTAGGACCTGACGCTGGCCACTAACTGTCTCTACGCCTTAAGGATGTTCGCGTCGCGGAGGTAGTAGAGGCTGCTGCTGTCCATGTTGCAGCCACAGCCACCTGCGCCGCCGTCAGCACCTGCGAGTCGCTGGGTGACAGGTCAGCTGTACTTCGACCCGGAGCTTCCACGGCCGGCACGGGCTTCGCGGGGCAGCACCAGGAGGCAGGACGCAGGCAGGCCCAGGCCCGGCGCCCGGGGACGTTTCGGACGCGCCACCGTGGTCAGTGGTGGGCGTGGTGGTCAGTGGCCGGCCGCAGCCCGCGCCGCTTTCTCTGGGCTCCCGGGGCCGCCCGGTGGGGCACCCGCTGTGCCGAAGGAAGACCTGGGTATGGCCGGGGCTGACCGCAAGTCCTCCTCCCCAGCGCCTAGCGAAGGGCAGGCTGCCGGTACAGTCTTGCCCCTGCTGTGCTGGGCGTCCCCGGTGTGTTCTCACCACGCACGAACAAAACGCGTGCTTCTTACTGTGCTACTGTAGACATCACGGTTACCACCAAAAGTCATCACTTCTGTGGCTGCCCATTCAAGCACAAAGAACTTGAAAATTATGATATATCATGCTTAATTCAGGCATACCATTTTTGTCTGAAGTACTGTCATTGTGGGATCCCTTTTTTAAAATCTGTCCAATTAATTCTGGACTTAACCATAGGTCATCTCTGCTATATAGAAATTAAATTTTGACATGATTATTTCACCTCATAATGGTCTTTATTTTGTAAAACTATCTGAGACAATAAGCCAAAATTCTACTTCAAAACCAAAAATAACACAGTAAATTTCCTAAATGCTATCTTTTGATTGATTTAAAAAACAAAACAAAATCCCATGACACTATAGATAGCATATCTAATTTTTAAAGTTAACTTTGGATTTATGAAGAATGACTTCACACCTTTTGGGGTATTTGTTTTTGCAACTATCCTCTTTTTATGAAGTCAGGAAGCGTAGCCTACTTGAAAGTAGAAAACTATCAGAGACTTAAGATCCAATTTTGTAACCTGGTAACATGGATATTAAACTTAGTTGAGCATGAAGGATGGAAAAAGGTACGGATTGCTCTAATAATTGTTTAGAATGTAGCCATACCATTTGACCTTTGACCTTACTTAACACATAGATTTCAATGTCTTCAGTTAGTTAGGAGATGACCCACCTCATCTTATAGTGACTGCACAGAGGCCTATTATTACTATGACTCAGCGGCACAATCTCGTCATTAGCAGCACTGGCCTATTTTCAAAGGCATGGCAGGATACCTCTGGGCTCTTTTTAAGTTTTATTTTCTAAGTTCACTTTTACTTTGAAGGCACAATCTTTGTTTTCTTTGGAATGAACGTTCTAAATTGAATTACTTTTTTAACTATGAGTGTAAAATTCACTATTCCCATGATTGCTATGGATTCTAGATCAATGTCCTTATTTTAAGACGACATATTTAGGCTCTTAGTTCACCAACATAGAGACCTGTCCGACAGAAAGTTGCGAAGATGCTGTCATCCTTAGGTACTTGGATTGTTTTGGACAGTCATTGTGTTTTTAGTCCTTTTCGCCAGAATGTTGGCCATAAAGTCACGCACACATACGATGAGCCTTTATGTGTGTCCCTAACCCAGACAGAAACAGATGCGAGGCTTGAACAAGCCCTGGAGACCAGCAGGTGAGGTTCTGGCTGGGACCGAGGGCGGAACTCGCCGGGACCGCCAGGAATCAGAGTTCCAGCTGCGCCGCTAGCACGGCGGTGCGGGAGAGAGGAAGCTCGAGCACGCCCCCCGAGACCACGCTGACAGCGGACGCGAGAGTGGCCGGCTGGCGGAAGCGGGGCCGGGCTGCGGAGGCGTGGTGGGCGGCACGGGGCGGGGCCCGCCGTCGGGGGCGGGGCCCGCCGGCGGAGGCGGGGCCGGGCTGCGGGGCGGGGCCTGCCGGCGGAGGAGGGCTCTCTCAGGCCGCTGGCGCACCAGCCTCTCTTCACTGCGGCCCGTTCTTGGACCATGTTTTGGCGCCGTGTGGTGCTGGCAGGGACGCGTGTCGCCCGGAGCGGGACAGGCTCGGCGGGCTGGCTCGGCGGAGAAGCTTTCAGGTACCGGGCGCGGCGTGCACGGCGGGCTCGGCGGGGTGCAGAGGCCTCGGTACCTGGCTCCGGCGCCGCCTGGGTCCCAAGTCCTATCGAGCGGAGGCCCGGAACTGGTGGGGAGGGGGTGGTGCCCTGAGAGGTCGTGAGACTTAAGGATCCGGTAATTGGTTCAGAATACTTGAGTCGTGTCCGCTTGGACCCCGCCCCCCCATGACTGCCAGATAAAATACAAGATGCCTTAATAAATTGGGATTTCTGACACACAGCGAACAATGGTTTAGTCTTAAGTATATCCCAGATACTACACAGGACGCACTCAGACTAAACAGTCGCTTTGTATCTGAGATTCTAATGTAATCGAGAGTTTTGCATTATTATTTGCTACTCTCTCTGATAACCCTAGTGTAGGAAGTGAAGGGGACGCTTCCTAATAATTGGGCACGTCTTTGCGGATAGGGACTGTGATTTATGTATGTTGAGGTCGCCGTAGGCTACACCGAGGACAGTGATTTCCCTCTCTTGCCCGTATTCCAATACCCGCAAGGAAGATCCACTGGCTGAGCTGATACTGTGCCCACCCCTGCCTAGACCGGGCTGTTCTGCCAGCTCGCAATTCTGCGCGGTCCACTGCGCATCTCTCCCTGCCTGGGAGTCTCTTCCTACCCATTCGATCTGGTAACTCCTGCCAGTAATGATATGTCTCTCTGGATCATTTAGCATTTTGCCTGCTAAGCACATAGTAGGCGCTCCATGCATATGGCATGACAAGTGGGTGCTTCATCGTTTGAAGTGAAAGGTTTATTGTGCACTGACTGACTTCTCCGTTGATGTCCCTCTCCTTAACAGGCGATAATTTTTGCAGAGCTCAACTAGAATAAGGAGAAAGGCCCCTTCCAGAAACTGTCTCTTTTAGTTGGCAGGGAAGGGGGTCATATTTCAGAATGCACCTTCCACCTGCTCTCACTACCCCCCCAAAAAAAATCCTCTTAAGAAAGTTCTACTGGAACCCCTCTTCCAATAGTGAACATTGTAGTAGATGGTTTAGGGATGAAGAATGCTGGAATTGAGATGGAAAGGGCTTGTTTTCTTAGCTGATAAACCAAATAGACTTAGACTGCTGATTTATTCCACTCAAGCACCTTCTTAGGTGCAGGACAGCACTGATTAACCTCCTTTCTTTTCTGGTTTAGGTTCCAGGAACTCAGTCTGCTTTTTCCTTCAAGCTGCACTGTCTAAGTTGGCTACCGTTTGTCTAGCTTGCTTCTAACCTCTGTCTGAGATGAGCACACAGGTCTTTTTCCTTTTAAAGATTTCCTTGCTAAACTATTGGGAAGCAAGAACAATATATTGTAAACATTGGGGAATTACAATGTTCCATTTCAGTAGTTTCTATCTCTAACTCTTCTTTATTATCACTGAAAGTGATGTTTGTTATAGCTTCCTTATTCTAAGGGTACAGGCATTGCTATATAGAAATGCTTATCATCCAAGGATAACATGTAAAAAGCCATTTAAACTAGATTCTTAAAATAGTACTAAAGCTTCATGCTATACAGTAAAAACAAAAAGAAAAAAGAAAAAAGGTTTGGTGGGTACCTTAAGAAAAAGCTAAACATTTTAAAAAGTAACATACTTTTATAGTTAACGACATTTAAATTTTAAGTACTCACAGTGAATAATTCAAGTGTTTGGAGGGAAAATTTTTTCTATCAAAACTTGAGTTTGTAACAATCATCAGGAGAATATTTGAAGCTTTAATTCTTTCTCTCACCCTCTTAATCCCTAGATATTAAAGTAATTCTTTTTTGGAGCCTCTTATTTTATAATCCTTTTCGTAAGATTTGTAATTTCACCCTGCAATTAATTTGCATCGTGAGGTCTGATATTGTCCCGACCATGCTGGGCCTGGCTGATCATGAAAGAGAGAGCAGCTAGGGAAATTCTAGGGGTAGGCAGAGAGGTTTGATGTACTAAACTGGTCAGTTTTTTAGTGAACACTGTCCTGTTGCAATGAATGTCTCCTTTTACAAACTCCCAACAGCTTGGTTTTGGAAAGAAATACTGAAATAATGAGGGTCTTTGTAATTAGGAAATAACAGTAATAATGTCAAACGTTATTGAACATATACTGTGTTCAAGGCACTGGTCTGCTTTCTGTAAATCAATTCATTAATAGTCACAAAACTTTGTGGTAGGAGTGATGATTTGTTCTTACTTTACAGATTGGGAAACTTGGAGCTATGGATTGTTGTTGTTTAGAAATTTTAGTTTCTTTAAAAATTTTTTTTCACTTTTAAAACCTCTCCGTTTCTAAATATATTTTTAAATTTTTAAAAACTTAATGAAATTTATTAATAACATTATATAAATTTCAGGTATACAATGTTATAATTCAATATCAATAGACTTCTGGGATCTTCATAGGTTATCTGTGTCAAAAAGTGTTCATGGAGTTTTGGCATGTTTCGATAAGAAAATGGAAACTACATTTTAACCAATAGTCAGTCAGGTCATACGGCCTATCATCAGGACAGTCTTTTTGAAATTTGGTGCCAGGCTTTAAACACAATAAATGTGATTTCATCAAATAATTAAGGGCATTGGGAGGTTAGTTAGAGAAGCACACAGGCCCTTTTGGTCTTAGTAAAGAAATACTTTGTAAACTGATATTTTGTACTGATAATAAGTAAAACTTTTTTCTATTTCCTAAGTTTGGATATATATTTGCATATGAAGTTTTCTTCACATAAATCTCATCTCACGTATTATCTCTAATGTTCAATAAACTGTGCTACCTTTAAAAATCCCTTTTAGGATGGGGAACAGCATGTCATCATCATCTTTGGGGAAGCCAGGAACTGCTCCTGCAGATCAGATCCAGGTGAGTGATGCGGGAGACGCAGTATAAAAACTTTCCTGTATGGAAAAAGAATTTTGTCTTACACATTGAATGTGCTTATTCAGTATCCAACCTAATATAGTTCAGCAAATGTATTACTAAATTAATATCTATTTTAATATCTACTACCCAAATAATTTCTGTAACAAAAAGGTCTATTTTGATAGTCAAAATTTATGAGGTTCATTCTTCTTCTTTTTTTTTTTTTTTTAATGCCTACAGCACCTGATCTTCCTAGGTGGTCTCCCATCCAAGTACTAACCAGGCCCAACCCTGCTTAGCTTCTGAGATCAGATGAGATCGGGCTTGTTCAGGGTGGCATGACTGTAGACTATAAACTAAGATTCATTCATAAAGGAGTCTTCACTCTCTCAGTTGGATCTGTGAGGTTGCCTCCCCCTTCCCATTGTCCCCACCTCAGGTTGAGGTGTCCTTAACCTGAGGAACTGTTTGATTTTGGCCTGGGAAGCTGTATAACAGCTCCCTTCCCTAACACAGAACCTAGTACACAATACTCTAAACAGTCTTCTCAGGGATGCCGTGCACTGCTGTGTCCTGTTTTCCTCTTTTTTCCCCTACTGCAAAAGCCTCTGAAAAATTTCTCGTGTATGTATATTTTTCTTCCTTGCAGCCTCTAAGACATATTCGTGTTTTTCTTTCTCTGCAACTCAACCACCAACCACTATCAAATACATAACATTTCTGCCTTTATTTGCCTAAAAAAAAACATTCACTCACAGCTGTCAACTGTAACGGCAATGCTAGAAACCTACTGTGAGGGAATTGCCCTTTTTTAAAATGAGAATACAAAATGATGAACTATTACCAAGGATGATCTTGAGAAAAGGTGAGGAGGAGGGTTCAAGAAAGTTTGGCACTGTCATCTGGAGTTTCAGCTCACTTTGGGATCTTTTCATCAATGTTTGTACTACACATCAGCACCCAGGATGCTCATGTCCATGTCACTTACGGTCTCCGTGTGCCTGTGATATGAGGCAGCATGGCGGGGGAAAGAGCACTGGGCTTTGGTGTTGGGATGGGTTGAGTCAAATCCCAGTCTTGTGGATGCCTCATTTTTTCATCTATAAAATGGGTTCATTAATACATCCTGGTATGGCTGGCTTTCCGTGAGATAGACTCCTATACTCAATATTATGAGAAAGCAGAAGAGAAAGCATAGAAATAGTCCACTTGCAGAAAGCTAGCCTGTGACTTAGAACCATTCTGATACTCCAGGTGGGTGTGACTTCTGAATCACTTTGCCCAGGTACTCTGGTTTTTGGCCTGCATGTTGAAGGTGCTTCTCAGGACCCATGTAAGAACAACATAGACGGATGCCTGAGTCTAGACCTACACATTCAGAATCTCTTCAAGGACCTAGACATTCATATATTTAGAAACAAACAAACAAACAAAACATTTCATAGGCAAGGCAGATGCCTAGCAAAGTCTCCTGGTTTTTGTCATCAAGGCTTGTTTCCAAAGCAGGCTGATATCATTAGAATCATCCAGGAAGGTATTTAAAAAGACAGTTTCTGGCCTCTGCCTCAAATGCATTGAATTAGCATTTCTGGAAATAGCTTTTCCAGGAACAACAATATATGAATACTTTATCAATACAGTAATGACAGTTTTTTTTGTTTGCTTGTTTTTTTACTATAGACAGGAAAGAGTGGAAGTTGAATTATAAGCTGTTGTTTCTTCCTGGGTCAGTGAAAGCCTTGAAGTTTAAAGAGAAATCCTATGTCAGCCCTCACTGCTGAATGTTAAGGGAGGTGAGGCTAACTCCTGAACACCTTTTTACTATTTGAGAGGCCTGGGCTGTAGAATCAGACTTGCCTGGGTTCAAATCCCAGCTCTGCCACTTAGCTGAGGACTATAAGTAAGTCATTTACCTTCCTCTGTGCCTCCTTTCCTCGTCTGTGAAGTGGAGGTGATAGCAGGACCTATCTCAGGACTGTAGCAAGGATTAAATGAGCCAGTGAAATGCTGTGCATGCATCTGGCATGCAGAAGTTTGCTGGATATGAATTGGGTCTGATTATGTTACTACTGCTATTAGTCCATGCCAACACCTTCCGGCCATTACATCCTTTTTCCCTAATGACACTCCTCTGAAGTGAATATTACCCTCAATCTACGGATGAAAGAATAGATGATGGAGACTTAGTTTCAGCTCTAAATAGTGAGACCCTCAAATCTATATCTTTCCCTCTATATCATAGTTTCTTTCCAAAAGATAATGTCTGAAATTAAAGTGATTTTGTTTGCTTGTTTGTTTGTTTTACTTCAGGAAACAATTTCTGATAATTGTGTGGTGATTTTCTCAAAAACATCTTGTTCTTACTGCACAATGGCGAAGGAGCTTTTCCATGGCATGGATATTAACTACAAAGTGGTGGAGCTGGACATGCTTGAGTATGGGAGCCAGTTTCAGGACGCTCTCTACAAAATGACTGGGGAAAGAACCGTGAGTGTATCCTCTGTGGTGCTTTCCTCCCAGGGGGGTGGTGATCTGGATCATTACGGCCCAGATCCTCGTGTTAGGAAAAGATAGCCAGACATTCTCTAAGAATCTATGCTGAGAAAGAAATGGCAAATCTGGAAGCAGATTTATAGAATAGGAGACAGCAGAGTTAATTTATTTTATTTTTACTCTTTGCTGTGTGTGTGTGTGTGTGTGTGTGTGTGTGTGTGTGTGTGCTGACTGTGACAGGTGGGGTAATGGTGTTGTCATGAGTCCTTGCTTGTCTACAAATCTTTAATGCCACTTGGAGCTCTTCTCGTGATGAAAGTATCCTTACCCCTTCATCTTGGACAATACAGACCAGGGGTCAGTCTTCAGGTACTGTGCCAGTAGGAGTGCTTTAGTGCTCAATATTTTTAGATTCTTGAAACTTGTGGATTTTTCCATAATAAGCATTGCCAGAAAAATATACAGTGCAGTGTTGCCATTTCCCTTCTTGTTCTTATATATATGGAAGTTTATAGCATACTTGTCCCCTTTTAGTAAACAACTGTAAGAAACTTAAATGTTATTAACAGAGACTGCTTTATTTTACCTTTTATATGCTGTAGTGATTACAAGGAAGGGCTGGAGAATCAGATTGTCCCGGATTTAAATCTGACCATTGTCATTTACTGTCACTGTGATCTTGGGCAAAGTTCCTATGCCTCTTTTCCCTCCAAAATAAGGCTAAAAATCATACCTAACTCAAAGGTTGTAAAGATTTAAGTAGGGAACTTGCGATAGAGTTTAGTATGATGCCTGGCCCATAAAATTGCCCACGGTGTGGGCATCAATTATTATTATGGGAAATGGTCTTCTACTTCTGACACTAAGGTGACACCTAATCCTTTGTTTATCCAACAGGTGCCAAGAATATTTGTCAATGGAACTTTTATTGGAGGTGCAACTGACACTCATAGGCTTCACAAAGAAGGGAAATTGCTTCCACTGGTTCATCAGTGTTATTTAAAAAAAAGGAACAAGAATTTTAGTGATAGTAAAATGTCAGTTATTTAAAGTAATAATGCTTTTTGAATGTTTGAGGATGTTTAAATATGTGAATCATCTTCATGAAAAAGTTGTAAAAATAATGAACAATAAATCACTGCTTGCCAATTCTTGAGAAAAAGAGGTGATATTTAAAACTGAAGGAGTGGAGTTACATCAAAAGATAAAGAATGTGTTTTATTAGGAATTTATATATGATATTTTACAACCAAGAGCTAGAAGGTTAACATTTGGGATTCTTTATTATATATACTATTCAGAAGGAATTAATTCCTTACCTTTTATATATTTTAGTGGTGAAGACTGATGTGTGATTTCTCATTTAAATGTAAGGCTTTCACAGGTACAGTTGTGAATTTGGTAGGGATATGTCCTTGAACTATATTGTGCAAGACTTCACACTTTGTACTTTTAGAGAAGTATGTTAAATTTATAGGATGGAATGAAACTTATTTCAGAGAACCCAAATTAGTCATTTATTGACTTAGTGGTTCCAAAGAACAGAACTGCACCTATGGGCATTGTGAAAAAAGACAACGGGCCCAAAATAGAGTCATATATGCTATGCCTATGTCACCAAACCGAGACTAATACCTAACCTAATTGCAGGTCAGCCCCTCCCAGGAATGTAATCTCAACCAGTTGATCTGGAATTTCCTGGTCAGCAGAGGGAGGAAATCCACCTGATAGACCCCTGCCATCTCCTCCAAAAAAAGTGACCTTGCCTGAAACAGTCCACTCTTTGCTGGAAACTTCCTTTTCTCACCCCTTCTGCCTAAAAAAATCCTTTCATTTTTGTACAGCTCTTCAACAGAAATTAAAAGGGAGAAGATTTCAGCGTTATATGAGGATGAATTTTTGAAACAGTTCAGAAATGCACTTGACATAATATTAAGTGCCTAAGTATTTTACTAGGTGGTCACACAGAGTCACATGGTCATATTACCAGATGCTGGGAAAACTTCGAGAAGGGAGGGAAATGGATTTTAAAAGAAATGGGCGCTTCTTTGTGGTCAAAACACACCAAAGAATCTTTGGACAGACCTGCGGAAGACAGCCAGAGGCCATGCTTTCTACAGGAACTTACTAAACTGCCATTAGGAGACCTTGATAAAGCAAGAATTAGGACTATTTTATCTCCTGTGATAACCTGTAATACTGGAATGACTGCAATAGAGAATGAAGTGTCTTATTTTGCATTATGTCCTGAGAAATTTTACATACTTGCTGTGTTGTAAAATCTTTGTTAGAGAGTAGAAGAAGTCTATTTTCTTATGTGATATTGTGACTTATAATAAGGACATATTTGGTCTTCATCCCTTTCTTGGCACACAGCTCCTAAACCCTTGGAATTTTCTGAGCCAGAAAAGTCTTTTGTTAATGAAGCGACTTGTAAAGCCCATAAGGGGAGAACCAAGCAAGGAATTAGAACTTCTAGTGAGGGGCAAGGGACTGAGATTGAATTGCATCACCAAATGGCAGGTGATTTAATGTTAGGCCTATGTAATGAAGCCCCTATAAAAACCCAAAAGTACAGGGTTTGGAGAGCTTATGGGTTGGTGAACACGTGGAGATTTGGGGAAGCAGTGCCTGGGGAGAGTATGGAAGCTCCGTGCCCTTTTCCCACACCTTGCACTGTGTATCTCTTCTATCTGGCTGTTTCTGAGTTACATCCCTTTATAATAAACTGGTGATCTAGTGAGTTAAATGTTTCTCCGAGTTCTGAGACACAGTAGCAAATTTATTGTACCCAAGGAGGAGGTCATTGGAACGCTCAATCTATAACCGATCAGAAGCAAAGGTGACAACGTGGCTTCAATTGGTGTCTGAGTGGGAGGTGGGTGGCAGTCTTCTAGGACTGAGCGGCTGCCCTGCCAATGCTGGATGACCAAGAAATTGTTTTAACAGGTTATGCAGGTCTAGTTATAAAGCCTAAGAATAAGGGGGCGGGGGTACATAGGGGACCACAACAAAGTACCAAATCCTTAGTGAAGACAATCCTATCTGGTACTTGCAGTAATAACACCTATTAAATCAAGAGAGAGGTGTGTTCATTTCACTAATTATACTTAGGTATGACTAATAGGTAGGTGACTTAATCTCTTGGACTTATAAGTTCCTTTTTTAAAAAAGGCAGATAACACCATCTGCAGATAATGTAAATCAAAGCAAGGGCTTAGTACAGAGAAGACACGTTAATATATAATTTCTATAATCACGATGGCTCAGAAATATGTATAGCAGTCCCTACCCATCCTCAGAAGATATGCTGAGATGTTTTCCCCTCTCCCACATCGACCTGAAACTGTGGACAGTACTGAACCTTATATACATTATGCTTTTTTCCTACAAAAGCACACCCATGATTAAGTTTTCTTTATAAACTAGGCACAGTGAGATAGTAACAGTAACTAATAATAAAATAGGACAATTATATAATATACTGGAATAAGAAAGGTCTCTCACAGGACAGAACAGGGCTCACCTTTTCACTTAGAGGAACCCATTTGTAGCTTTGATGTGCTGTATCCGAACTGCCGGTATCACGACCCCTGTGCTTTGGGGACATTGTGAAGCAAAACCAGGGTGACTTGAGCACAAGCACTGAGATACCACCAATCTGACACCTGAGGTGGATTCTGAGCGACCAACAGTGGGAAGCATCTACAGCCTGGAGACCCGGATGAAGGGGGAGATTCACATCTCGCGAGAATGGAGCCAGGCAACGCGAGACTTCATCAGGATACTGTGTACAGCTCACGATTTAAAACGTGTTTATTTCTGTAATTTTCCATTTAATATTTCCAGACTGAAGCTGACCACAGGTTACTGACACCGCAATAAGGAGGGCTTCTATATGTTTTATTGTGGACTCACAACGAGTTTCCAAGGTCCTAGCTACAATTTTATGAGTGGTTTCCATTTCTTCTTTTCTGTATGACTATGCTCAGGCTGCTTTACTGTTACTATGGACAGGATGGTTGAGACGACAAACTTTTCTCACATTTCTTGAGGCTGAGAAGTCCAAGATCAAGAGGTTTCTGGCGAGGGACATCTTCCCGGGTGGAAGAATTCCATCTTCTTGCTCTCACTTCTCTTACAAAGGAACTGATCCATCATGAGGGCTGAGACTAATTACCTGCCAAAGATTATATCTTCACGTACTATCACATTGGGGATCAGGGTTTCAACATATAAATTTGGGGGAGACACATTCAGTCCATATCACCATACTTTATAGCTGGATAGAAATCAAAGAAAAAAAATAGGTAGGAGTTGTTGCAGTAGCTCTGCTGCTTTTCCAGAACTATAGGCTAGAAAGAAGACAATGGTGACCCATTCAAGAAGTGTTATCTTTTCAGTCCTAGCTTTAAGATCTGGAAGATAAACTTTATTGGAGCCCATTACTATTCTAAAAAAGGCCATTCGTTTTCTCATTTTCTTTCACTAAACAATTTACACTTCATTTGCCAAAATATCTAATTGGGAAGCTGTTGAGAAAAGTGTCTTTTGTTTAAATGTATCCGGATTTTATTGTTTACTAATATATATGATAAAAAATCGCACAAATAATATTTTTCAAAGCCAAGTTTTTTCGTTAGGTTTAAAATTGTTAAAAAATGTCGTTATTTCACCTCTGAAGAAATGTGTAGTTTGCAATCTTCTGTTCTCCATACAACTGTCAGCTACAATCTTTTTAAAAATTTTTTTAATTTTAAAATTTTTTACACCTACAGCACCTGGTCTTCTTAGGTGGTCTCTCATCCAAGTACTAACCAGACCCAACCCTGGTTAGCTTCCGAGATCAGATGAGATCAGGCTTGTTCAGGGTGGGATGGCCGTAAACTCAACTGTCATTTTTAAATAGAGAACTATAAACTCAACCAAATGTTTAAAGGGGATAGGTTCTGATATAAGTTGCTCTCTCATCCTTCTGCAAAACTTCCAGCTCTGATCTTAGAACTTTTGAGAAAATTTTTATGGGAATGCAGATAGAAATGTCTGCAAATTGGTACTGAAATAACATGATTTTATTTGCATTAAATTGACTTTTGTTAACTTTTCCCAAAGGCAATTTTGAGATTTTTTCACAGAATAATTTTTCTAAAACTTTTCAAAATGTGCATTTTGATTAAATCTAGTTTTGATCCTATAATTTAAATCCACTGGAAAAGAATTCCCAACCACATGTATTTTAAATAAATAATAGTTACATACAATAGACATCATAAGACCAATTATCAAAACCTTATTTTACCTTATTCTCATATAACATTATTAAGTCTTAGATTTTATAAAGCATATTACAATCTTAAAATTCTTATTTAAATAAATAAAAAGACAATTATTTGATGTGCATAGTTTATTTGGTACTTCTGTCAATTTCTACAATAATACAACTGACCAGAAACAGTTCACATAGTGCCCACCTGGATTCCATGTCTAAAATGATTTATTCAGTATGGCATTTTGCAAGGATAGAAAGGAGAGGAAGTCAAGATTTCACAGTATCAATGGAAACTGTTTCATCATGAAATAAATTTAATACATGAGTATTTCATTTTCTGTCAGAAAACAGCAAAATTACATTGTTAGGTATTTTATTTACAGTGAAAACTTGGAAGACTAAACAAAGCATCCGTGAGTTTATCAACAGACCTAGGATCCTCCCCCGCCCCGCCCTTTCAGGGTCTTTTCCCTTGAAATCACACGTTATAAATCAAACTTTATATACTTTTAAGCACCAACTTGACAATTTAAAGTTTTCTTTCATAAAATTTTATAAAAGATTCCTGCTTTGGAAGGCAAAGTGAATTTAAAAATGTACATGTAATTAAACAAATCACTGGCCTGGATACGTTTTATTGCAATAGTCACGTTTTACAACTACATTCACTTCTTTGAATAAATTCGCTTGTAGGCTTTAAACAAAATATTTGCCTTTTGTCTTGAAAAATTTCCTTAAAAAATTAACCATTTTCCGGAACTTCACATCTGTATTTTTCATTCATAGTGTTTACATATGCAACTTGGTCCTTGGAGATAATGTTACATAGAATCCAGCTTCTTGGATAATTTGTTATATAAAACGATAAAAAAAATCCTCAAACTATCACAAACATTACTGATGTTAACAGTCATGTATGTATAACACATCAATGTCCCAGATTATCCTGTTAATAGGTGCTTCAACAAATGGACAATCAAGTTTTAAAACTTAGTAAGTTCCCGTTCATCACAGAAGAGTGAAAGCTCTAAAACATGCTTTGATTTCTGTACTTGAGAAACACTAACACTAGTAAGGCATTACTTAGTGAACAGACCCTATGGAAAAGAACTAGTATGCCTGTGCTGGAGAGTTAGTCATGTTTTAAGGCAGTCAGAAAGATCATGTTTTTCAGTTTAAGGCTCTTGCATACTTAAGTACTTTATTCTATGCAGGCATTAGCCTGTGTAATTTAAATATTCAACAAGTGGTCAATTATGGAAATCAAAGCCTTTATATAAAGCAAGTGGACATTAAGAACTAGACCAATACCTCTCGCCCAACCAATTTTTTATGTTAAAAAGATAATTTACTATAGCTCATCTGTTTGGAGAATTTCTTCATTATCAGAAGCTGGCAATAAAAGGGAAGAGTATATAACTGAAATGCCCTACAAAAGTTATGTCTACTCACACCATACCAAATTACATATAGTCCATATTTAGAATAATAGTACAGCAAAAACATTTTTTCTTGGTTATCATTCATTAAATGCATAATATTTTAAATTTAATTTGTGTATGTATTCTATAGTTTGTATTGCAAATAAAGCCTAACAAGTAATTTAAACAAAAATTTTAATACAATGTTTATACTGATACAATATCCATCAGTTATATGTGATGATATATAAAATAGCAAGGCTTTTAACCTCATTTACTACCCTTAGCAACCCACATGTTCATTAAGTGAGACCACCAGCAGAAATGTAGTTAACTTTTTTTTTTGTGCAAGCATATTCTGATAACTTCTAAAAGTACAGAAATTTAAATACAGCTTAAAATTAAATACTGTTGCTTGTGTTCATGAGGTTAATATGACCCATGGTGGTGCTAAACAGAAGTGAAGGAAAAAACCTCCTTAGGCTCAGAAACAACTTTTGTATATTTTCATCGTATTTACAAAGTTCATTCTCATTGAACATTATCACCTTAATTTCTGTAATAGAACTTTATAACATAACTCCTAGTTTATGATTCCTGCTACGAATTTCCAATATAATTTGGTATTTTCAGGGTTTACGAAAATGTGTCATAATTTTATTAAAATAGCAAGCTTAACTACATTGTTAGTTGTTTACATAAGAAATATTATCACAGGATTTTAAAAATTGACTTCATAACTTTTCAAAAGCAAATAAAAAGTTCACCGATTTAAAAAAAGTTGAATGTCGTAGTTATTTACAAGATCTTTTATGCTATAAACCATGTAAATATAAGCTCCATGAACTACTTAGAACAAAGATTTTGACAGTGACCTTTATAGTTATGGAAATATGGGTAATGAGACATGCTATTTTCTGGAAGAATATTCAGTTACTTATTTTCCAAAGAGTGCTTCTTCTAAGAGTTAGGTACATCTATAATTGAAAAACAAAGGCCGAATAATTACCTTACTCAAAGGCCACAAAATTTCTGCAAACATCTAATACAAAAGGTATACAAAATATAACTTGATTTGGGGACAGACTATATAAATCCAATTATTGTTCCAAGAGACCTACCCATTATTAATCTGAAAAAATATAATCTTAAATCTATCTGGAGCAAAAAGCAATCTGTATAAGATTCATCCCAAACCCACATATGAGTGACTTTCCTGTCATTCATTTTATTACTCACGTAGAGCCAGACTAGAAAAAGAAACAAGACAAAAATGTCAGGAGTTTTAAAAGAAAAATAAAGGTATAAAGTAATCTTCCAACAAGAGATTAGCAAATAATAGGGAAATACTAAGTGAAATTCATAAAGCAAATACAACTAATTTCATAGCTTACCTTATCTTTTTTTTCTAATTCTTCCTTGTGCATGTTTACACTGAGGCTATATGATATTTTCTAGAGAGGATGCTGCCTTAACGAATCACCTCAAACCTGTGGTATGCAAGAGCAGAATTTCTCATTTTTGATTACTTACTGTTAAGGGCATCACTCATCAAGAAATTTGTACTTGTGGGTATAATATCTTTAGGTCAAATTAAAGTAAGTCCAAGAGTGATCATAATGATTCCTCTTTAATTACTGTTTAGATTTAGATCTACTGTGCTTTTAAAGATGCTCCTTACTTGTAAGATCCTCAAATTTATTCAGGAATTCTGCCTTAAATTTCTAAAATAATTTTATGTTTTTTTTGTGAAATTTAAGAAAATGATAAAAGACAGATAAAATGGTGTTCTATCACCTATAATTTACCCATTATTTTAAATGTTTTTAAAATAAAAAAATCCTGTTATTAAGCAAATGTTTGTTAATAGCATATCCTCAGAGTACAAGTTTGTTTTTCTAGGACCATCTAAGGGGATGTTGGAATATATCCCTTTTTTTCTCTTGATCAGAGTATAGTGACTTCTAAGTCAATATGCACCTCATTCTGAATATTCTTATTCCACATTTTCTCACTCAGGAGTGTTTTTAAGAAATTATTGAACTTATTGAGTTATTTTCCTAAAACATTTTGTCTTTCAAAACACATATCCTATTAACGTTTTTAATTAAAAGAGTTCTAACTTGTATTGCAAGCCCTTCACCCAATTTAAACTTTTATACAGATATTAAATCATTGATTCTTCTATGATCCAAGCATCAGGAATGTTACTTTGTAAAGAGAGCAAAACTGAATCACACAGGTTGTACTGGTTGTCTATAGTAACACAGTAAGTTAGATAAACCAAAAGATTCCATAGATGTAACACTAAATTCCATTCACTAGCCTCTTCCTCACTAATACTCCTGGAAACTAGTTACTAAACTAAATAATATATGTGTTAACTAATGGAATTTCCAAGAAATTTCAACTAACAAGAAAGGGTAAGAATTTAAGATTAGTTTTTGTTTTATTAATTACAACTATATCCTGAAAATATTTACATATTCTCTAGGAAATAAAGTTTATTTTTCTTAGGATTTTTTTCAAAAGCAGTATTTCCCTAAATACTAATGTAGCGGTAGTCCTAAAAGTAATTCAGAAAATAAAACTTCTTTACCACTTGAGTATATTTTATTCATGAGGTGATGTTTTTAATTTTTTCCATAGGACTGTTATAAAGCAACACAGAGTTTTAAGACATTGTGCTTGAGGATTACTATGAACTAGAAAATTATGACGTTTATAATTTGTTTTTCTATTCCTAAAGCAATCATCTATATACATGATTTCCTAATACCTAAAAGATAAACATCTTGAATAACTGTTTTATTCCTGACTATACTGAGTCAGTCTCCTCCCCATTTTATGGGGACATGAGTGCTGGAATGGAGATGAAAGCTCAAGATTTCCAAACCCAGCGCTCCACAGCTGTACTCTCAGACCGCAAATCCCTAACCTAAGGTAAAAATCACCTTTTAAATTTCTAAGGTTTCTTCCAGGTCAAAAATTCCAGGATTTGAAAATAAAGTTACCTTCTACATTGGTTCCTTTTAGTTTTTTCCCCCCTTCTTTCTTAAATCTTCCCTTAATCCATATAACTCGACTTACCTACTTTAAATACTTAAATTAGATCATTTTATAACTTTTAATTAAGATCTCGTGTTTACTTAAAAGAATTCAATAACTATGACATAATTCTATTAAGTTCCTTAAACCTAAATTCAATCTGAACATAATATTTTAATGTATCAAAAGTGGCTAACACATTAAATGCAATGTTTGATAGAGGGTAAAAAAAAAAACAAAATTATATTAGAAGCAATGCATTTTGGAGGGGGAGCAGTAGGGATAGTGGTGCTACTAGCTTTGCTAACCAAAAAAACCTAAAGTAAAACATAGCATTTACAAATTGCTACCAGTTGCCTTGAAAGTTACATATCAGAGTTAGTTTTAACATGTCAAGGAAGTTTGAAAGAATATTTTCTTATCACTCCCATGAAACAGAAGAAAATATCCACACAAACTCTAACATTACTAAAGTCCCCTTCCCGCAAAATGTGAAACCTGTAAACTCCAAGCACGTAAAAAGCTGTAATTTACATTTACTAGTTTGCCTTTTCACATAAGTGAGAAGGGGTTTATAAATCCCCAGTAAATCCTTAATTCATATTTTAAAAACAATGTATAATATTTGAAGTTTTATGTGTAAGTTTAGATAACCATTATTTACTTATAAGCAAAGACATTGACATTTCAAAAGGTTAAACCTCCCCACAAAGAAGGGGTATTTGCTCAAGAATATAATGAACTTTAGTGTAATGAAAAGAATTTAATATACACAAATAAAATAGAAAAAATACTTTTTTACAGACTGGTTAGGGTTAATATGCTATTCAAAAATTGCCTTTCAAACCTGAAAGACCTACCTTGTTTTATTATTGTTTTTACTATCAAAAAAGAATGTTTGGCCACAATGAATAATGGACAAAGAAGTAGGCCACTGACATGTTTACAACTAGAAAATACCTAAAACCCATTCGGGATTGGCAAAAACTAAAGTTAAAAGTAATTAGAACATTTATTTTAAAGTAAGGAAAAAGCTAATCTTAAGGTTATAGCTGAAATTTTGTCATACTTTCAAATTATGAGTGGCGGAGTTAAATGCTTAAAATGTTTTATGTTGTTTTCATTTAACAGTACGAAAAAAAAAAGTGTGACTATGGTGGCTATGCTATTATTCTGAGGAAATTGTCAAGTTCATGGTCCTCACTCACAGCAATCAAATACACCCAAACAAGCAAACCACAGAGATTTGGCCAGCTGACACAAACTAGAGCCCCTTCTCAGGGCTTTTTCTTATGTTTCCAGTTGATGGTAGCAATTCTGAGTGTAAATGAGACATGAGAAACAACATATCTTTTTTACTGAATAAGAAAGCTGCCATTTATGTGATCTTAGAAAATTCTTAAAGAAATTTGTAAAATCCATTCATAATTTAATGTCTTGGTTTTTTCTGTTTCACCCCCTCAGTATAAAAGTTTACAGATGAGTTTCACATTCCATCACAGTTACATGGTCCAGTGCATCTCAGAGAATATGGACATTATCAAAGCTGCCCTTTCCCAGTGAAAACATTTAAGAAAACTTGAAGCACTTCTCAAACAAGTCACATGATGTGGAACTACTGACACTTTTGGCTCTTCTTTTAAGTATGAATGTGACCAGTCATAGAAGCCTAGCTGCCTACCTTAGTGTCTGCCAGCAGGAGTCCCCATCAGAGGGCTTTGAGTCCTCGGCAGCCATCTCAGCAGACAGAAGGAACTCAGGCTATCTTATTTCTCTCTCTCTCTCTTTTTTTTTTTGTAAGGTAAACGTTCCATTATGCACATATGATGCCATCATCTTATCATCTGTCACTGGATTAAGATTAGCTGGGAAGTAGCTGTGTATTTTTAATGAGATCACTAATGGCAATGGGCCTCTTAGATCATGCTGGTGCTTATGTTTAAATCACATCTAATGTGAAATTTCGAATGACATCGAGAGCTCCTGTATCAAAGCCACACATATCCAACATGCCTCTATCATCTGGGTCTGCAATGGTGAAACCATTTGACGTCATTCCACAAACAATCAATTTAGCTGGAATATCCATTTTCTGTTGGAAAAGATTAAAATACATATTTAAAAAATTATATGTAAGCAAATAACCTTCAAAATTAAAACACTTTAAATTCTATCACAGCTTTTTGTTAAAAAGTCAAGTTTTTTTTTTCCCTATCCATAAAATTTGTCTATCTTTTAGGGACAGACTGTGTGATCTTCAGAAGACAAGAAAATAAAATTGTGTAAATAATCTGCCTGAATTCCTGCTTCTCTATTCTGTATTACTTGCTCTGTGGGACACAGAATATATTCCTGAGCAGCGTAGGGACTCTGTACTTTTGAAACCTGTCAGGATATTCAAGGTCATCAGACATTTTTACCAATGTATCAAACGCTGGGGTAGTGTGTATGTGGGGGCGGGGGGAGTATATATAAATACAAGGATCTACTTCCCTGGTATTCTTCATTTTTGGTCTATGACTTTGCTATGTGTTATGCCTATTTGCCACATGTAAGAACTTGTTCTCTACAGCTATAATTTGTTAAAATAATTGAGTGTTAGAGATAAACCAACCATCACTAAGTGTGCACTATGTCAGACGCCACAATGGGCTCTTTCAGTAATCTACCTAATGTAATTGTTGTCACAACCCTAAGGGGTAGGTTGTACTATGAACTACCGTAACATGTGTCTGAGTAGGGATATACAACCATAGTAACATGTAACCAAGCAGGGATATATTACTGTAGCACATATCGGTTACATAATTTTCTCAGGTTCACAGTTAGTAAAAGAGAAAGACCCTGGACCCAGGGTGTCTTGACTCTAAATTCTGTTCTCTTGCTTGTTGGTCTCAAACTTAACCGTGCTATATACACCAGAAGGGACTGTTAAAACACAGCTGATCCCAGCATTTCTGACTCAGAAGGTCCCCTGTGGGGCCCAGGGATCTGCATCCCTAACAAGGCCCTACAGAAGGCTAAGACTGCTGAGAGGGAGACTACAATCTGAGGACCTGGCTCTTCATCAGCTGTTTCTACTGCCAGCCACATCAGCCACGACTGAAGCCCTCAACAACCCCACCTGACCAGCAGCTACACACTGGATGGGGCGGATACAGAACATTTCCATCATTTCAGAAAGCTCAATTGGAGAGCACTGATTAGAACACAGACATATGCACAGAACCTAAAATATAGATTATAACGTTGCTTTAATTTTACGCAGTCTTTAACAAAACTCACAAATGATTTTAAAATAATTTTTTAAGGAGTATATTGAATCATGAAAAAATTTATAGTTAAGGTAAAATAAATGTTCAGATTACAAAAATAGCGTTAACAAAGCAAACTGTTACTAATGCACCTAAAGAAAGTGGTGGGAATAAATTATACACGGGCAGCAGTGCTTTATTTCTAGCACTGCTGAGTCCAGTACTGGCATCGTATTCCTACACAAAGGCACAGAACTACCTTCAGCACCTTTTCTGTGAAAAACATGTGAATGTTTGAGAATCGAGTGTGATTTAGGTAAGAAAAAAACATCAGAATTTGTTTACCTTTCGATACTGCCTCAGAGTAACAGCTGGATGGACACTTCCCAAGAAGGTCTCATTGTCAGTGAACACAATGAAGACATCGGCTGCTGTATTTGTCCTTTGAGCCCAGATCATTGGAAGAGAGCAATCAGTTCCACCTGCTGGGATCTAACTCAGAACAAAAACATGAGTAAGAATAAAAGAAAGTGCCCTGGTTTCCATACTGAGAGGTCTGAAATAAATGATGATTAAAAGTACTATCATTTATATATATATTTTGATTTGTGTTCATGAGAAAATTGAGGTGCAACAATTTGTTCTCACAAATTAATATCAGATATGATATCGATAATAAGTTATACAATATGTTAAATAAACTTAATGCAGTAGTTTCTTACCTGATTCATAGCCATTAGAACTTGTTGTAAAGTCATGTCTGTAGTTATTGGACACGGTACCATTTCATCTGAAAAAGCAACTATATACGAATCTTTTTCTGTTCGTGTGACAACCTAAAAAATTCAATGGTAGTAATTTTCAGCAGATTTTGAAGAAATAAATACATTATCATGAAGTTCATAAAACTTCAGCTTTGAAGGAAACACTCTACGAAGCTTCTTTTATTTCTAAACTTATTTTATGGTGTCCTGGAACTACAAAGAAACAGCAGTATTTCAAAGCACTTTCACATGCTCTTACACAGAAAGTGGTTTTCACAACAATCCTTTGAAGCAAATCGAGTATATATACCCTCTTTTTATTAAATAAGGAATAAAGCCACAGAAGAGAAGAAGCTTTTCCGTGATTTCATTTAACAGCTACTCAGTGGTCAGGCTAGAAGTCTCCAGGCTATTGTCACTGGGTTCCTGATCTTATAACTTCTATATTCATTAATAATTTCTCTAAACATTATCTACTTCCTCAAAAAATACTATTTATATTTAATCTTTCATTATAAAATTAAAATTTCTATTTTAAAATATGCTTTTTCAATATACCTACAATACTATAAACACCTAAGTATATAGATGTAACTATGTCAGTATACTTAAGTGTACAAAAACTACTCATTTTTAATTATCTTTAGATATGAAATAATATTTAAATGAAATGAAAATGTGCCAAATAAACCAAAGTGACAAAGGCAGGTAAAAACCTAATTCTTGATCCTATTTAACTTTATAGTTTGGCCCCATAGCAAGCATTTTTTTAGGGTGGCAACAATTCTCACCATGCACATTGCTGCAGCAACTGTGCTTGCATTGAGTACACTACCCAAAACTCTCTGGTTCATAGAGGCACTGACATCAATAGCCAGCAAGAAACGCTTCCCAGTTGGCTCAACTGTCTAAAGAGAAAACAAAATAAAACGATCATTAAAAGCAATCATATAAATTTTAAGTAAATTAAATCTCTAACAAATACTATTTACTTATCTTTCATTTGAGAAAATCCTCTCAGATGAAAGGCCTGATTTTTGATTTACTAATTTATTGACAAGTATTTAAAAATGCTTAGCTTTTTTACTAGACATAAAACAAAGGACATAACATAGCCTATTCAATAATTTTATTTAAGAAGTTACCATCTTTCTGTTTTTAAAATTTTTCCTCATGAACTGGGCATTTCTATCAAGACATTTTTTTTTGTGTCTTGTAAAATATAAATAATATAAAATATACTTTTAAATCATTTTTGAATGTACAATCCAGTGTTAAGTACATTAACAATGTTATGTAACCACCACTATCTATTTCCAGAATTTTTCCTTCACCCCAAACAGAAAATTACCCACATATAGTAACTCCCCATTCCCACCTCCCTTCTGTTCCCTGGCAACTTCTATTTTACTTTCTGTTTCTATGAATTTGCCCATTCTAGACATCTCATATTAGTGAAATCATGTAATACTTGACCTTATGTGTTTGGCTTCACTTAGCATGTTTTCAAGGCTCATCCATGTTATAGCATGTTTTTAATTCCACTCCTTTTTATGGCTGAATCATTCATTATACGTATACACTATGTTTTATCCATTCACCTGCTGTAAATATTTGGGTTGTTTCTACCTTTTGGCTACCGTGAATAATGCTCCTATGAACACTGGGGTATAAGTATCTGAGTACCTGTTTTAATTCTTTGGGGTACACATAGGTGGCGTACTTGCTAGAAGGTATAGTAATTCCACGTTTAAATTTTTGAGGAACAACCAAACTGTTTTCCACATGGGCGGCACCACTTTATATTCCCACCAGCAATGCACTAGTTTTAATTTCCTGCTTGTTATTTCTGCTTTTTTGATATGTTATCTAACTAGGTGTGAAGTGGTTTTGATATGATACTTCCCTGATTAATGATGTTGAACATTTTTTGTGCTTATTGGCCATCTGTACAACTTCTTTGGAGAAATGCCCATCACATACTTTGCCCATTTTTGAATTGAGTTGTATTTTTACTGTTGAGTTAAAGTTCTTTATATTTATTCTGGACATTAAACCACAGTTAAATGATCTGCAAATACTTTCTCCTATCTTATAGGTTATCTTTTCACTCTCTTCATAGTGTCCTCTGATGGACAAAAGAATTTTAATGGAATCCAATTTATCTTTTTCTTCTGTTGTCTGTGCTTTTGGTGTCATGTCTAAGAATCTATTGCCAAGTTTAACGCTATGTAGCTTTTACTATGTTTTCTTCTAAGAATTTTGTATGTTATAGTTTTAGCTCTTAAAATACAGGTCACCGATACAATTTGAGTTAATTTCTGTATACAGTGTAGTGATCCAACTTTATTCTTTTGCATGTGGCTGTCCAGTTTTCTCAATACCATTTGAATACTGTCTTTTCCCATCAAACTGTTTTGACACTCTAGTCAAACACTGTGTAAAGCACATCATAGAGAATTAACAATATAGTAATAACTATGTATGGTGTCAGATGGGAAGATTTATCGGGTGATCACTTCACAAGTTATATGCCTATATCACTCTGTTGCACACCTAAAACTATTATGTACTGTTTGTCAATTGTAATTATATTTTTAAAAAAATGAAAAAAAAATAGACTATACATGTGAGTTTATTTTTAGGCTCTATATTATATGTCGTTGGTCTTATGACAGTCTTTATGCCAGTACCACACTGGTTTGATTACTGTAGTTTTGAAGTAAGTTTTGAGATCTGTAAGTTTGTGTTAGTCTTTAAATTTTGTTCTTTTCAAAGATTGGTTTTGGTATCTGGAGTCCCTTGAGTCCATATAAATTTTAGAATAGGTTTTTCTATTTCTATAAAACATACTGTGAGATTACATTGTATCTGTAGATTGCTTTGAGTAGTATTGTCATCTTAACTATTAAGTCTTCTAAACTATGAACATTTGATGTCTTCCCATTTATTTACATCATAACTTTCTTTCAGTAATGCTTGTTTTCAGTGTACAAGTCATGCACCTCCATAGTTAAATGTATTCCTAAGTCTTTTATTCTTTTTGATGCTATTTTAAATGGAAATGTTTTTAGCTTTTGGATTGTTCAGGGCTAGCATATAGAAATACTACTAATTTTTGCCTGCTGATTTTATATCCTGCAATTTTGTTGAATTTGTTAGCTCTAGTAATTTCTTATAGATTCTTTAGGGTTTTTTACATATAAGGTTATGTTATTTGAAAACAGAGATAATTGTTTCCTTTCCACTTTGGATGCCTTTTATTTCTTTTTCTTGCCTAATCACTAGAATTTTCAGTACTACGCGGAATTATAGTGGAAAAAGTAAACATCCTTAACTTGTTTCTGATTTTAGGGGAAAAGATTTTAATCTTTCACGTTTGAGTATAATGACTATGTGCTTTTTATATATGGCCTTTATCATGTTGAGGAAGTTCATTTCTATTCCCAGTTTTCTTTTTATTTTAACATGAAAGGGTATTAAATTTTGTCAAATGCTTTTTCTGCATCAATTGAGATGATCATGTGGATGTTCCTTCACTCTATTAATGTGATTACGTTAATTTTCATATGTTGAACCATTCTTGCACGCTGAAGATAAATCTCATTTGTATAATCCCTTTAATTTGTTGCTGAATTTGGTTCCTATTATTTTGTTAAATGGGAAGAAATTCTTAAAACCCAAAATTTTAACTTATGGCTTTGATGTATGATTTTCATTCCTAAACTCACTTCCTATCAAGAGATAGGAGATCCACCACTGATTAACATAAAAAAAAAGAGGATAGGAAATCAAGTCAAAGGACTCCAAAGTAATCCAGAATTTTAAATTTGGTAATTTAAAACTTATCAAAATGATCTTAGAATAATTGGTTGCTGCCCAAAGGTAGGAAGAAATACTTTACTCATAAACTTATATGTTAATTATATACCCAGCTTCAAATGAACTAAGAAAAAACAAATCAAAATGGTTAAACTATAAATATCTTTAAAATGTGTTTTTACAGAAGATACCAAGCTCCAACTAGATCATTTTTAAAAAAATAAATCAAACCATCACCTTAAATGTTTTATAAAAAGCAGTGTCCAAAGCTTTCAAAATCTCTTCATCGGGGCGCCACTTCAGTTTTCCTCTGAGCCCGTGGCCTGTTTTATAAGTTTCTAACGCAATTAAAATATGAAATGGATGTATACGTGCCTAGAAACAAAGACAGAAAATGCAAAATTCAAATGAAAAATACTAATTGTCATATTTATTACTGTAGCTAACATATTTTACAAAGGAGAAAAATGAGGACATATTAATCTTGGATATTAGAGTCGAAATGTAATTTGGTATTATAAAAGTTTCAGAACACCTAAAAAAAGTGCTGAGTGCATTTCCAAAATTTAGGAGCCAATCTCTCCCCCAGCTTTATTGAAATGTAATAGACAATTAGTTGCTTGTATTTATACTGTACAATTCAGTTTTTTTTTTTTAGTTCTAGTTGGCATACAATATACTAGTTTCAGTTGTATAGCATAGTGATTAGAGATCTATATCTCACAAAGTGATCAGCCTACTAAATCTAGTACCCCGCCACTTACATTTTACATTAACTATTTTCCTATGCTACAGTTTATATCTCCATGTCTATTTTGTAACTATCCATTTGTACTTCTTAATTCCTTTGCCCTTTTTACCACCTTCAACCCCTTCATCTAGTAGTCCTCAAAATAATCTCTGTATTTATGAGTTTGTTTTTGTTTATTTTGTTTAGATTCCATATGTATGTGAAATCAAGTGATATTTGTCTTTCTCTATCTGGCTTATTTCATTTAGCACAATACCCTCTAGATCCATCAAGGCAATACCTTTTCCCATCCCCTTCCTTTTAATCTGTCTTTTAATCTGAAGTGAGCCTCTTGTAGGCAGCATATGTAGGAATCTTGTTTTCTTATCCTTTCAGTCCTCTATCTTTTGGTTGGAGGACTTAATTTTTTTCCATTTGAGGTACTTGTTGATAGGAATGTAGTTATTACCATTCTTTATTCCTGTTTTTGATACCCATTTTTTCTTCTTAAAGAAGTCCTGCCAACATTTCCTGTAATACTGGCTTGATGCTGATAAATCCTTTTAGCTTAGTTTTGTCTGGGAAGCTCTTTATCTGTCCGTCAGTTCTAAATAACAGCTTTGCTGGATAAAGCACTCTTGGTTGTAGATCCTAGGTTTGCACATTGTTGAATATTTTGTGCCAAGCTCTTCTGTCAGCATAATTTCTTTTGAGAAATCAGCTGCCAGTCTTATGGGTACTCCCTTATAGGTAACTGATTGCTTTTCTCTTGCTGCTTTTAAGATTCTTTTATTTAACCTTTGGCATTTTAATATGTGTCTTGGCATGGGCCTCTTTGAGTTCCTCTTTCCTGGGACTCTCTGAGCTTCCTGGGATTTTATGTCTATTTCCTTCACCAGGTAAGGGATGTTTTCCATCATTATTTCTTCAGATAGCATTTCAACTTGTTTTCCTTCAGATACCCCTGTCATGGATATTTTTGTATTTAATTGTGTCCCATAGGCTCCTTATTGTTATAGTGTTGGCTTATTTTTTTCTGCCATTCTGATTGAGTGCCTTGCCTTCCCCATTCTCTATATTGGAGGTTTGATCTTCTTCTTCATCTACTCTATTGATTCCCTCTAATATATTCATCTCAGATGACGTTTTCTTCATTTCTGATTGGCTCCCTTTTACAATTTCCATTTCCATTTTTGCTTTACCTGTGAAAGTTCTGAGTTCATCTACTCTTCCTCTAAGTTCATTGAGCATCTTTATAACCAGTGTTTTGAACTCTGCATATTAGATTGCTTGAACTCATTATTCCTGGATTTCTGTTCTGTTCTCTCATATGGTTTCTACTTCTTTGTCTTCCCATTTTGGCTGACCTTCTATGTCTGTTTCTATATACTAAGCAAAGCTTCTAGGTCTCCCAGTCTTATCATGTGGCTTTGTGTGGTAGGTGTCCAGTGGCACAGTCCTGACAGAGGTTCAGCTGCAGGCCAAGTTTAGCCCCAGCCTGTGCCCCTCTGGGGCCACTTGTTAAGATTCAGCAAGCAATTCACAGATTCTGTGCTTACAGTTGCCTCAAGAGGCCATGCCAGAAAACGAGATCAGCTGCCTCCAGTGTGAGGCTAAGCACTGCTCAGCAAGGAGCACCTGACTTGCTGAGGATACACCTGGATGTGACTTGGGTCGGGCCGCAAGTTGCACGAGGTAGAATTTCAGGAAATCCTCTGTGCGAAAAGGCCTCTGTTATCCAGTTTGATGACTTCTCAGCTATGGCGGCGCTGCATCCTCACACTGGGAGGGGAGAGGGCTCAAGAGTGGAGCAACAGACACCTCCGGCACTTCTGCCTGGGAGAGCCTTGCCTCGGCCCTCACTCTGACAACTCAATGTCCCCGCTATAAGTCCCTGGTGCCCCTGTGGAGCCATCCTGGCGCTGGTGCTGAGAGTGAGCAGGTCCATCGCCACCAAAGTCTGCTCATGGACACAGCCCCTTTAAGAGGCATCTGCAGCTGCTTGCTACCACTGCCACAGCCTCTGTCCCACTTGGCCACTTGTGACTGAGCCACCTCACATCTTCAGCCTGTCCTACCTCTTTCTGTTGCAGGGTGATTTCCTATTTCTCTCCCTGGTTGTAGTGCTTCTGTTTACCTAAATCCCAGGCTACCTACATGCTGTTTGCTCCATATTTCTGTCACAACTTTGATTTGTTTGCAAATCTATCTATCATCTACGCCATTTTTTCCCTTCTAAGAGACAATTATTTAAATTAGCAGTAGCTAATCAAGGTAACACTCACCTTCTTTAACAGTTTATCATTACACAGTTTTTCACATACTAAAGATACTTCTGAATTTCCCGGTTCCAGCACTGAATTAGCAGTCATTTTTCCTAGATTCCTTAGTAATGCAGTAAGAGGCATTTCTTGTAACAAAGCCTTCCATACCTATTTCAACAACAGGCAGACACATAAAAAATTATGAATCGGTATAACATAGCTATGTCAATAATATTAACATTATGTCTCCAAGGTTTTCTTTTGGGGTTCAGAACATTTTCTTAATATAAACTTGTGTGTTTGGTTAAAGGCTTATCAAATTAACTTGCTCTTTAACACTTAATGAATACCAACTACATCTGACATTGTGTTAGGTGTTTTAAACGTAACGTTAATTTCAAGATATATTTAAAATTTTTCTTACAAAGAATTAAGGAATATATAGTTTCCCAAAGTTTATCTTGTAATACCTATCATGAATTACGTTTAACCACAAGCTATAAAACACATGACTGACTTACCTCTTTGGACTTCAGGTGATTTGTCAGGAGATGCTCCCTAACCAATCTATGCTCTTCTATTAGATGAATGACCTCCAGTTCATCTTTTGTACGCTTCACTTTCTCTACAGCCTCCAGATACTTTAACAATTTTTCAGTCTCCAAAGAAAGTGCTTTTTCTTTGTACAATTCATGGACCTCTTTCCAGCCCTTTGTAATATATTTGGTCACAATAGCAAGTCCTTTAACAAAATGAAGAATCGAAAAGAGATCTACGATTACCAGGTAAAAAACCAAACATGTTTACTGAGAATGCATCATGTGACAGGCATAAATAGATATATAGGCATTAACTTCTTTAAAACATGACACTGCTTTCTGGGATGTAACAAATACATTTAAGCAAACAAAGTCAACTAATTTTGCTTATTCCATCATAACTGTTTAAATATGAAACCTTGTAGGAAAAACTCCTATATCCTAAAGACAGCAGCATTGGAAACTTTGGTAGACAGAACCTATCTCAGGTTCATAATGTCAGAGCCGCTAACAAAAGTACAGATCTATTTCAATTATCCTCATATTCAATTGTCCCTTTTAGGTGATAAATAAATATGCTCTTATGAATAGCACAGATAAGTGGAAAGTGGACAGGTAGGTAGGCAATTTCTATTTTTTTTTTTTTTAATTGAAAAAGTATTACAGGCCAAATTAAAAGCAAGTAAAGTGATGTGCTTTCTTCTATAATTTCTTTTAACAGTTTAAAGAGCTCTGGATTGAGTGGGAGGAGGGATGGAGGAAATTTGGGTTTCAGTCCACACTCTGCCAATAAATGGCTGTGCAATTGTTCTAGGCCTTATGGGGGAGAGGTGGGTAAAATCAATAGATGAAACAAGCCATGAAATATAACAGAGAGTGCTTAAGACTGTAGTGAACTAAAGAGAGTATGCCTTGAAAAACGTTTTAGCGAACTATCTGCCTGGCACTGTCAAAAGACCGTATTTTTAAAAGAAGCTAGAACATGGATTTTTGTGTTGTCTTCTGACTTATTTTATGTAATGTTTGCAAAAAATTCATTTTTTCCCTAAAATGTTGTGCAGGCCAAATAAAATATATCTGTAAGGCAAACTTTTTAAAAATTTGATCAAAATACTAATATGAAGAAAACTTCTAAAGTACTGTGAGTCTTGCTATCATCCGGATTTTAGTACAAAATCTTACATTATCTTAAATGATTAAACGTTTCATGTGAGCATGCTTTCTATTTTGTTTTTCCAAATAATATAAAACTTCCTTAAAGGTAGCCCTATTATTATTTTTATCCTTCCCAAGTCCTAGAGTTGTGCTGGCCACAGAGTAGGTACACAATAAATACCTGATGAATTGAAAAGGTGTTTGAAACATACATTTCAGTTAAGGTATTAAAATATTACTTATTTGGTAACTTAGAATTTGTTTCCAAATTCTTTTTACCCTGAGAAGCCTAGGTATCTTTTATGTTTAAACGTACTGCTATTATTAAAAGAGTTCAAATATGAGTTCTGCCCTCAAAAAGTCAGAATTAAAGAATCCTTTGTGTGGAAGTTAAGTTTAGGAAATATCTACTAATTCCTCATTTTATAGACCAAAAATTCAAACCCCAAAATAACTCTATACAAAATCAGATAATTTTTTAAATTAGAACTAGAACTTAGGTCCACACCACCACATGGTGTCTCAATAGACAAAGCTGGATCTCTACATTCTTCTCAAATTGAATCAAACATTTAAAAGTAAAAAATTAAGTCATAAATATGTGAGAAAGAAAAACCAAAAGTAAATATTTTAATAACTTGAGGTCAAAAAAGTACTTCCTAAACCTAACATAAAATAAAAATTTATGAAGACATAGACAAATTTGAGTACATTAAAATCCAAACTCCAGTATGCCAGAAACTATCTTATCAAAAAAATGAAAGACAGAGGAAAAAAAGGGTGAAACACTCACTATATATAATAAATTATTAACTTCTATACTGTGTGTTACATGCTTGTAGAACAGCACCCATCCCTAGTAGGTGTTTGATAAATTTGTTTTTATGAATAAATGAATGAATGGTGACTATATCAATATTAAAAAAAAAAAAAAGCAACTCAATGGGTAAGGGAGCGAAGACATATAATCCATGAAAGAAATACAAATAATCAGTAACACATTAAAAAATGAGCCTTTGCCCCAAAATACAAGTTCAAATAATACGATAAAATTTTTCACCTAATGTACTCACAAAAGACAAAAACACATTGGTAACTGTCAGTGTTCAGATATGGGGAAACTGGTCACTTTCATGTACTCTGTGTGGATTAACCATTATAGAAATGTGTATACTAGACAAGTTTTTTTACAGCAGTACTTTTGTAACAGTATAAAAAATTGGAAAAAACTTAACTGTTATCAGTAAGAGACTAGCTAAATAAATTACAATATATTCATATAATGGTTTATATACAACTACTTCTGACCTATAAAAGTATCAACAATATGCTTTTAACTGAAACAAAGCAGATATATAAATTAAAAAAAACACATTCATGAAAATCTGGAGCAATATACAACACATCATATATTGAGATTTCTTCTGAAGGGAAGGACTACTACTTTCTGCATTATATTTTTCTGTATTAGCCAGGTGTATTTTAAAACAAACATGTAATTTCTAATAAAAACAAACTTTAAATGTTTGTGTATATAAATATTTGAGAATAACTTACTGTTTAAATTGCATTTGAAAAAAATCCGTTTATAGTAAAAAAATGATATATTAGGAACTACTGAAGAGATCCTGTGGATCAAGCTTTTATTATACTACTTATGTGGAAGGAAAGGGGAGGAAACCCACACCGCCCTCTGCTGACATATCAGCAACTGTGTGTGGTTAAGTACTTTATACACGATCACATTTAAGTTAAGGATGGTTATTTCCTGTCCTCCTTTTTAAAAGATGAAGATACAGAAACTCAAAAAGTTTAAGTTACTTGGCTTAAGGTCACAAATGGGCAGAACTGAAATCTGAATCCATCGGAGTAGCTGTCCCTTCAAGTTTCACTTCTGGTGTAAAAGAAAATGTCAATTTTTGGACCTGTTGATTTTTGTAGACGTTAACACTAAATTATTCTTGACTAAAAGTTTTTATTTCCATCTAATGACTAAGTTTTAATCATAGATCCAACTAACTTTTCAAAAGTCTCTTCCCATGGACACAGAAAAAGTGACTGCTTGGAGACAATTAAGATCCTGAATGGTTAAATTCAGCCCTATTTCAGTAAGCCTTTAGGTTCTATGGAACACAGGTCCCAGGAAGACGCAGACAAAAAAATGAGAAGGGGCTGTAGCCTGGCTATCTGCCATTTGGAGCTGTTTTGCTTAATCATATACAAGATTCTTTCACAGTACATTATAACCTGGTTGATCATTCTAGTTAGCGTGGTGACATTTTAAAATGCAGAATATTAACCTGTCAATCTGTCATTTGATTCTTGAGTATTAATGTCTGGACTGCTTGTGGTAAGTGTTTAAATCTAGGTTGGCACTAAACATATTTGAATCAGTCAATGTGTTTTAAGAATGAGACTATTTCTAGAAAATATTATACAACTCTTATGTCAAATAAAAATTTTGCTATTTATTGCATATCTGCACCGCCTCCTGGTCCCCAAAAGATGTTATGCTTACCTTCACTGGAAGGTTTAAGATGTGACAATCTTAATAGATCTTTGTGAGACCAGCCATTTCTTTGTTTATATTTCGTAACTGCCAGAGCAAGGGCCATGCCACCTTTTTCGTTGTACCAGTCTGCTACAGCCTTCCGGAGGGCACGACCCCACATGCCACATTTCATGCTTTCCTTCAGATCTTTCTTAAACTGGATAAAAGTAAAAAGATGTGTAGGAATGCGACAAACATCAGCAACAGCTTTAAATGCTGCTTGCTTAGTGCTTATGTCGGAACACTGGGAACAAATGGCAAGTGCAAAGAGCATAGGCTCTTGCTTTGCGGTTCTGCCTTCTTGACTAAATGACTTTATTTCCTGTATCACTTCACATCCTCTGCCGTCTTCAATCAATCTAATTAAAGCTTCAGCATTTTCAAGACCCAACTTCTGCTCTTTGATGTAATAAGTCCCACCTTCAGAACCAAAACATAAGAACCGGTGTAGGCGATTCATATCAGTGACCTGCCATACATATCCATCTTCAGAATTAACTATCTGCTTCTCATTCAGTGGATGCATTTGGTTTACTGAGTCCTCCATTTTTCCGTCTTTTAGGAAACCTATCAAAAAGCAAATTTGTTATTAGCTAGATTGATACAGAAAAATTACAAAAAAGGAAAATACTTATTAATTTGTGCTAACTACAATCTGCCATGAAATCTTTTAATTTAAAAATATTTTTTAAGCTCAAGTTGTGGTATGATAATTAGAAGCAACTGCTAAAGAGTCACATTTTTGAAGTGTAGTTTGTAGCTTCAGAGACTCAGTTGGCAGCATGGCATAGGGTTTGGAGGCCCAGAAAGAGAAGAATAAAAGAAGTAGGTAGGGCAGTGACAGTAGCTTACAAGAAAAGATCTTACTCCTCTTACTCCCTGACTTACTGCATAGATATTTTTGGTTGCATATCCCACATCCAACCTCCCTCCTCTGCCAGGCAGTACTGTCCTTGAAGGGAGGCTGGGTCTTATCCCACCCCTAGATTGCTCTAAGTAAGTGGTTCTCAAACTGTGTGCCTCAAAATTACCTGAAGTGCCGTAACAACATAGAATGGTGTCCTTCTCCCCCATTTCTTTCTTAGTTCAGTCTGGGATAAGGCCTAAGCCTTTGTATTTATCACCAGTTCCCAGGTGATGTCCTCAGCTCTCATGCCATGTGACTGGTACAGGCATTGTACACGTATGACATTGTGGCCAGTGTGACATGATAAATTCACTGAGAATACTTCTGGAGCTTCCTTCCCTCTTAAAACAGGGCTTTGGGGCTGTTTAAAAGACATGTTTCCTGTTTTTGGCTTGAGATATACATTTGCAAGTGATGCCTGGAGTGGTGGCAGCTATCTCGAGGCATGGGGGAGCCAGTTTAAGACACACTAATTTAAAAGGATAGCAGAACAGAAAAAAATAGATGGAACCTGGGTCCTCTGATATTACTGAGCTATCTGTAACAGCCCTACTTACAAAATGAAAAGCAAAGTGGTGGCACGTTCCAAGCTGCTCTTGTCACTGAGTACTGATCTACAAATTTACTTTAAAACTGGCTAAGTGGTAAGGCACAGCTGTATCATAATGAATATCTGGCCTTCATCCATGGTTCTCAGCTTAAACACAAACACACACACACACACAAACAAAAAGACCTTTGGAATTTCCTGATAGGAGTCCTTCTTATGCTAATGAGACCACTCATTCTGGGACTTTATATAGCTTCAGGATGGAGCTGGTCTCCAGGAAGACCAATATTTGACTTAGAGGGCTGGACCTTTGGACTAGATCAACCTCCCAAGAGGTTTGAGTTCCACCACATGGTCAATGACTCAGTCAGTCCTGCCTGGGATTGAAACCTCACCTGCAAACTCTGGACATCAAAGTTCAGTGGAGCTTCTGAGTTGTGAACAGACTGATGTGTGGGGAGGGTGATATGCCAGGATCAATGACAGGGAATTCCTCACTTGCCTCCAGACTGCCACTTGGCTGTTTGAATTGTATCCTTTATAATAAAACTCTAAAGATAACGTTTTTAGTGAGTTATGTGAACCATTCTAGTGAATTTTTGATAATGAAGTGTTGTGAGAAGCCCTGAATTTGAGCTGGCCAGGCAGAAGTGTGGGACGACTGTGGACCCTACTGGCCACTGTTGTCTAAGGTAAGGACAGTCTTGTTGGAGATCCTGCCCTTTAACTTGTAGGATTTGATGCTAACTCTAGAACTCAGTTGAACTGAATTGTAGGACACTGAGTTGGTGTCTGAAAATTGGTTTCAAAACACAAGAAACAAAAGGTACAAGTGGCAAAAGAAAAAAGATATAGTGGACTTTGTCGAAATTTAAAACTTGTATTCAGAGGATACCACCACGAAAAAGACATCACATGCAACAGGAGAAAATATTTACAAATCAGACATATGCCAAGAAACATACCTAGAATACATAAAGAACTCATAATTCAATAATGGAATGATACTTAACAAACTAAGAAATAGGTAAAGAATATGAAAAGACATCTCTTCAAGAAGATATACAAACGATCAATAAACACAAAAGATGCTGAATAAATATCATTAGTCATCAGGGGAATGAAAATCAAAACTGCAAAAAGATACCATTTCTCTCACCCATTAGGATGGCCATACTCAAAATAATAATGTGTTCATGAGAATCTGGAGAAATGAGAACTTTATACATTGCTAGAGGGAAAGTAAAATGATGGGTTGTATCATAACTGTATTTAACCTTTTGAAGAACGGCCAGACTGTTCTCCAAAGCGGTAAAGGGTTTCTTATTGGGGTGATGAAAATGTTCTCAAATTAGATTGGTGGTGGTTACACAACTCTGTGACTATATTAAAAACCACTGGATTAGATACAGTAAAATAGTGAATTTTGTGATGTGAATACTATCTCAAAAACTGTTATTAAAAATGAAAATTTAAAAACAGGTTAGGTGAAATATATTTGGGAAGTTATTTAAATAAATAAGCATTTACATAACATTCAACCCCCCATTTTTTATATTTGTCTGTAGAAAGCAATTTGAGATACACACAGACATATACAGGACCTTAATTTCATCTTTCTCCAAGTGCTATCACCTCCTCATTAAAGCTTAAACTCCACTGTCAGAGGTTTAGAAGGCAGTTGTGCAGTGAGGTCAGAGCCTGGTCATCACTTAATCCACTCCTGAATAATCAAGTGTTGTAAATCCAGATTAACAAATAAAGACAGTTAATTCTTTAGGTTGGCTTGCCCTATCCAGTGTTCTTAAAGCACACCACTTCAAAGAATTTAATACAGCTAAAGTTGTATTAAACTTCTATAAGTTAAAACTTGGGGAAGAAATTAAATAGATCCTAATATAATTAAAAGCATGGCCACAATTTGAAACTGGTTGTGGATATTTTATACACTGCCCAATTCTTCCTTAATTTTGAATGCAAAATCAGTGGATGCTAGTAATACACAACATGGAATAGCTCTTCTTTCTGCTTCGCATTCATTATAACTAGAACATTTAGAGTATCTTTTAACAGTATAAATAATATATTATTTCTAAGGATTCCTACATTTTTCTTAAATATACTCAGCTGAATATCTTTCCAAAGTCTCTTGGTCTTTAGTTATTTGAAAATACTATCTTTCACCCAAGAAGTCAAACAAGTGTTCAGCTTATTCATTTTAAAATGAAGTGAAAAGCTTAGTTACATCCATGAAAGTATTCAAGACAGTTTACAAGAAACAATACTGCAAAAACTGGGGCCACAATTTCAAATAACTGTTTCATTCAGACTGGTAACAGCCACGAGTGGATCAAGTAGAGTATGATGGAATAAAGTTGTGAGGAAGTGTGGCAAAGTGATAGCACGCTATCCTGAAGGCATGCACCTTCAACTAACTGGTTGCCATGTAGTGCGGGCCTAGTATTGCCAAATCGTCTTAATTTTCTCAAAGACTCAGAAATCTATATTTTAATATGTACTCTTAAGATTAAATGCTAACATTATTAAAGAAATTTTAATCCCCCTGATTACTTCCAGGTTGTGTCAAGAGCTAAATTTTCAGTTTTGTCTTTCTACAATAGGCAGCTTGTTAAGTTGGGTATTAAATGTTAGTTTTCACGTATTCATTTAGCACAGAAAAAACTTTCAAGTTCACAGCAGTATCAGATTAAAAAATACCACAAATGACCACCAACAGCTTTGGGCTCTGACAACTAGGTAAGGCTAGACCCCTGTGCCCCAAACTTCCAGGGCAGATAGTGAACAAAAGCCCCTCAGCTTGAAGGCAGACTGTCCCAGGGACAAACCTCAAGAAAGTTTCTATTCTTTTTTTTAATCAGAGTTAATACAAATTTTGACTTCCACTCTATAATATAGACATGCTTGTTTTAATATAAAAGCTGCTCTGTTGTTTCTCCGAGTAAAACTTACTATGTGTATTCTGTAGCTTTACACAGTCCGCAGCACAAAGCTATCTATAACTCAGGACACAGGGTCGCCTGTTTGAGAAGCAATGGATCAGAGTTTTATCCACTATTTTTTTTTTTTTTTCCCTGAAGCCAAGGGTCCTTTTTGGAACTCAAAAGGTTTAAGGAAGGATGCATAAATATACTCTTAAAGACTTTAATTTTAACACGAGTATTCTGTAAGAGCCTGCTGAATGAGGGTGACTTTGTGGAAAAAGCCATTTTTGGTTTAACTCGTCTTTTAGTCTTAGAACCACTATAAACCTTTTCAGATGAACACACTACGTTTCTAAAACCTCGTTTTCCTCTGAGGCATCCCCTTACTCCTGTCCACCATCCCCATGACTACAGGACGGGCCTTTCTTCTCTCCATTCTTCCCTCTGGTCCGGGATAAGTTCGCCACGTCTTCCCACAAAGACCCTTCCTCCCGCACCCGGGATCCCAGGCAACGCCTCTCGGCGCACAGGCCGCGGGAGGAGGAACACAGGGAGTGAGGCGGGACCTCCAGGCGCCGGCCTGAGAGCCATGCGCGCGCGACAGGCGCGGCCCGGGGTCCGCGAGGGACCGGGCAGCGCGGGGTTGTCCCCACGGCGATGCTGGTCCGCTCGCCGGCCTGGGCGCGGCGCGGGTTGTGGAGCACGGCGGCTCGGCGAAGTCCCTGCTCGGCCTGGGCCGCGGGGATACGGGTCAGACCCTGCGAGTCCCCGGGCCGCTCCGTCCGCACAAAGGGCCCTAGCCGGCCTCCCGCAGCTTCCTCACCTGTGCTCTGCGGCCGACCTCCGACCCGCAGTGCCACCGCGAGAAGCGCTGCGCAGCGCCGGGGAAGGACAAGCGGCAGCGGCCTGACGGGCGGCGACGGCTCCGACTTCAACGCGGCGGGACAGGCCTCCAGGTTCGGGTCCCGGGAATAAGCCCCGCCCCTTTCGCCTGGGCCCGCCCTCGCCCTAAACTGGAGAGGGTCCCGGATGTTTCCTCATCCAGCGCCCTGAAGCCCCGCCCCGTCTCCTCAAGGCCCGCCCCTTCCGAATCGGCTACGGGTCTTGCACGGCCTGGGAAGAGTTTCGCTGGCTCCTGGGTGGCTAGAGCGTCCTCCCGCGCTCTGTCGCGCTGTGGGGGGGGACGACGCCCGGAGGCTGTCGGGAAGTAGGCGGGGTGACGTGGGGTTGACGAGCTCGGCGGCGGGTTTGCTGAGATCAGTGGACGGCGGCAGCGGGTACCAGGGGCGGCCGGAGTCGGAGGTGGAGCGGGGCGGTGTGTGGCCGGGGCCATGACGGGCAATGCCGGGGAGTGGTGCCTCATGGAAAGCGACCCCGGGGTCTTCACCGAGCTCATTAAAGGATTCGGTGAGAGCCAAGGGAACTGTCCAGGGCCGGGGGTCACGGAGGAGGCCCAAGCTGGGCATGGAGGGGTTCCCCGCGGCTACTGCCGCCCCGCGTCGGAAGGGAGTCGTCCAGAGACCTGGAGGGACTCGGGGAGGGGCAGATGCAGGGCTCCTGCCCCCTTCCCAGCTCCGGGCTCTCGCGTTTCCGCTGTGATTTTGAGAGCCACACCACGAGGGCAGGGGTCGTGTGTGTCTGTGTACTGCCTTATCCTCAGGATTCGGCACTCAGTTATTTGTTTAAATGACTTAGGTACCCATCTCCACCCCTCGCCCCCGTCCGTTAAGCATCAATCTTTTCCTTTCTACCGCCGCTTCTCTGCGGAGCGCTCCGCATCCCGGGCAGGTGTGCCCGGGTGCATGTCTCAGGCCATCAGTCCTGTAGGAAAATCTAGGGTGTGCCTTCTCGAGGGTGGGGTGTCCGATGCCCCAGCCGCCTAGGAACCCGAGATTCTAGTTATTCAAAGCAGAACGCCTTGAGTGTGTGAACAGCTCTGCAGACATCCACCGCGCTGCGTGGGATCGACGGGCCACTTCGCTAGTTGTGCTCTCTGCTCAGTTTTAGTTTCCGGTGAAGTGTGTTTTCTTAAGCTACTGGTGTAGATTAGAGGCCACATGCTTCTCTCATAATTCTTCTGCTATATTGTCTTCCATCCGAAATAATTAACACATTTATTTTTTACCTTTTTCCTGTCCCTGTTGTTCCCAGACTCTTTTGGGAGCAGTACGTTTTTACCTGTTATATTTCCTCAAATATTATTAATTCTAGCTATTATGTTAAAACTCGTACTAGGGATAAAACTTAAACAGGATATACATACTGTCTGTTGGACATAGCTGAATATTTGGAATATCACTTATCAAGCGTGTATTGTTCACCTGCTATATCTCAGGCATACTGCTAGGGTTTGGGAATTTTTAATGTGAATAAACCATAACTGCTGTTCTAAAGAACTGACAGACTATACTATGGTGTAGTGATTGCTCTGTTAAAGTATGTACAAAATTTTCTGGGAACACAGGTCTTCAAAGAACACAGGCAGAAAGAAAACCATAAACAGTCATGTTAAAGTATATGGCTTCAGGATCAGCTAGCAGAGATTAAAGTGTAATGTAACAATAGACTGGAGGAGTATTTGAATCTGAAGCTGAATGGTAAACCGAGGCCAGATCATATGTCATGTTGTATAGTTTGGATTGCTCCGTAGTCCCTTAACTGTCAAATATATTTGAAAGCTGAAATTGCTTTTTGTAATTAAAAAAGATTTACTATATTTAGTGTGCAGGGGATTGCAATGAAGTGAGAAAAGCTAGATATCTATTAAGGTGGTCAGAGTCTGAAATGATTGGCTTGACATAAAGTAGTAGGTTAATGAGAAGGAGTTAGATTCAGTAATTTTGCTCTATTTTAATCCACAGGACACTGGCTGGATGTAGGGAAAAGGTGAAAATGACTCCACGTTTTTAGCCTTGAGTGGCTGGTGAAGTACTGGAGAACAGGCTTGATGGACAAGGAAATGGGTTCAGTTTTGGTCATACATTGAATTTAGCCATAGCCATTTACCTTTAAAACCTTAACTATTTTGACATGTTAAAGTGAACTTTAAAAAATACTGTGCTAGTCAAGTTTATTTAAAATTAAGCCACACCATTAACAGCTATTGCTTCAATCTCATATTGTGTGGAAAACTTGGAATTAAAAATAATTTTAAATTCATGCATAAGAGTGATATGTAAATGAACCTTTTACACTTGCACAAATGAGAAGTGAAGCAATAGCTATCAATGGATTGGTTCCATTAGCATAAGAACTTTGCAGACATTTCCAGGAGGGTAGCTTCAGAGAGAAAGTAAGTTTATTCCAACCATTTCCATTTTATTTTTCTCATCCAGTTCATTGATTTAAAAAGTATTTGGAAGTTCATTTTTTCAAAAGTAAAACATCTTTCCAGATTATGAATGCTATTGTAAATTTATTTTAAAATTTCTTCATTGGAGGGGAAATTTGTAGATTTGATGAATATACAAATACTAATTTTGGTAGACAATAATGTCATTGTAAAAACAAAGTTCTTATTAAATTGAGAAGCTGATGGAGCAGAACTATACTTTTAATTGATATGGTGCATACATAATCATAAATGCCCCCCCCCCAAAAAAAAACTGTGAAAGTCTACCAATTAAAAAAATAGAAACTATAATTTTCTGTTTCTGGCCAAGATGTAGTAACAGGGATGGGATTTACTTTTCCTACAACAAATCAATGTTCCCAGCCTTCACTTCAAGAAACTGGAAAAACAAGCAAATTAAATCTAAAATAAGAAGATGAAGTAATAAAGGTCACAGTTGAAATTAATGAAACAGAAAAGAGAAAAATGGTAGAGAAAATCAGTGAAACCAAAAACCAGTTTCTCAAAGGTCAATAAAATGGATAAACCTCAAGCCAGACTGATCAGAATAAAAACAGGAGCCACAAATGAGCAATAGCAGAATAACAGATGATGTCTTTACAGATTCTACAGATATTAAAAGGATAATAAGGGAATATTCTAAATATCTAAACATGTGCCAATAAACTTGACAGCTTAGAGGGAATGTACAAATCCCTTAAAAGACACAAATTACCAAAGCTCACTCAAGAAGAAATAACCAGTATAGCCTTATATTTATTAAATTTAATTGCAATTTAAAATCTTTTCACAGAGAACACTAGCTAAAATGGCTTTACTGGTAAATTCTATTAAATGTTTAAGGAGTAAGTAATGCCAATTCTACATAGACTTCACCAAAAAAATTTTGAGGAAGGAATACTTCCCAACTTATTCTTTGAGGGCCAGTATTATCCTAACACCCAAACCGGAAAAAAACATTTCAAGAAAAGGAAACTGCAGACCTATATTCATCATCCACATAGATGCAAAAATTCTAAACTATTTTAGCAAATCAAATTCAATGGTATATTAAATGGACAATATATCATGACTTAATGGGGTTTATCCCCAGAACGTAGGGTTGGTTTAACATTCGATATTCAATGTAATTCACCATATTAACAAACCAAACAAAAACTATATGATTATATCAATAGATATGAAAGCATTGGACAAAATACAACATCTGTTAAGGATTAGGAAGTGTTAGATTTTACCCTGCTTGCCGACTAACAAGTTAGCCTGCTACTGTTTCGTAGGTACTGGCAGACAACTACTTTAGTGATGATGTGTCTTGGTCATGGTACACCAGGCAGCAGGAGAGTTCCATTTACATTGCTTCTCGTGTCCTCCAAGTCAGGGGAGTAGAGATGGGACACAGTTGGATGCTGCACGTATGAGCCAGTGTCATAGCTGAGGAACTCTGAGCGTAGGGAGCTCCCAGTTTTATAAAGAGGCTAGCCAACCTGCTCAACCTTTGGCTCTAGAGAAGTATTATGGACAGCAGAAACGTCCACCCCAGAGCTGCTTGTTCACTGTATTACCTCCTTGAAAAGATAGTTCAGAACAAATCTGGGAATTCCTCTTAGAAGACCAGCAGAAAGAGGAGAAACCCATTGAGAATCAACTCTCAACAAAATGCATCCTTTCTATACCAAATATTCCTTCAGCTGATCTGAAGGAATCTGATCTTATCCGATCAACAGGGCTGGTACCAAGTCAGTTTAATTCATCTCGTGGTGATTTTAAAAAGCCAGGTGGCTTTCTCAAATTTTTGTCCTGACCTTTCCTTTTGGTTTAAGGCATTAACTCAGGTATGCAGGGTGTGTTGGTGACTGCAGAATCCACTTGGTCCCACTAGGGGGAAAGCTGGCAGAATCCACTTGAAACAGCTCTGGCCCATGAGTTGAGGCAGATGTGAATGACTTTTGGGACCAATCTGGTGCTTCCTTAACATGAAGGTTAAGAACTTGAATACCATGCTGGGATTAGAACCCAGTTCTCTTCAATCCTTGCTTATTTCCCTTTCCATTATATCATACATTGTTTGAACTTAAATGTACACAAGGGGATTATTAGATACTGAGTGTATGTAAGGAGATGGATGCTAACAGTTGGGTATGTTTTCTTTCAGTAAAGAGATGTGTATGTGTTTAACATAAGGTTGTATAAACAATGTAACCCCTTGAAATTCTGCTTGTGTAAAAGATTTTGGGGCACTTTTATTCAGTGGATTTTTGTTGTTTTGATATAATATGTACGATGTTTTAATGTTTGGTCTTTTTACAGTTGATTTCCACTAGCAGTAACCAGTGTTAATAATAACATTAGTGTCCATTTGTGCCCTTTTCAACACTCATAAATATAGGTTCATAAGGATTTTTTCCCCCAACTTGTTATATGCAAATATCTAGCAAAATGTCAGGATGTTTCTACTTTTTCTATTACAAACAGTGCAGTAACTCTCCTTATGCATATATATTTAATGCAGAGTAGGTGGGCACTTAATAGGTATTTGCTGAGCAGAGCCAGTTGAGTCATGGAATGAAACGAATGCCCAGAGTCACATAGTTGGTTGACTCAACTTTTTTTTTTTTTTAAAACCATTGGGTTTTGCAAGTGGTCTGTAGACTTCTCTCACTTGAAAATAATCTGGAGTATTATATAGTGCCAGACTTTGGAGTCAGACATGGGTTTTAATTAGTTTTTTGGTATATGCCACCTATGGTGAATTTAGGCAAGCCTCTTAACTCCCCTAACCCTCTTCCATATAATACTTGCCTTAGGGATTAGAGAAACCCTTAGAGTGTGCCAGACACTATATTAAATGTATTGTGTGCATGATAAATTATCTCAGCTATTCCTTAAAACAACTAAGTATGGGAATCAGAGAGTTTAAATAGTCACAGAGCCAGTAAGTGGAGGAGCCAAGATTCAAACCCTGGCAGTTTGAAGGCCAAGCTCTTAACCCATTTCCCATTTGGCCTAAGAATACTTGCAGCACTTATGGCTACAGCATTTACCCCCAAAATAACTTGCAGATTATAGTCCTAACCTTACCCCCAATGTTTGCCACAAAACATCTAGCTTTTTTTATTATTTTCATATCACTCTAATTTATTGATAGTCTTTGGAAACAAATAACATCATTTTTATATATAGCATTCTGTTTTTAGTAGTGGTATTTCCATTTACCAAATATAGTCATTCTGGGTCACTGAAAATGTCAAATCTTAGAAAACGTACATTCCTATGGTGATGTTAACACTGTTCTCGAACAATTGTTGGCTAAAGTTTCATTTGATGAATCCAATTTATGTATATATTTCTGTTACATTAGGATTAGAGACAAGTTCTGTTTAGAAATAACTAAGAATTGTTTTTATATTTTATTTTCACATTGAAAACCTGTCAAGATTTGCATTAGCTTCAAAGAGCGTGTTTATGTAAAGCTATATTAACACTGGCAGCCAGCTGCACGTTTTTTTTTTCTAAATGGGAAATGGGTTAAACAGTACACCGTTACTATGACATGTGTGGCCAGAGCAGCGTTTCTCAACCTTGGCTCTGTTTACGTTTTAGGCCAGATACATCTTTTGTCAGGGCGTCCCTTGAATTAGCATCTCTGGCCTCTACTCTGTAGATGTCACTGCCCCCCAGGGTGACAATAGTGACAGAAAAATGTCTCCAGATATTGTAATATGTTTCCTGGGGGGCAAAAAATCACCCTGGTTGAGAACTACTGTCTTAGAGGAAGAACATGTGTTGGGGACTCTGAGGTCGTTGAAAATAAAATAAAATAGAAATTCAGGAAAAACGTCAGGACTAAACATGTGATATAAAAGTCACGGTTAAGAAGTAGTTATTACCATTAAAAAACAAGTGTGTAGTAAGGAAAAAAATGGACTGAGGGCAGAGCTGGGGAAGCTTAGCAGTTGAATGAAAAGAGTAGATTAAAAAAGGGCCAGAGATTGAGAGAAACTGAGAAGGAGCAGTTACGGGGTGGTACTTGAGTGAAAGTAAACTCTTGAAACTTTTTTAAATTATAAAAGCAATATACTCCCATTGTAAATAATTAGAAAATAGTAAAGGAAGTAATAGGATTTGGCTGTGAACTTTATCAGCTTTACCATTTTAATCTGTCATGTCTTATTGTCCCCAAATGTGCATTTTTTTTTTAAGTTAAATGGTGAAGGAAAAAAACAAATTACATATTTTGTTTTCTGAAGATGTGATTTCTTATTTTAGGTTGCCGAGGAGCCCAAGTAGAAGAAATATGGAGTTTAGAGCCTGAGAATTTTGAAAAATTAAAGTAAGTATAATTTTAGTTGTGGTAAAAATAATGTCTATGCTTAAGCAAACTTTTGTCTGTTTATTTTACTTGGATTATCCTAGACTAAATACACTATATCCTTCAAATCTTTTTTTCAGTCCTGGCGAGATATGTATTATTCTCATTTCCTAACTAAGAACCTAGACTTACAGAAAACTAATTTACAAGAGATTAAAAATAGTCCTTGTAATTCCATATCAACATAACAATTGGTTGATTTTTTTACAATATTCACTTATTGATCAATAGGATTAGAACATGGAACACATTTTAACATAAAAGACACGAATAAGAGGTCGGTCTACAAAACCATATTTAATAGATACTGTATATTAGTAGTAATTCAGAACTTGTTTATATCTTATCATATTGCTTTTGGGGAGGTTACAGTTCAGATTCCAAATGTAGATGCCAGGAAGAACCTTCCTCTTCCCCATCCTTCTGAGTAGAATGACCTCTCTGAGCCTTTCCTTACCCGGCCTGCATGCCCCCAAGCACTGACCCTGCATTGCAGTTGGAGGGCTAGAGAGGTTTTCACTGGTGAGAGAGTGCTTGGGATGAGGACAGGAGTAGGCTTTTAGCAGGCAAAATGGGGACTCTTGAGATATGTCTACTGTTTTTAATAGTGAGAAGGGGATAGTTTACTTCCCCTACCTTTCTCTCCCCTTCTAACACAGCGATCACTTTAAACAATAAGAGATCAGGTCTGGCTGAGTGATCAGGGGAGGTTAATTGAAATTGCATCATTTGAACTGCCTTTAAAGGTTAGGAAAGGTTTCTGTTGCATGGAAGGTGGTTGTGAAAGACTGGAGGGAGTCCTACCTAGAGCGGTGATTTTATGTTTCGTGGGCAACGGTGTTCCTTTAGGAAAGTAGATGACTTCTTTCTGAACAAAATGGCAGCCTCCATTCATGCCATAGTTTGACAATTGTTCATGGACCCAATAGTTTTGTGAAGATGACTCCCTGTAATTCATAATACATACACTTTCAGCCATTTACCTGTAAACACCTTAATGGAACTTTATTCATATGTTAGGGTTAACAGTTTCTTCTAGTTTCACTATATTCTTATTTTCTTCTAAGTGAGCTGATATGAGGTAGAAATGAATACTCCACAGACTGAAGAATAAACTTTTCATTATAATTTTATTTTAACTGATTCAATTTTAAGTTTTATTAGTCTTGTTTTAGGCAACATTCTAGTGACTAGACAGCAGTAAAAATCTGTAAAAATTTTTTGAACTTTTTTCATTCATATCGTATTTGTTAAGTAGCTGACTAAAATTTAATATATTGATAGTGTGTTATAAAAGAAGCAAGGTTTGTTATCACTAATTTGTATTTTATTTTGTAGGCCAGTTCACGGGTTAATATTTCTTTTCAAGTGGCAGCCAGGAGAAGAACCAGCAGGCTCTGTGGTTCAGGACTCCAGACTTGACACGATATTTTTCGCCAAGCAGGTATGGTTGTTGGTACTCTGAAGTCCCAAGAGCAATCTTTTTTTGGAAACTGGACTCTCTTCCACCTGTGTGTCTCTAGTGTAGCAGTCCTCAAACTTTTTTGCTTAGGACTCCTTTACATTCTTAAAAAGTATTGAGATTCCTACAAATCGCATCAATTTTGAAGTAATACTGGCTGTCTTATGCTAATCATACGCTCTAATTAGACATATGCCTGTCTGTGGATCGTTGATTAATAAAATGTTGAGAATAGAAATTGTCTTCTGGTAATTACAATTTGTGTGTAAGTTCCAGGAAGGACAGTTTGGTAATGCTAGTCTGCAAAACATCGTTGTCTAGTTACCATTTTACTGGTGAGAAAGCTAATGTCTGATGTACTTGTTTACGATCACGCTGTAGTGGTGCTGCGTTTGTCTGACTTCTCTTGTTCAGTCTATCAGCAAAGAATGATTGTGACAGATACTGTGCTAGACGCTTGGGGAATAATAAACAGTCATGATCCCTGTCCTCAAGGGTACGTAAAGTTTAGTGGAAGAGGGTAGTATTAATTAGTGAAATGTAGAAGCACAGTGGCGATGAGGGCCACATGGAGCGAAGTGAGAACCATACTGCAAAGTTTGAAAAGTTTCTGAGAAGGTCTCTATACTTCGAATGCCAACTGCAGAGTTCAGGAGCCCCAAACACCGTGCTCAGATTCTGTAATTTGCTAGAAAAACTCAGATTTCACCAAAGCTGTCATAGTTACAGCTCTGGTTTATTACAGTGAAAAAGGATACAGATTCATTTCAGCCCAGGCCAGAGACTCATGAGACAGAGTCCAGGAAGGCTCCATGCACAGGGCTTCTACTTGCCTTCTCCCAGTAGGATCACAAATGGCGCTAACTTTCCAGGCAGTAATGTGTGACAGCATGTAGAGAGTATTGTCATCCAGGAAATCTCAACCATTTCTTGGTATCCAGAGTATTTAGTGGCCTTCATCACATACACCTGGTTGGCACCCATGTGGCTGACCTCAGTCTCCAGCCACCCTTGATGTAGAGCTGATACTGCTGACCCAAAACCCCACCCTAAGTCACACTGTAGACTGTGTGGCCCAAAGCCCCAGGTAAACAAAGACACTCTGTGAGACCAGGCTTTTTGGGAACTGAGAGATCACCTTCCAGAAGGCAAGGACAAAGGCCTGATCCCTTTTTGTGCAAGATTAAATTCTTTACTGCACACATAAAAATGGGACTTGGCCTCTTTAGGGAGATCTGAGAAAGCTTCTGTAAGTGACAATTCAGCTGAAATCTAGAGGTTAAGTAGGTATTAACTGAGGGAAAGAGCTTGAGGATCATCCTAGATTAATTACAGCTTTGTGGCCAAAAGAATGAGACTAGTAAAATGTACTAAAAGAAGCCTGTGTAAGTGGAGCATAGCGAGCTACGGGCAGTGCAGGTGGTGCATGAGATCTGGGGTAAACATCAGTATGTTAGGGTGAGGCAGTTAGGTGTATCTAACAACCGAAATATAATTGACACACAAAAAAACTGCACCTATTTAATGTATACAATTTGATGAGTTTGAAAGGAGTTTTTTTCCTAATTCTTTTTAAGAAATTTGTAAAGATAATGGATTATAGATTTGAAGTCCTTAGATCATAGGAATGTTTGAGAGTATTCTCTGCCATAGTCTCAGCATCTGGCCTAGCATTGGGCACATATTATGTCCTTAATGTGCCATGATTTTGCAAGAATGTGTAAATGAGTATAAATTTTAACATCTTCTGACTTCTATCAACCCATGCCCAGATAATTTCATGCTAGATAATTTTGGCCCAAGGTAAGGGAGCACCAAGCCTTAGAAAGTTTTAGTTAACCACCTTTTCTACGTCTCCTTTATAGACATTATAGTTTTTCATTCAAATTTACTAAAGAACTGATTCTGATCAAAATACATATTAAACAAAATGAGCAACATTGTTAATTGGATTCTAGATCTGTTACTTTTTTCTAATTTGTCAATTATAAGATAGTTTTAGTACAGAATACAGTTAGAGAGGAATTATGGAAGTGTGGTGGTATCATTATATTGCTTGACAATTGGCAGTAAGAAGGTGCTCCTTAATGGCGAAAGCAGTTTCATCAAGTTTTCCTAGCAGATCATAGTTAAAAGGTAAGAACTGGTGGACAGTCACTAGTCTCTGGCAGCATGAAAGTAGAGTATAGGAACTAAAAAGGAAAGATAATTGAAAATTTTGTCTTCTGAAATCAGGTAGGATGTAAACAGATAATTTACCAAACTTTAAAATCATAAATGAATTTTAGAACCATACTTTCTGCTTCTGGCGTAGTTCTGTGCCCTATGGGCAAGTTACTTAACCTTTTAGTGCCTCAGCTTCCAAAAGTGTAAAATGAGCATAATAATACCAACTCCTTCATAGGTCATTGAGAGGATTAAAATAATCAGTATATGTGAAGTGCCTAAAAAATACCTGACATGTAGTATGTGCAATCTAAATGTTTTCTCCTCTCACTATAATGTAAGGTCCACGTAATTTATTAAATAGTCAAGTTAGATGATAACACTGTAAAAATTGTATGTGATGGAGTTGAAAAATAAATGTGGACAATTTATACCCTTTTTAGGAATTAAAATGAGGGTAGAAACTAATATAAGTTGTGGAATAATTTCTCTGAAAGCCACATAGGTGAGTGGGAGCTTGCATTGGGTGCTGAAATATGGGTTGAGTTCGAATTGAAATGTGTTCGGGGGAAGAGAATAGGAGGGAGGGAAGGCTATGTTTCATGTCAGGGATGACTGGTCTTGTTACCCTAACTGGGTTGGTTTTACTGATGTTATAAATTCATTTAATTTATTTGGTTTCCTAGACTCTTCAACTCCAGAACTGCAGCAAATTCCTGAAACTAGATTAGAATGGAAATTAAACATATTTATTATGTTTATGCTAAGACTGTATGAAATGATATCAGAGAACTATTCACTGTTTGGGGGGTTATCGTTATCAGTTAAAAGTTTTTGTGTGTTTTTTTTAACAAATTGATGATATCTTTGCTTTAATATTTTATAGGTAATCAATAACGCTTGTGCTACTCAAGCCATAGTAAGTGTGTTATTGAACTGTACCCATCAAGATGTCCATTTGGGAGAGACTTTATCAGAGTTTAAAGAATTTTCACAAAGTTTTGATGCAGCTGTGAGTACAGTCTTATTCTTCCTAAAATGCCCTATTTGTGATAGTTCTTATTTTAATGGGCTACTTTTAAACATTATTACAGATGAAAGGTTTGGCACTGAGCAATTCAGATGTGATCCGACAAGTACACAACAGCTTCGCCAGGTAAAGAGACTGTTTCATAACCCTGTTTGTTTCTTTGCTTGTTTGTTTGTCTCTCACTATTTTTTCTTCACTGTAGACAGCAGATGTTTGAATTTGATGCAAAGACAACAGCAAAAGAAGAAGATGCTTTTCACTTTGTCAGTTATGTTCCTGTTAATGGAAGATTGTATGAATTAGACGGATTGAGAGAAGGACCAATTGATTTAGGTAATCCATTTCCCATTCCTGTTATTTCACTTGTGAGAAGGAAAGAAATACTGGGCATGCACCCCATCTTAGCCACAGTGCTGCTTAAATTTTGAAGGGAAGGTGACAGTGAGGTGGTATAATACCATGAAGGCCTTAAGCTCTTCAGCACTTTATGAAATTAGCAGGTAGGAAGGACGTGTTGACTATAGTAGTTCAAATGGAACTCTTAAGTTTTTTGTAAGAGAAAAAAATTTTAACCCATAACTTAATTTATTTTTTATTTTCCAGTTAACTTAAAAACGACTGCATCTATTGAATTTGTTATTCTCATTTTTAACCTACTGATAAGGAATAAATAGTAAGCATTTCCTATCATGTTACACTAAAATATTTTCATTTGCAATTGGATTGTTCAGATCACTTTAATTCAGTGTTTAACAATCTACAAAAATATTTTTCTTCAGTTTCTTTTTGAGTAGTGCACTAATATGCTTTCCTTTGTGCCAAAGGGTAGATTTGTCCTGAGCCCACCCTGTTTCTAACGTCAAGCAAAAATGATTAATGGTTATTGAGGGAGAGGGTACAATTTGTGGTTTTGACATAGTCCTGAAGTAATAGGCCCACAGAAGAATTTTAACTCCTTATTTTTTATCTCATTAAATTTTCTTTTTCTCTCTCTTTTTTAAGTAAGTCCATTTATAAGTCCAACAAAACCTTATTATATTGAATCTAATGTGATCTGCTATTCATAAAACTTTATCCTTTTAGAATAAAAAAAGTTAACGTAGTTTCATTTTGTTGGTACTTTTTGACCTTGCCCATGTATAGAACCAGTGATTTATCTAATGCTGATTTACATATTATCTCACTATTTAAAGATATTTTTCTTTGTCTGTTATAGAAAATGAATAGAATGTTCTTTCAATTCTGTAGAAGTTGATTTTCCCTAGATTGGTGGTTGATCTGATCTCTGTATTTTCTATCCGGTCAGCCATTCATTTATTAGAACCATCAAATATAAAAGAAGTAAAAGATGAAAGGGAACAGCCAGTTTTACTAAACAGCTTGTGGCTATGGTTGAACTTATGGTGAAAAAGAAGATTAAAACAACTGGGTAAAATTGGTTTTGCATTATGTGTGGATTTTAATTTTTTATTTTATAGTTATAGTGGTGGGGAGGGAGACAGATAGGAGGATTAAATCCTTATTTTGCCACTAACATGGGGGCTGGTTTTTCTTAGCTGTCGGTTTCATCATCTGTAAAATGAAGATAGTTATCCTTATTTCACAGAGTTATAAATTTTAATGATATAACTCCCTAAGTCATTACCTTCATTTGTTCAATACTTATTAAATAATGAAATAATATGGCAATGCGAGTTAGTGATAATCCTCTTTCCCCTTATTATTACTAAGAAAATAAGAATTGAGGCTGAATGTAGTTATGCTGAAAGGATTTTTACCATGCTGAATTTCCTAAAATATTTATGAAGAGAGATATTTTGGACCAAACTTTTGAAATAATGTTAATGTTGATTTTATTTAAATGCTTTTACATTTCTAGGTGCATGCACTCAAGATGATTGGATCAGCGCTGTGAGGCCAGTCATAGAAAAGAGGATACAAAAGTAAATAAATGCTCAGCTAATCTCGTTGTCATCAGGTTCTGGTTTTTATACATCTTTAAACTTTTATTTCATTTTTATTTTAGCAATGCTTATTGAACATCTACTTTTGACTGTATTATTATGAGGAAACCTATTTTAGAAATTCTCTAAATTCTACAGAGTAATATGCCATCTCTGCTAAGTTAGATGTTTTGTAGAGTTACTTTGTAGAGTTTTTTTTGAGCATCTATTTTTTTATTAAACTTTTTGAGATGATTATATATTCACATTCAGTTATAAAAAGAAAACAGGTCTCCATTGATCTGTTTGTCTGCTCTGTGTCAGTACTAGTTTTGATTACTATAGCTGTAAGTCTTAAAATTAAGTAGATTGATGCATCCAGCTTTATTCCTTTCCTTCAAAATTGTTTTAGCTATTATGTGGTATACAGTAGCTGATGAACACTCTTACAAGATGTTGATCTAAAGACAATAACAGTATATATCTCAGGTCTAAAAAAACTTGTTTTAGCTTATTGTTCCTCTGCCCTCCTATAAAAGTTTTAGTATAATTTTATCTATATCTATACGCATTCTTGCTGGGATTTTGATTGGAATTATGTCAATATTTATATTCATTTGAGGAGAACTGGCATCTTTACTACATTGAGTCTTCCCATCCATGAACCACAGTGTATCTCTCCATTTACTTGGACCTCCCAGAGAATCACAGGGTCATCACAATAGGTTACCTTAATTGTAATGGTATTATAATTCTTTATCATATTATAAACTTCAACTTTTTTTTTTTTAGGTACAGTGAAGGTGAAATTCGATTTAACTTAATGGCCATTGTGTCTGACAGAAAGATGGTATATGAACAGAAGATAGCAGAGTTGCAGAGGCAGCTTGCCGAGGTTTGTGGCCATGTTTTTATGTCCAAAGTTCTAGCTTCGGTATTCTCTCAGGGAAAGTACTTTTTTTCTCCCCCCACCTCCCCCCCCCCTTTTTTTTTTTGTAAAATGTATTTAATCTAGTGTTCTGAGTGGTGGTTAAGAGAGTCCACGCTGGAGTCAGGCTGCCCAGACTCAGCTCCCGGCATTGCCACTTAGTGGGTATGGGTAAATGTATTTGAGTGGGGTTTTTTTGTGCCTCAGTTTCTTCATGTGAAATGAGGATAATAGTGTTTACCTTATAGTGTTGTTGTGAGGCCTAAGTGACATAACATATGTAAACAACTTTAAAGAATGGCAAATGGTCAATGCTAAATAAGTGTTAACTACCTACTGTAATTTTGTTAGGTGATTAAGCAATTTAGAATATATTTCTTACAGAATTTATTGGGTACATTTCAATTCGCATATACTTTTACTAGTCTTTACTACTGATTATCTTTCTGTAGTAAACATGATTGGAGAAGAGACTTAGTAATAGATAAAAAGACCTTATTTATGTTTCTTTGATCACATTTTCTTAAGAATATGTTAAAGCAAATTTATAGCCGAACAAAAGTTAATAGCAACACAATATATTATAGATTGTTTTCAGGTAAACATGTTTATTGTAGAACAGAAATATGGAAGGCACTTCTCAGGGCTTTTATCCTTTAATATTACAGTAAGCTGGTATTCTGTCACCGTATAAAGAGTCAAATTTGAAAAAAATTGTACTATATTTATCATTTTAAAATATCGTGAACTTAAGCCTCTATTTTTAGGGTGTATTTTTTTATTTTTTTCTTCTTTCTCCTAAGGAGGAACCCATGGATACAGATCAGGGTAATAATATGTTAAGTGCTATTCAGTCAGAGGTTGCCAAAAATCAGATGCTTATTGAAGAAGAAGTACAGAAATTAAAAAGATATAAGGTATTTTTTTTATTTGTTTCTTTAATGTTTTAATGTAGAGTGGTATATTTTGACATGAAGGTATATTGAATGCCTGATTTTTTTTTTTCTTTCGTCATTTACTAGTTTTCAGAATAATGAGCTGATTCTGTGGTACCCTACAAATGTAATCTCTGAGGTTTCTTTTTTTTACGTTTTTTTAAAAGTATTATTATGAATAGATTTTTAACATATTTGGTGCTTCAGTTCACTGCAGTTATTGATGCTCAAATTGTCCAACCTTTGGCCGTTAGGAAGGAGCCACTTCAAGCCTATCTCCTAAGTCCTTGACATGACTCTTCACCTCTAGTAGCTTCCTTGCTTTCTAGACGTCAAGATGTTTCAAACCCATCTTGTACAGTTCCTGCTTCAGACTCAGAATAAGCCATTTTTTCAAGAAGTCCAGGTACTTTGGGGCAGTGATATTTAGGAACCCCTGTGTGAGGGCTCAAGGTGCTGAGTGACACTGATCAGTATTTCTAGGCCTTTTCAGAACTAAGAAATACATTTCTATTTTTGTTTCATTTTTTAATAGAAAATACAACATGAATTCATATTAATACTCAAACTTAGGCTTTCTACTTGAAATTAAGCATTTGCATCTTTCTCTTAAGCTGAAAATATTAGTTCCTAACAACAATAACATAACTATTTGCTTTATGCTTCATATATATAGCATTTGTATATATAAGTAAATATATGCCTTATGTTATGTGTAGAATGCTTGTATATGTATGTATATGTGTATGGATACAGGCATACATGTTATGTGTAGAATGTGTATATATATGCATATATGTAGAATGTTATATGTTACATGTAGAATGCATGCATATATGTATTTGTGTACACACACACACACACACACACACAGGCATATACAAAAGTTCAGAATAACAATACCAGTAGTGTTAGTAACAACCGAAAATTTTTTAATTTTTTTCTTAGGATTTATCCCATTTTAGATGAACAACCAAATTACTATGTTTTTAAATTCACTTGAAAAATTTTTCTCATGGTGTGGTTCTATTACTTGGCACACAAGTGAGTTTGTTTTACTTTGCTTTCCAAGTTTTTAGGTTTAAAATTTTTGATTTAATTATGTCAAAGAATTTAGAATCAAATATATAAAGCAAGACTATCTTTAATGTCTTTCTCCTTCACTTGTAGTCTGTCTGATAAGCTTTATTCAGAGAGCAAAGAGTGAAAGGAAGTTTGAATTTTGAATGACTTTGGAATAGTATTTAAGTCATTTGTCATACATGTCACAGTAGAAAAAGCATTGTTATTTATTTGAAGCTCGTTTGAAGACAAGGAGTGTCCTTTTTTCTTTTTATTGCTCACTACAGTGTCCACACAGTGCTTTGCACCATACTTAACAGCCAGCAAATGACTGTTAAATTAAATAAACAGACTGTGAACTAGCAGGATTTCTTTAGATGGAAGTGTTAAGGGCTTGATCCAGAGTATTCCAGGCAGGAAAAAGGGGGGCTGAGTTCCTGGAGACAGGAATGTAAGGGATGAAAGTCTGAATGTTTATCTTCTACTTTATGTGCTATAAAAATATAACTACCCATCATTTCTGTATTATGCAGGGTTGTTACATAATTAACTAAGTTTTAATATTTGTCTAAAATTAAACACAAACTAGGTTTTCAGAATCTTTACCTGATACATTGTTTGAGAACGCTTTGCTGTAAAAAATGTAAAATGATTCTCATATTAATATAAAATGAACATCCATTAAGATTTTATTTAATTCATTATTAATTGAGGGACTCTGGAAGATATCACAGCTAGTTCAAATAAAAGATCAAAGAAGCTCAAATTTATATGAAGTAAAAGAATGTTGAAATGAATTTACAAAAGATGGAAACTGTTTTTATCCATGGGAGAAGGGAAGTAAATTGAACCTCTGCCAGGTAGTAGCTAATAACTCAGTGGCAGTGAAAGGCTAGAATCACGTAACTTGGGAGGGTGGGCTCTAGACAATGCGTGGTTTTCCATTTAAACAAAGATTGTTTTTCCCTATAGCCTACCCCTTTTGGATCAAAAATAATTCAAAGAAAGATTAGTCTTGATTACAAAATAAAACTGGTCTCATTAGGCTTGGCCTGATAATTGCATAGGCATAGTAAGTAACAAGAGTACTAATCAATCATGTGGACCTTCTTAAATTTGCTTTCATAAGTAATTTAAGTTTTTATGAATAATGTTAGACTTTTAAAAGCCTGTTATTTGTTAAGCCAAGAGTATAAGGCGACACCCAAGAAACTCTCCACGTGTTTTTTTTGTTATTGTATTAGTCTTCATTCTCAGTGGGAACGGAATCTCATTCTTTCAAGTATTTTTTCTTTGAGAATGGATGGTTTCCTCCCATTTCTATTTTGAGTTGGATGCAAAATTAAAATGTCAGAAACTTAGTGGAAAATGTAAAGTTTGTGTGATTTTATATTTATTTTGTTTTCAGATTGAAAATATCAGAAGAAAGCATAATTATCTGCCCTTCATTATGGAATTATTAAAGACTTTGGCGGAGCACCAGCAGTTAATACCACTAGTAGAAAAGGTAAGGATTTTAGTTGTGATTAGTTAGATTCAGATTCCCTTCAGACAGACTTTTTTTTTGGGGGGGGGGCTTGTTTAGAAGTAAAATTTGTTGAAGCTTTTTTATTTTATTTTTTTTGCTTTTACCTGTGGTGGTATATTCTAGGTGAGCATGAGTTCATCCTGATACTGTAAAATAAAAATAAGGGATTGTCCCATTGCTTTAGCCTTCAAGAACCCTTAGTGTCGCAACTCAGGTTGTGCTATGTTAGAATAAAATTTAAAACATTTTCTTATCTTTAAAAACAAATTTTAATGTTAATTGAAATATTTTTTTCTTATTTAAAAAAATTTTGGATTACCATAGAATTTAGCACTAAATGGACATTGAAGGGGAAAAAAATGTAAGAAATAGATGTTTTTATTCCTAAGCTAGTATTCTTTCCACTGAGGGGGTATTAGCATAGGTTAGTGAAAATTTCTAAGATGTTTTTCCTTTAATATGAAGCACTTAAGTAAAATATTTGTTGAATCAACAAAATGCAGTTAGATTGTTTTTATGTTTATACTGTAAAACAGTGTTTTCTGAAAGTAACCATCACTAAATACTCTTTAAAATATATGTTACCTAGCTCTTCCCCAAATATTCTGATATAGGGAGAGGAATCTGTAATAAGCACCACCCCCACCCCACACACACATGATTCTAATGTGGCTGGTCTCTTACCACATTTTGAGAAACACTGAGAGGGTACTACTAGGCAAATAAAATTTTGGACCATTACCTTAAAGACTGAGTACATGGTAGGCACACTTTTCTTATTAAAATTTATGAAGATACAATTCAACACAGCTGTTTTATATTATCATAAATTCTAAATAATATGTTTTGTGTATATATACCTTATTAACCAGGTCCTGAAACATGTGCTGCGACTTTTAGTATTAAATATGCAAAAATAATTGCACAATACTGATAAATCTTTTCCGTATAGGTTTTTCTATTCATGTATCTTAGGGTATTACAATTACAAAAGTCCATGATAGGAAACTTATTTTTAAAGTATTAGATTAAGAAGGTCATGTGATCCTCAGACTTGCTCAGTTAACAGTACCTAGCTATTGTGTTCTTTGTATAAAACATTAGGAAATATTTCTGCACTAAAATATTAAAATTGTAATATAGACTGTTGTGCCAAATCATGATATATCAGATTTTATATATACATAAATACTATTAGAGACCAGACAAATGTCATCAGAGAAATTTTAAATGTATACATTTTGCTTTAAAATTGCTGTGAGTAAATATTTTTATGCAAATTAGGAAAAGGACAATTCTTGTTTGATTTTAATAACAGTACATCCCAGATTGTTAAAAACATAGCCCAGAGAACAGCATTTCAGCTTTTGTATTAGAACTATAAATCCTGAGTTCCCATTGTCTTGGACACAGGGTGGCAGTATATGACTGCCTCCTGTTAGTGGGACACAAACCCAGTCTGTTCCTGTGTTGCGTTTGTTTTATTGACGGGGTGGTTTCTGACCATTTCTCCAAATTGCCTATTTCTCCAGAGTGTTCCTTGATTATTAATATTGTATATACAATAGTGAGATACCTTTATTTCTCATATATATGCAACATTCGTAATCTCCCTAGATTATGAAGGAAATTCTGATTGATAAAATAAAATTTTTGAAACATTGTTATTCATCATTTATCTAGCTGCAACTATATTCCAGGCATTCTGTTAGAGTCTATGACTATACACATGAATAAGACACATCTTTTCTCTTAAGCAACTCATGATGTAGTTGGGGAAAAAAATTATGGCACTGTGATATTATGTTAAACTCATTAAACTATTATGTCAAACTCATTTATTTAAATATGCAGAAACTAATGGAGAATTTTTTTTTAAACTCAATTTGAATGAGAAGTGAGCACATATGTAAATACACTATTTTAAAATATGAATGAGCATGACTTTGGAATGAATAATTACATATTTTAAAGTAATTACAATTATATTAACACATTTCAACTTCAGATAAGAACTACAAACCATACATCATTTTTTCTTATAGTTGGCAAAGTGTGACTATAATTGTCCAGGAGTAGTCTGTTTCAAGTCTCATATTATTGAAGATAATCCTCTAGAAATCTTATAAACAATGCATTTCAAACCTTTTAGCTTACAAACGTCCTCTTACAGTTTATTTTAATATGATCTAAAATAAACTTTTAAGATTTTATAGCTTACTATCTTTCATTTCTAGGCAAAAGAAAAACAGAATGCAAAGAAAGCACAGGAAACCAAATGAAGAAGCTGCTTTGGGATATGTTCACATTTCTGCTTCTGCACCTATTTTCATGGAAACATTAAGTATAAAGAACTTTGAGCAACACCCTAAGTGACTCAGTGCACGTTTGGCAGTAGTACCAGTCTGTCTTGTCTTTAATGCATGGATTCATAAACTTTTTCCCTACCTGCATCATATGCATGTAGTGCATCTTAAATAAAAGCGATGTGAAGAGTGCTTTCCCAAATTCCATTTTTTGGCAATGGATCTGAGAACTTCTGTTGGTTCTCTGGGTATATAACTACCGTAATGAACCTAGAAAATGCACAAATGATATTCTCTATAATTGTTAAAATTAATCTTTCGATCTTTTAGCTCAGTTAAATGTTTAAAATTTATAAATGTCAGATCTTGATTAAACTGGATCTCTTGTTCTCATTAATGGAAAAAAATCAGTATTTCTGTCTTTGATATCTAAATATTTTGAGGATTTAAAAACTGAATTTTATCTCTTTTACCAATTACTTGAAAAAAACATGATTTTACTGCAGATCATTTGAAAAGGACAAAAGTACAGTTTCTAGTGATTTTCATTGCTGCCAGTCGAAAAAGTAATAAACATCTCAATTTTATTTTCGCAAACTTTCTTTAAGTGTTTGGGATTATTTATTTATGTATTGTAGAATAGTTTCAGGAAGGTGTGAATATCACTGTCAAAGCAAAATTTCAGGGTAAGAACAAATTATAAATCTTAAAGATTTTAGGTGTTACTCTCAGTTTGGCAACATTTTTTCAAGCTGTTAAATTGTATCTTTTAAAAAATTCAGGGTATCTGCTTTTTCACAAAAAGATGGTGGTGGGTCTTCTTACATGCCAATTCAAACAAAATTAGTACAAGTCGTAATTTCTAAGAGTCATGCATGTACAGTTTGCCCACAATGGAGTTTTTTTTTTCCATTGCTTTTGGGAATTTGGTTTTTTTATTTTATAAAAATAATATTGTATTCTTGCTTCTTATCTTTCCCAAGTTTAAAAGAAATTTTATGAAACTTATTTTCATAAAGGAAATAATCTTTTTTTTAAGGCACATTTCTGAAATTGATACATAACTTTTTAACATTTTCTTATGGAAAAGTTTAAACATGTGGGGAGACTACCCATCTTCTACCCTCAAACACTTGAATTTTTTTTTCTAATTTAAAGACATTCTTTATTGGGTAGTAACTTTCAACAAAATAAACATATTATTCTAAGTTAATTTACAAATTTAATGCAACCCAATAAAATGTCCACGATTAAAAACCCCTTTATGGTGAGATAATTTTAGATTCTAGGAAGTTGCAAAAATAGTACAGAGAGGTTGAGTGCACCCTTAACCCAGTTACCTCCAATATTTATAGTTTTCATAACATTAAAACCAGGAAAGTGATGCTGACACAGTGCTCGTGTGCATCTCAGTGCCATTTTACCACGGTGTAGATCTGTATGTCCACCACTCCAGTCGAAATAAAAACTGTTCCTTCAACCACAAAGATCTCTTTCGCTTCCCCCTCATATTTGCAGGCATTCCTCTCCCCAACCACCCTTAAACACTGGCAACCACTCATCTGTTTTCTTTTCTTTATTTGTTTTTTATGGTGACATTGGTTAACGAAATCCATTAAGTTTCAGCTGTACACACTTTAACAGTAAGGCATATATATATATATATATATATGTATGTATATATATATATATATACACACACACACACACACACACATATATATATATATATTTGCACTGTGTGTTCACCTCCCATAGCTAGATTTCTTTCTGTCACCACATATTTGACCCCTTTTACCCCATTTACCTCACCTGTTCCCCCCTACCTTCTGGTAACCACTAGTCTATAGTCCATGTCTATGAGTCTCTGTTTCCAAACACATGAATTTTTCAAGGATTGTTTTCAAGCTTACTACATCATGGTATTATTAAATAATGTGAGGAAACCTGGTGGGAAGTTGAGTAGAAAAACACTAATAAAATATTTTTCATACATAATTTCAGCTGAAGGTATTCAAGAAGAACTTGTAGTTTTTCATTCATTTGTGGGTAAATATATTTTGTTCTGGGATGATGGTTATCATGGAACGTTTTCAAAGCCGTGATACGATTTCGAAAAAATGGTTTTATAAGAATTATTTTTGACTCATCTTGATCCTACTCATTTATTTCAGCTTAATTTATATACCCTCTTTTATAGAGGCATAAATTTTAAAGCAATTCACGGAATACTGTGGTAATTAGTATTCAGTAATCAAGACAGTGTGGTACTGGCATAAGGATCAACAAATAGGTCTCAGGACTAGAAGAGAGGGTGTAAAAAACAAATACACATTTATGTGGTCACTTGATTTTTCACAAAGGGTAGCAAAGGAATCCAACAGGGAAGGAAAGTCTCCAATGAATGCACCAAAATAGCGAAGCATCCTATGGGAAAAAAATGAACCATGACCCTCTACCTCCCAAATGAATCTGAGATAGATCACAGACCGAAACGTCATAACTAAAGTATACAGCTTTTTCAGAAAAACATAGGTGAATATCTTTGTGAGTTGATGATAGCCAGAGGTTTCTTAGGTCACAGAAGGCCATAACCATAAAAGATACAAAACTAGTGTTCATCAAAATTAAAAACTTGACATGGCAAGAAACTTTAAACAAGAGTAACTAGTATTACATGACATTTGAGAGGAGCTTTATAAAACAAGTGTGTTAATACATATAAGGAATTTAATCAATCTGGTTTCAATAAAATTTCTTGATAGACATTTTCATAGCTTAAGAATGGTTTACTTTATCTGCTTCTTTGATGATTGCAAATGCATTGTGACCCTTCATGATAATTTATTCCAGTGAATAAAGAAGTATGTCCTTCTCTGGGTCCTAAGTCATGATGCCAGTGGGTAGTGAAAATGGGGGAATAAAGGGCAATCTAGAAATATATATGTTAGTTATGTGGAAAGCTTAAAAAAAAAGGTAAGAGAAAGTCTGCTGTGCTTATTTTACTTTTGCCCTTTTCTCAATTCTCATTTACTGGTTGGGGCAGTAAATGGAAGGTGAAGACCCTTCCATTCTGTTTTATGTGTTTTAAAATAGCCAACTCTAAGGATATACTTCTGTTAGTATAAACAAAGCAAGCTTGCCAACGGCTGTGGCGCTGGCTAGTCTCACCTCATATGTTTAGTTCCCAAGACAGCTGCCCTATTCCAGCATAGAGCAGTCAGCTTGACTGTGCCACTAGAATAGACAAATATTTGTTCTCGATCATGAACTATGGGAACTTACTCCCTTATTTAGACCATGATGCATACTTCTGGGTGTGCTATGGCGTTAGACACAGACGAATATCTGTAGTTAATCCTCTTAGTTGCCTAAAACACTTCAAGATATATTCAGAATTTTTTTTTTTTCTGCAGGAGGTTATTTTTTTCTTTTGTTTGAGAAAGAAATGGCAAAAGGTTTTTCCTTAGAAAATTTAAAGAACGGTAAGCAAAAATAAAATTTAAATCACCTGTATGTCTATATTAACATTTTCATATATTCGGTGATTCTTTTTTTTCATGTTTATACACATTTTTGTTTGTAATTTTGCATGCCCTCCCTACATTCTAAAGTAGATTTATGTAGCATAAATTATTTTTAAAGTTGATGACATGCAATTTAACATTTTTATATCACTGACATCTTATAGAAAACAAACCACCCTAGCTATTTTAAAAATGGGGGTTAATACTGGAAGTTTTGAAACTACTTAGTTCCTTACAAAGTCATTGCAAAGTGTGGAGGAGTGAGCTCACGTTTGGGTCTCCAGCAATGACTCCCAGAGAAACTGCTACTTCTGCAACTTTAAGGGAGCTCGCTGTTGGAATTACTGATGTTAGAATGAGCTGTAGTTGTGTTCAGGGAATGAAGAACCGGCCACAACTCTGTTGGCACCTGGTGACTCCACACCTGAATGTAGAAACGTTCAACCTCTCCATGGCTAGGCGTGCCACTCAGAATAGCTACGCTTCTACCTTGCTTTTGACTTTCACACCTTACATTAGCTTTTCTGCAAAAGAATCTGGGAAATTCGTTTCTAGCTTTCTAGTCTCTGCAGCAGAGGGAAGGCATTCTAGGAGGATGTTGGAATGGATGCTGAGTGCAAATCTACTCAATCACACATTATACACTCATCTTCACTAAAACACATTTTTCCCCCTTTTTACCTAAGTACTACATGTTTATTTTAGGGAAATGAGCAAATACAGAGAAAAAAACTTTTTACAATATGGCTAACTCATGGACCAGTGGTAGAAGTCTTTGAAAAGCAATTTGGTGATTCTCAACATTTAAATGGTACATACCCTTCATAACAATTGCACTTCCAAAAGCCATATTACAGATACATTCACACAACTATATAAATACATGTATATAAGAAAATTCATCAACATATTAATTGTAATAGCACATAATAGGCAACCTAAAAGCACAGCAATAAGGAATGAGCAAATAAGTCACAGTATGTTGGAATACGATGTAATCGCTGGGAAGAATGAGATGAATTTCTACATATTAATGTGGAAGGATGTCCATAATATATTTTTGAGGAAAATGAAAGTTTTATTATAGTATGTAGTATGAATCCATATTCTGAAGAAAAATCTTGTATATCTACATATAATCGAAAAATATTTGAAAGTATCACACCAAATTCTTAACAGATACTAGTCTAGAGGCTTAGAAGTGGAAGGTTGAGGTGGGAAATTTTTCATGTTAAATTTATAGGTTTCTGAAATGATTTAATTTTTTCCTGCCAAGATATATATTATATATATATATTTCTTAAATATATATATTTTATACATAAACAATAAGTAAATCACATCGATAAATTAGCCAGTTATTCTTATAACAAAGTATTGGTAGGATTTCTTTCTATAAGATGCTGAATAAAGACAAAGCATAAATGAATGCACTTTATACATGTGTATATGAATATATACACATATAACATTTGGATAATATTTATTGTATAATCTAAGGCATACCTATAATGCTTTTCTAGCAATAATAATACTGCTGATTACGGGGTACTCCCCACTGGTGGCCATTCTAGCCTTTTAAATATTTTATGTTACTTTCTACCTCCTAGTTAATTTTTTACTTTGAATCAAACCATCTACAACCTGCGTACTCAGGGTGTGGCCCTTAGAGACCAGCACCATCAGTATCACCTGGAATCTTGTTAGAAATGCAGAACCTTCTTGCCCCAGTTCTTTAGAATCAGAATCTGCATTTTAACAAGATACCCAGTTGATTGCTAAGCATACGAAAATTTAACAAGCACAACCTCATGTGTTATTTTACTATTTAGGGAAATAATGTTTTAACGATCAGTGGGCATTGCACTTTATTTTCTGCACTTAGAAAATTAGTTTTAGGATTTTTATAGTTTGGATAGCAAAATGCAAAAGTAAAATCTACGAGAAAATTTATTAGGAATAAAATGCAAAACCATTCTCGATGTACCAGGTACCCTTTTAAGTATTTTTGCCTGTTAACTCTAAGCCTCACAAGATGTGAAGTAGATCCTGTTATCCCCATTTTCCAGATGTGGACCCTAAAACATTAAGAAAGTAACTGGCTCAATTTCACACAGCTAGTAAGTGGTAGACCTGGGATTCAGACTCAAGCTAACTGGCTCCTGAATTCATTCATTCATTCCTTCTTCCTTCCATTCACTCCCTTCTCTCTCTCTTACTCTCTCCTCCTCTTCCTCCCTCCCTCATTCCCTCTTCACCTCCCCCCTTCTTAGAGGTGAAAGTTGCCCATTAAGGGCAGAATCGTACAGTGGATGTGGGCATGTGAGAAAACAATCTATCTCTGGATTTATTAGAACTTTGATCAGGACATTGATGAACTTTCTCCAGCTTATTAAAGAATGCACAGACTAACTAGTAGCCATCAGCTCTGAGACCCAGTGCCTCTCCCTGGGCTGGTAATTACAATGTTTGCAATGAGAAATTAACAGGCTCTCCAGGTTGGGCCTCCCAGGCTGTGTGTCTCCTAATGAAGTTACTGAGGTCCAAGATTTACCCTTTCAGTTTATGATTTCAGGCATTGAGAGTACACTCATTGAAGGTGATAAGGACATTGGTTAATTGAGACAACTTAATAAAATTTGCAGGAGGCTAATGTACACCAGAAAGATAACTTATTAATTGACTTTGCAATTATAACTGTCAAGCAGAATAGACATTCCTAGTAGCCTACATTCTCTCCTTGGTACATAAATTTACCAAGGAAACCAAATTAAGACCAGAAGGTTGGCTGACTATAGGACTGGTCCAAAGGAAATTGTTTTTTAGAGATTGCTGGCTGTGATAGCCTGTGACATGTTTTGTAACACTAGACACCAACTGTAACCAAGTCTGCCTGTACATTACACACCTCCTTGATCAAAAAGGTTAACTGCCTCCTTTTTCTACATATTGCTGGAGACACAACAAGAAAATTTTAAACAATTATCACTTTAACATTTTTTCACTTCCCTTCTCATTTCAACACATTTTCAAATACTCAAGTTTATCATTATTTGGTTTCAATTTTATTCTAATATGGCTTCTTAATGGAGAGGCTCCTTAATTTTTTAATCTGTTTCCGGATAGAGAGACAATTTCCTATAATTTGTGTCACACCTATGTATGAGGAATCACCATTTATATTCTAATATCACCAAGATGTCCTTTCCTAGTATTATATGCCTGAAACGGTCTACATCTAATATATACGTTTGGAATGCCCTGGCTGCTTATTGGGGTGTGGAAAGTTTTTCTATTGGAGCACACGAGATTGTCATTGGAATAGTTGTGTTGCTAACACAATGAGAACCTTGGGTGACACAGTTACTCATTCAAATTTCATGCCAAAATTGACTTGAATTACTATTTGCAATCAAAAACAGTGGTGACTCAACGGAAGTAGCCTCGTTCTATCTTCCACAAGCAGCTTGGTCACACTACTTGGTAGCCTGCAGTACCACTCTAAGATCTATACTTTCTTGCTGACTTTCTTGAAGTTGGTGAACACAACTTCACAGTGAAGATGCCGAGCTTTCTGCACACTATTTTATTTTCAAATTGTCATCCCATAGTGCAGTGTGTTGGAAAGCAGACTACTGAACGCGTATTCAGGAGACCTGGGACTCTAGTCTGGCCATGCCATTACCCACTGTGTAATGTTGGCCTGTATTCTACTGTCTGCTGAAATGTGCTTTGTCCTTTGTTAAAAGTTTCAAGTACCACTTACAGAGCAAACAGATGGCTTCCACATCTGTTTATGTGACTAACCCTTAAAAAATGTTGCTCTGTTAAAGCTACAGTGTATTAGACACACACACTTCTGGCCTTCTCTTGCTTCCTCATAGTTGAGTCTAAACATAAGAAATTGGCCTCATGAGACTTTTTTTTCTCTCTTTTTAAAAACACATGATGTTTAGAAAAAGTATGGTTACATTTCCTAAGCTTTTATCCCCATATTTTGGAACTCCATTTCCTCCACTGACAGCCTTTTACATGTATAAATCTGATTTATGTTATTACATGGCTCCAGTCCTTTTGCTAATTTTAATCTCTAAGATGCTATAAGAGTATGAATTCATATGAACTGTGTGTGTACTGACACAGCATCTCCAACTTGACATGTAGTCAATCTTTGTAGCTTCTTTTTAAATGTATTCACAAAAAGGAGAATCAGCCCTATTCTGATACATTTTTAAATTTAAATGTAGACCCCAATCCTGGGGACTTGTGATAGAATTACCATTTAAAATTTTTTGAATGACATTTTATCATCAGTAAGTATCAGGATAGAGACCCTACTATAAACACCACGTGGCAGTATTATAATAGAAGAGACACAATTAGAGTTAGGTTTGAGCATCTTCTTGTTCATTCATTCATTCATTCACTCGTTCATTCAATCAAAAAGTATTTATCAAGCACCTACTCTGAGTCAGGCTCAATGCTGTGTTGGGGACACATGGATGAAAAGACATGGCCTTGCTCTGTGGTTTGGCACTGGGTTTTAACCTTGTGGGATTATGATATTCCCTGGCCTTAACTTCCCTAAGGAGCAGCAACAAGATGATAATAAATAACTGTTACCAGTGCATTAGACAAAACAGCCTAAAATAAGTCTAGTTTGCCCCATATGTAGTAATAATGTTTATGCACTTTAAAGAAATGGTTAAGAGATTTGACTTCTACTTGACATGTACTGTTTTGTTTTGTGGTCACCGTGTTCCCGTCAACTTCCGTCTTTTTCCAGGTTCAGTAACAGCTTTTTTTTTTGAGAGAGAGGAAACAAAAGTAGAAAAGCAAAAAGAGATATTAGTTGTTTTTTTAGTTTAGGTTCAAGATAGATTAGTAGTAATTGCAACTTTTAAATTCTGTCAGCATTTGGGGCTAGTAAGGTTATTCCCAGGATCTGGGAATTAGGGAAATAAGATTGCTCTGAAAGTTAAACTATAAGGTCAATACATAATCGAGTACAACTGTTGGAAGTCCCTAGAATGAGGCAGATTGTGTCCAGGCCACTTGAATGTGACTATGACCATGAGATCACCACCTTAATGCCTATAGAGCCAGGTAGGTAATAGAAAGCAGTGAAGCTGACCAGGTATTAGTATACTTACTAAACACGCAGTGACAGTCTTCACATCCCCAAATATATGCGACTTTCTCCATTTTCCTTGACCTATCGTCCAATTTTCCTTTTTGTCCAATTTTCTATTTTCATTTATCTGAGAGATAGAACAACATATATTTTATTTTTCTCTCAATTTTAAGAGTACTGCACTTGACTGTAGACGTCATAAACACTGCACACTTAGGCGAAACAAAATTTCTAAAACAATGCAAGATTAAATCAAGCGCAAGAGGAAACAATGCAATCCAGAGATGAGATGTATGAGGCCGCTGCTGGTGTAACACGGCGCAGCGTTCTATAGCAAACTCTTGTAAGTAGAAAGAGTATGCTCTAAAATAACGATAAAAAGTATATGGCAGATATGTAACACAGTCGCTTATTATCATGATAGGGCATTACGGACTGTACCTCACTGTATCTGCTATACTTACATTACGACCGGCAGCTCGATAGGTTTGTTCACACCAGCATCACCACAGACATTGGGTAACCTGTGGCGCTGGGTGACCAGGTGGCTAGGGCAGCACGGCAGGTCACTTCATGACAGCTGGGCCCTCACAACACGTCACCTCACGTCGTGTCACGTCCCATCACGATGGCTGGGTCATCACATCACGTCATGTCCCATCACGTCATGTCCCGTCCCGTCACGACGGCGGGGGTGTCAAGTCATGTCACGGTCCGTCAGGTCCCATCATGACAGCTAGGATGTCATGTCATTTCACGTCACGTCTCGTCACGTCATGACGGCTGGAGCGTCACATCGCGTCGCGTCGCGTCACGTCACGTCCCGTCGCGTCCCATCACGTCCCATCACAACGGCTGGGGCGTCTCGTCCCACCGCAACATGACGACTAGGTTGTCACATCACGGCCGACCCGTCACGACGGCTGGGGCATCGCCTCACGTCCTGTCACGTACCGTCAGGACGTCTGTGGCGTTACGTCACGTCCCGTCTTGTCCCGTCCAGTCAGAACAACTGGGGCATCACCTCATGTCTCGTTACCTGGGATGTCACTGGGAAATAGGAATTTTTCAGCTCCGTTATAATTTTAGGGGACCCACATTGGCTTAAACGCGTTATTCTGTGCATGACTATATCTCGTTGGAGACGGTTGCCTCCATGCCCGTGAGTAAAGTCAGCCTTCATTTTACCCGTTTCACACTAGTCTGCTTGGATTTCGATAATAAGGTTATATGGCCACATGACGAGTCTGCTATCTGAAGTCTTACTGGGTCTGTTTTTGACTTTGTGGTTCCTTTTAGTTTATGCTCAAGTCTTCTGTGTGTGTGTGTGTGTGTGTGTGTGCACGCACACACGCACGCACACGGACATGCCTGTTCCTTATCTCGTTGTTCTTGAAAAGGTACTTGTGGGGACCTTTTGAAGCCTAGGGTGATGAGTGCCTCCAGAGATGGTTTATCTTGCTTATACTGGGTACCCTGAGGCTCAGCAGGTTTAGAATAACCTAAATCTGCGGTGAGGACTGGAAGTTTCCCGGGCTGCCCATGGGATGCAGACCTGGGCTGCCAGACTGAGCAAGAGCTGATGTAAGTATGGCCTTCCTGTGCTTTTCTCTCTTGAGTTGTTATTTTTCCTTTTGGCCTGGTAATTCCTTATTATTTGTTGGTACTCGGTTCATATTATTCATTTTTTTTAAAAAAAATAATAATTGTAAGCAAGAAATTTAGTCCACTACCAAGACAGCATTACTAGACAGTGGAGTTCTTCCCTTCTTCTTTTCTACATATAAAGATTGTCAGGATTTACTGGTAGTTCATAATTATTTTAAAAGATTGACAGTAATTTCAATAAAAATATAAAAATACATGCAGTTTTTATCCCTGCAGTAGTGGTAAACTTTAAGTTTAATTACTAGTGGAGTTAATCTTTTGTGTGTTTGATGGACATTTGAATTTCTTTCTAGTGACAGACCTGTCATGTATTTAGCCAATTTTTCTATTGCTAGGTTAGTATTGTTGTTATTTACTTGTAATGGCGTTTTAGATATTAATAAATGTTGCTTTCCAAGGGAAGCTGACATTTTATTTCTAATGCTTCACCTTCAGGTTACTCCATCAATAAGAAGGAGGAATAGTAATATGGATGGCTAAAGGCTAATGATACTTAATAAGTATTTATCAAACATACTCTAAATGTCAGGTGCTAGAGTCCTCATTTCCATGAACTCCACCACTTTTCCACTGTTCCTCTTTTATGATATTCTCTCCTTACCAGTTTACATTCCATGGTCAATTATTACAGGCCCTCTCTTACGTACACCTTTAATTTCTTTGTCCTTCTCTTTGTACTATTTTTTGGGCAGAACTACATCCTGGTTAAGTCCAAATCTTTACTATTCTGAACTTTCACCTGATCAGCTGAATCAGAGGTAGGAGAGAAACATTCAACTAAGTCACCTGATCTCACTTTAAGTTCTGATCATGAGCCTCAGGTGGGCCCTTATTGCTGCCAGGTAAGCAAGCATTCTATACATCTCTAGGCCATTTCATCTCTTCTAGATGATTATATGAGATGTTCTCCATTTTACTTAAATCTCAACAACTCTCCTGTGCTCAGCTGAGGACCAGACTTCCTCCTTTACTGAGAAATGGAACCAGTCAGAAGTTTCATAGACTTTCACCACTGTATCCACTTACTTAAAAGCATTAGCACCTCCCTCTGCCTTTGTACCTTTTACCACCCATCTTCCTACATAAAGCCAGCTTCTCGGCTTGTGCATTAAATACCTTCCCTCTTGTCCACTCAAGGACAGCTTTCCAGAAATTCTTTCCTCTTTCTCCTACATCATCATTTTTTTCACTTTCTGCTGGACTAGTCCAACTAGTTTACAACAAGAAAAAGTATTTTGACTCCTCCACTTCCCTCAACAGCTACCACTCAATTTCTTTGTTCTTTGCAGCAAACCTTCTGAAATGCATTGTCTGTATTCTCACCAATTTCTCTCCTTCCCTTTTCTCTTAAAACCGTGACAACAGGTATGAGAAATCATGGCACAGAAACCGCTCTCTTTAAGTTCATTGGTGATCTTCATTTTGCTAACTCCACTGGTCAATTTTTGTCCTCATGTTACTTGACCCATTTAATAATATTTGTCGTCATTGAATACTCCTACTGCCTTGGTAAGTTTTCTTTCTGTGGCTTCCAGTATCTTCTTTAACCTCACTAGCCACTCATTCGCCTTTGTAGGTTTTTCCTTTTCCCAGACTCGATGTAGGAATTCCCTAAGATTCAATTCTTATTCCTCTTCCCATCCCTATCTACACTTACTGCCTTGGTGATCTCATGTTCACTCATGGCTTTAAATATTTATTTGCCAGTGACACCCACGTTTATATCTGTAGCTCAGATTCCCAACTCTAAACTCATACATTCAACTGTCAGCTAATTATTCCTGATTAAATGTCTTATAGACATCTCAAATTCAATGTCTCCCTTCACCCTCCTCTTTCTACCCGCACATGACCTCCCACCAGCAGCCTTTCCATTGAGTTGATAGCAATTATAGGTAACTTCTATTTCAGTTTCTCTGGCCCAGAAGCAGAGTCCTTTTGAGCTGTTTCTTATTCACACACCACATCAGTTCAGTAGGATATCATGGAAGTGCTACCTTCCAATATATCTGGCATCTGAACTTCATCTCACCACCTACACTGCTGATTCTTGCCACCACCATGTCTTTGCTAATTGCTTCAATTTCCTCCTCCTAGGTCTCCCTGCTTCTATCCCTGCACTCATACAAAATTTTTTTGAACCATTCTACTGTTCTTAAAATGAATCCTGCTTGATTACGGTTTTTAACACATATGCTAGATTTGGTCTTTTGGCATCTTATTAGGATAATTGCATATATCTTTATAGTGATAGTTATCTCATTTTTCTTTGTGCTTTTAATTAGGTATTGGTTTTATCATTGTATTTCTTTATAAAATAATTTAAGAAATTTTTAAGAAATTAAGAGATTTACTTGAGAAATTATAACTATCAATCTATCATTTAAGAAAATTTTGTGACCTGAAACAGTTTCAATAGAATAATTATCAGTTTCTTGCAAGTTTGCTAAGTGACAGAACTCAGTGATGAAATAAATCATATGATTCTGGCTTTTCTTGTTTTGTTTTTGTTTTTGTTTTTGTTTTGTTTTTTTGAAGGGTAATTCTTTAACAATTTCTTCAATTCTTTCATCGACGATCTGTTACTTTTTCTGTTTTGGCTCATATCTATTCATTTATACATGTTTTAGAAATTCTTATATTTTACTCATATTTTAAAATTTTCTAACAGGTATGTAATATGCTATCATAATTATTTCCTTTGTATCAATGTTTTTATCTAACTTTTTATTTATCTCTTAAGTTTTTAACTATTTTATCTATTTTCTTTAACCCATAATTGATTGTATTAATTAGTTATCTTTTTTGTATTTTCTAATTTATTGATTTTTTTGTTTTTAATTTTTAAATACTATTTTTCTGCTTTCCTATAGTTCTTTTTATAGCTTTTTTCATAAAACTTCTCATTGGCATGCTTAATTCTTTCAATTTCATTCTTATTTACTAACTTGTATGTTTAAGATTTTGGACTTAACACTGAGTAAGCTTTGGCTCTGTCTTATACATTTTTATATGTAGTGTACTTACTGCTTTGAATTTCAAAGTTTAAGTTTTGGTTCTCTTTCTGACTAAAAGCTGTTTAGATGTTTGCCTTTTAAATTCTCATTGGTTGGGTATTTGGTAGCTATAAATTTCTATTTACAAATTAAATCATCATCAGGGAATATGATCTATATATACTTTAATTTTTTGAAATTTTTGAGATTCCCTTTGTGATATGCCTGGAATGTTGTGTGATGTTGGAGGTTGATCTTGTGATGACAAGGTGACAATCACATGCTGACAAGACCTGAGCAGAAAGATAGAAGAGCTGCTGATATCAACCCTTGATGGTCTTACCTCTGGACTTGTTGCATGAGAAAAATAGAATCTCTAATTTTTAAAAGATTTTTTAAATTTGTTTTTATTACTAGAGGCCAAAATCCATCTGTAACTGATATGTTCCATAAACTATTCAGATATATTGCTCATTAATAACCCTATATGATGAAAATAATTCGAGTAGAATTACTAAGTAATTTATAACCAAGAAATCTTTGGCTGAGATGGCCATTCTCTATTTCTTTTTCCTGTATTTAAAAGAGGGAATGACTGCCCACGTTCCTGCTTTCTGTCCACTAGAATAGACAGAGTGACAGGCTGATGAGCCACACTAGGCCAAGAAACAGCTTCTAGGAGGAATTCTTTGGGATGTAAACAATTTTTTTTTCAATTATTGCTTGGTTATTCTTCTACCTGTACCATCTTCTTCTCTGGTGTTCTGAGGCATGCTTTGATGGAAAGAGTGTAATTTCCCAGATGTGCTGTGCCTAGTCTACTTTTACATTACCTCAGTTTCGTGGGCCTTTCCATTTTAGAAAATATTCTGTCACTACCAATTCCCACTCCTCTCTGCCAACTCAGTTTCTGGATTTTTCTGGATTGCCTGGTTGTAGCAAGAGGGTGAGATGAAGAAACACAGTTGGTTGCTGTTTGGGAGCAGTGAGTAAAGGAGGCAATGAGATTAGTAATCAATTGTTTTCAAGGAAGCCAGCACCTACCCCAAAGGAAGTGGAGTTCAGCCTTTTCAGTGGGTGCTGACCTGGGCGTCAGAACCGTGGACAAAGAGTAGAAGAATAGTCTTCTTCCTTTTTGGGGTCATTTCTGTTTCAGTAAGTGACCAGAAGGTACCAGGAGCTAAGGCTGGAATTGTTTTCACTCAGTCTGATGCTTGGTGTCCAAGCTTCCGACATCAGTTTGTTATTATTCTTAAAGGACATGTTTCACTTTTTATGCATCTTCTAGACGTTTAAAGAGAAATTGGGAGAGCCTACATTTTGGTCCTCAGGTTAATAGCCCCTCAGGCAGCCTCTACAAATGACTTCTTAAAGTGTTTTCACAAAGTCACTCAACAAAATTGTGAAATAGATAGCGTGGCTATTATCTACTCCTATACCATTCTCCCCATTTTCTCCCTCCCCTTTGGGTTCTTCCCCAACTGGAGTTGACTCCAGTCCACTAATGTCTCCATCGCTATCTCTCTACCTGAGTTGAGTCGTGACTTAGTCATTTTCTGACTCATGGCTTTCAGCTTTCCTGTTCTTCCTGTAGTGTCCTCAGGACCCTGCTCTGTCATCTTCTGGCATTCTGCCACCACACAGGGTGAGCCATCTTCAGATAAAAGGTCAACGTATTTCCCGTGGAGTCTGAAAGCAAACTTCCTAGCAGCAACAGGATACCCCTACTGGTATCCAGGAAGAACCCAAGTTGCTGCACATGCTTTGGGAAAATCATAAATGAGACATTCTGCTGCATTTGTACTCTGCCTCCCCTAGCTCCCATTGACACAGCCTCCCCGAATTATTATCTACAGCCAGTTCTCACCCACGCATATAATAAGCAGGTAGCAAGGCTTTAATTTTCTTAGCATGAGATGGAAAAAAAAAGAAATATGTATGCCTTTTAAGGAAAATAACATTGCTTCTCATTTCAGAATGTTCTACTTTATTTGTTAGATTCCTCCATTCTTACAGGTTCTGCTCAGACATCTGTGAATATGACTCCCAAGGTCTGGTTTTCTCTCGAGTTCCTGTCCAACCACCTACGGAACTTCTCCATCTAAGTATTCTTCTGTAATCTCAAAACCATCACGGCCTACAATACACCCACGTCTATCCTCCTGACTTACCTGTTCCCTCACTGGTAACTAGACACAAAAATTCAACAACATCCTCATCTTCGAGTTCCCTTGCCTTCCCCTCCGACACTTGGTGGCTGTTTTGTGGAGCAGGTTCACTCCTGTGATGAGTCATGATCAATGTTTTGCATTTTTATTTTACCACCCCTATTGGCAGGGCCATGTTTGAAATTTTAAAATTGGGACCTATCTTTATAATCCTCTATTTTTTATTACAGTTATGAACAGAATGAGTACCCAGTTTGCAGGCTGCTAACTCCAGTGCCAAAGGGTTCGGCTGGTCTCTGCACACGGTACTAGTAACACCTACCGCAGATGTGGATTATGACGTGTTCCCACCCCGTGTCTGCTCCCTCATCCACAGTTCTGTAGGAAACTGGTGTTCCAGCAGGCACTATTACTAGACTGGAGAAGGAGTTAGAGGATTTTTTTTTTTTTTTGATTGTCATGATGGTGGGGTGGCGGCTGCTGACGGTATCCAGTGATAGAAGCCACAGGTGCTCTAAACATCTGACAGTGCATAGGACAGGGATTAGCCAGCCCAAAATGTCAGTAATGCTGAGGCTGAGATACCCTTTTTCAGAATATCACCTCTTTTGGCAAGTGTACCCTCAGGTTTCATTCCTCCGCTCTTATCCTAATCTAGCAATTAAATGCATCTTGCTGGTCCATTTGTCTCACTCCTGAGAGAGGGCAGAGTTCACGTTTGATTCACAGATGATTTCCTATCACCAAGCGCAGCAGCCCCTGGCGCACTGATGATGATTAGTATTTTTGGAGTTACACTACAGTCGAGCATGGATGCCACCTACTCAGAGAAGCGTCCCCTGGCCTTCTCCAACCTGAAGAGGGACCTCACCTCTTCCCCCTGTTGTACCACAAGAGAGGGGAACACATAGACAGTTACCAGGATTCAGAGATGTGGGTCAGGGGAGAAGCTAAGAGAAAAACAACTTCTTTCTTTAGGACTGTGTTTAGTATTGCTCCTTTCTCTGAAGTCCTATGCAGCGGGTCTCTTAAGAAGGCCTTGGGATGGGTGGAGCTTCTGACTTCGAAGGGATCCTCAATCTCTTATAAAGGTTCAGTGTGGGATTCAGTGGGAAAGAGGGAGTGGATGGACTGCTAGGCTGGCTGCGGGCAAGACTTCAGGAAGAAACTTTTTTCTTTGGGTTGGTCTGTCTGCTGTGAGGGGGGAAGACCTTGATGGCTAAGGCAGGATGTAGGCAAAGGGAAGAGAGCTGACTTTTAGTCTAGGCCTTAGAAACGCGGGCAAAAAAAATCCTTACAGCATACACCGGGTTCAGTCCCCAGCAAGGTGCATTAGTTTCCGTCGGCCACTGAACCAAAGTACAAAGTAGCCCTAGGAAATCAAGGAGTGTGGCAGGGTTGGTTCCTTCTGGAGGCTCTGCCTGTCTCGTAGCTTCTGGTAGTTGCTGGCAGTCCTTGGTGTTCCTTGGCGTGTAGCCACATCACTCCAATATTGGCCTCTTATCACATGGCCTTCTTCCTTGTATGTCTCTGTGTGTCTGTTTTTTCCTTATGCGGTCACCAGTGATTGGATTTGGGGCTCTGACACCCTACTTCATGTAACTAAGTACATCTGCAAAGACGTTATTTCCCAAAAAAAGGTGATGTTCCAAAGTTTTGGGTGGACGTGAAGTTTTGGGGGATACTGTTCAACCCACCAATAAGTGTGGGAGTCTTATAAGGAGCTTCTAGACAGAATCCTATAAAATAAAGTGCATATTTTTGCAGTGTATCCATTCTGCTAATATCTCTCACAAATTTACTGTGTCAGGAAGTAGTGGGTCTAGAGTTTGGAAATTCTTTTTACTTTTTTTCTTTATTACCCTCATCATAATGAATACATCTAACTTTGTGACTTCTTAAATTTCTTAGGTACAGCCTAATTTATTTAACATATTTAGTGTCCCATTTAAATATTTTTAACTGACCAAAGTGGATGGTTTACATAGCAAAATACCATACAAATAAAAGATTGGAGTAGGCTTATTGAGATCTCATTAGATATTAGTGATGATAAGTATTGAGTCAAGAGAATCAGCCAGGTAATATAAGAGGAGGCCTAATGTTTTATTCTCAAAACTCAAAACTTACATTTCTTTCACACTGAAGATATCAACCAAACCTGAATTCTTTTTTCTCTCTAAATCACAGTCAAAGAAAAAACAAGCACTTAAATTGTTTCTTAAAGTAGTGATTAAAAAAATCAAAAATCAGAAAATCAGAATCGCTGGCTTTGTGATAGTATTTCTTAAAAGGAGCCTAAGGAAGAGGGTGTTGTACCCAGAGTTTCAGCAGGAGGCATTACTGTAAGCTGCATCATGGATGTCACCCGCAGTGATTTGAAACCATAGAAACAAATCAAAGCTACTGCTTGTGTTTGCATTGAGCTTGCGTGTGTGTGAGCGTTCACACCGCCAAACATGATCAGAGTTTTCGCCAGTCAAAAATAAATTCAGGTGCATTTGTCGTGTCTCCATGCATTTATGGATGCCAAATTATTTTGACATTTATGTAGTCATCTCTCTGGTCTCCTGACATGGTTGAAAAAGTGACATCATTTGCCTTTCATGGTAATTCAAGCTGGGGGTGAGAATGGGATGACAGTAAGTAAGATTGCAAAGCTGAAGTATGGGATGACCAGCAGCACGATGGCTGTGACACAAAACCCTGTGTAAAAGGACCAGAAATGACTAACGCCTCTTTGTTCAGATATGGTTGGCATATCCAGCTCACGCTGCTTAAAAGAGAGAGGGAGAGAGGCCATCTTTGATACATTGAATGAAAAAGAAGCACGTTACATTCTTGCTAGATTCAATACCACTTGAGTAGAAATAAAGAACACGATTGAATTTCTTGGGCGTTTAAGAATCTTACCGAAAGAGGGTAGAAGGGGTCAAATACCTGGTGATAGTCTGCTGGGGGGTTCTGGAGAAGCTTCTCTAGTTTTAAGGAGACTAGATTCAGGGTGGTGAACACACAATAGAGTATACAAATGCCATATTATAGAGATGTATATCTGGAATTTATACGATGTTATTAACCAATGTTACTCCATTAAATTTAATTTAAAAAAAAAGAATCTTGAGGAACATGAGCTATTTTGCTTATGTTTATGTCTTGAAAATATAAAACTTTTGGGGATAGTAATTTAGAGAAGTTTTTATATTTGATATTATATGTGAAATGATCCATACAGGTGAAATAGAACCAAATGGAATTAGTTTTGAATATGTAGAAATGTTTGTTTACTTAACTGTTTAAAAATAAAGGATAGAAACGTTTTAGAAAAAATCATTAAACTTTAGACTTCTGCAAATGTCCCTATATTTGGATATTAGAAATTAGGTATTTTCAAATAATTCTCAACTCCTCTAATAGACATAGATAGGCAGCCAAAAGCCAAATCTAGCTCTCCAGTGTGTTTCCTTGGTTCTCACAGTTTCCTTAAACTTGTTTGAAAGGTGAATGTCTTTTATTGTCCAATTGGACTGTCCTGCCAACCTTGCTCTTTGGTTTCCCACTTTTTCCTGACTTTGCCCATGTGCTCAGATTTCTACGTTATTCTCAGGTGTATCACACAATTTCTCTATTTCATATAATTATTTTCCTCTTCTTCCAAGCTGATGCTGGTCTTACTTCTAGACTTCCAAAAATCTGTTTTCTCTATTAAACTTATCATAATTGTGTATAGCTTGCAATTCTGTTTCCCACCACAGCTTCTTTGACACCACAACGGTGAGGTGATACACAACAGAGAAACAGAATGCCGACAAAACTCAAACCAATGTAATTTCTAGGTCCTCCCCACCATTCTAGAATTGACTGACTGGAGACCAAACTGGTATTGATAAACAGTCAGTTTCCCCTCTGCCTCTACCAGGGCCATCACTTTTATTGATAATTGGTGCCTGGGAGGCAAAACTAGTGGCAAAGACTCAGAACAGTGAGAAAAGGATAGCGTCAGAATTTCTCTGAGTCTCTCCTTCCAAATATTGCTCAAGTATCTACCCCTGCACCACATAACCTAAGCATAAGGAAGGTTGGCTCTGGCCTCGACTCAGGCAAATGCATTCTGTTTACCGTAAGCCATTTGGGATCATTCCATGGCATCCATTTCAGGCCAAAGAGATAGAAGGAGATAGTCTGCTGGGGAGTTCTGGGGAAGCTTCTCTAGTTTTAAGTAGGTGGCATTGCAGAAGCAGACCTTTTTAACCTCTGCACTTTCTCCTTTCAGAATGTGACACCTGGAAATGTTGCAGCCGTCAGAGGAAGAAGCCATCATGTGGAGAAGGGCAGATCCAAGACAACTGCAGAGAAGCTGAGCTGGGGCCTTGACAGACCACAGCTGGAGTTGTTTCAGTCTCTGTGAGTAAGGGCTTTCTGGCAGCCCAAGGCATTCTAAATGTCACCACCTCCCAAATTCACCATAACTTTGTTTAATAAGCATAATACACTGACTTAACGTTACCTCCTGAATTCTGTTCCTTTGGCGTCTTTTGGGACGTAAACCATTTGTAGATATGGAAAAAACTCTCTATAGAAAAACTAACTCAAGGCTATGGAGAGAAAGGTATGGAATAGTTACTGAGGATCACTATGATTTGTTTTTCCTTTCAACCACTACTATAATTTGATTACAATTATTATACCTTGTATCTGCAAAACAATTTATAGTTCACAAAGTGCTTTATGTGTCACTTCATTCAATTCTAATGATAGCCCAGTGACATAGAGGAAAAGAGGAAGATGTGAAAAAGGGAACTCATGAAGGTTATAGATTTTAACCAAGATCCCCAATTTAGAAAGTGTGAACGTCAGGACTTAAATCTAGGTCCTTGAACCGTGGATCTAGTGCTTTCGCCACTGAACCACAGCTGGAGGTCGAAGCAAATCTGTGGGTTATTATGGTGAAGGAACAGTTTACAGAAAAGAAATAAGGAGGTGGCTCCAGATCCCAGGGCAACTGGGGTCCGCTCTTGGCTGTATCATTCACTAGCTGTGAAATCTTAGGTGAATCGTTTTTTTCTTCCTGAGCCTCAGTTTCAAGGAACTGTACTAGGTGATCTATTGCATACTTCCTGATTCTAACTTCTTGTGATCCTGCAACTGAGAATTGCCTATGCAAATAGGGTACAAATCATGCTTTTTATAAGCTATAAAGCTTCCCTAGTCACTAGTAAAGGGGCACCGACCATGTGTGTCCTGCTTATGGTTCCATATTAGCCACCATGTTCACATCTCTTGAGCACCTGTGAAAATGTCAGTAGTTAGCAGATCTTGGGTTATAAAGATGACTTGCGCTAGCTTTATAACCCAAGTCATGGGCTTTTCATTTGCGGGATAATTTTACTATAGAACTGCAAAACTAATTTGTCTGTGAGCTAATCTTGTCACTGTGATTCTTGGAATATATTTAAGATGGCATAAAAGCCAACCCTATGGAGTCTTTAAGATGCTTATTTTTTTAGGCAGTTGAATGGTAGGTTCCCACAGTTAATTGTCCAAAGACTTGCTTCCTTCACTGTTTTCATGAAATATGTGATATTTGCTACCCAACACATTTAGGTTTGCAAATTTAGCACCACAGAGACTATTTTCTCCTATACTCAGGATTTGAGGAATTTGCTGTCTCATTTTCACACAGATAAATTGTTTAGTCAAAGAAAAAAGTAGCACACCAGGACATAAGTGTCTTGAATAGAAACTGGGGTGTGCCAGAAAGTGGGAAATATTTGTGGTAAATTGTAAAGCAATGCTTTATGAATAACTGTGCACTGGCTGACAAAATATATCAGGTGTTATGGCTATTGAAGGAAAATAGATGGAGGAGGATGGAAAAAAGGTTGGAGCAAGTCTGGTTGAGTCTGAAAGATAGTGGCTCTTGCCTTTATTTTTAGAAGAAAAAATGCTGAAAATTAGGTCTTCAGGGGGATGATTATGAGTGTGAAGGTAGCTATGTAAAACTTGGTATTAGTTGTCTTTTTAAGTGATGGAAATCCAGCTCACACTAGTTAAATAAAGTAGAATTTATTGGCTTATATAACTGGAAAGTCCAAAAGGCAGGCTGGACCCCCTGACTGTAACCAGGGACTCAGAAGAGACCTCTGTTTATGAAGCTAGCATTTATCACTTCTTCCTCAGTCTTATAATAAGATAATTGCCAAAGAATAAATTCACACAAATTTACAGGAGAGAACGAGAGAGGTGAGGTAGGGAGAGGAGAGTTCAACAACATTCTCAAGGTGAAAATTGAGCAGAGTTTTCCCTGATGCAGCAGGGAAGCTGAAGTCCAGAAAGGCTCAGAAGAGAAAAGAGTAAAAAGAAAGTTGATTTGCATGGCTGGCAGAGTCCAGAGAGGGTCTTGGCTCAGAGATGCAGGGTTGGGGAGGAAGTCTGCCACCATGCACGTAGTGCCAGCGTGACTTCCTCTAACCCTCATTGGAAGATTAGAAGTTTTTTCTCTAAATAAATTGGACAGCGCTCCCCCCCCCCACAAATGCAAATGACCTCCAAATGGTGTCATTTAGGGACACTGGCATGAGGCCTGTCCACTTAGTTATGACCCTAACGCAAGTTGAGGCCATTGGAAAACAGACCAGGTTAACAAAACATCCAACTGGCGTGTTGGTGCCTTATACTCAAATATGAACAGGGAATAAGGGATCACCATGCATTAGAGGTAGCATTCCAACATCAGTGGGACATGAACACTCAGAATGTCTCTGAGGAAATATAGGGCAAGGAACAAAAGAGACACAAATTCCAATAGGTATCCTCACAGGAGGGATTGGGAATGGCATGAGAAAGGCAATTCAGAGGACCAAAGAACTCTTAGAAATTAAAAATGTTTATTAAAACATTCTATAAAAGAATTAGAAGATAAATTTGAGGAAACTTCCAGAAAGAATAAAGTGGCTAAGTGTAGAGTAGATACAGATTTTAAATCTCTGATGTACGGAAAGGGAAAAAATATTGTTGAGATACCCAAGACCGATCCTTAGAATTGTAGAGAAAGCTTGTGATTATAAAGTTATGTGAATCTGCACAACTAATCAAATCTCATTGTCATTTTCTATTGGCCAAATGAAAACAAAAAGATCATTAACAAGGCTTGGTTCAAATCAGAAGTATCAGCACCTGCCTTATTAGTATATGCTCTCTGTTAGCAATTAATGGGACCTATGCCCTTTTCTCTTTGGAAAATCAAGATCTTGGAATAACAAAAAATATTTAAAAACAGACACAGAATTCTCTGTCAAAAGCCCACACTTGTTGTCGAGCCCATACTTGGCTTTTAGACTGTGGCTTATGCTATGAGTTAAAAAAAAAATCTACTTAGAAGCTCATTTAACTTCTCTGTTCTGTCTGCAACAAAGATAGAAACCTTGGTGTGTCACTCCCAAGTTAATTCCATCACACAAAACAGATGTGAAATTTTAGCAGTTATAAGAATTACCAAAGAGTCAGATGTTTGTAGGATTATCTGTTCTCGAGGTTTAAAATAGTGACAACCCAGACTTAGGCTGAAACAAACAACAGGGCCTGTGGTCACACTTGACGCTATGAAGCCAGGCCTGATCTGGTGGTATTGTCTGTCAATTGAGCATTCGGGGGACACACTGGCTGTTTCCCCAAAATCCTCACCTGTAACAACAGCAGGCCTCAGTGGGAAGTGGACAGAAGCTTCTCTAGAAGGGGTGGTCCCTCCCTTTTTGCTTCTTTCCCTGCTTTTGTATGGTCTGGTATGATTTTTATGATTAGGATAGTGTTTTCGGTTTTTACACTCTGTATGTAAGCTCATCATAAGCCTGAGCCAAACCAATAATCTTTCAGTTCTCTGTAAATCTTGAGACAGTTCTCTTCAAGCCTTGTGCTTTCTAGTATTAGAAATGTTCATTAGTTGGTTGGGAAGATGAATGAGTCAGGGCACATGCCTGCAAGTAACAGAAAGACCTTCTCAAGACAACTTTATCAAAAAGAAATATTTGTTTGTTCACATACCAGGAAGCCTGGGATACAGCTGACTTCATATACAGCTGGGTACACGGGCTTAAATGCCACTAGAGATTTCTCTGTTTCTCATTTCTGTTTATTTCTGTTTATGTTGACACCTTTATCTCTTTTTCTTGTTATGTAAAGAAGTTTCCTGCATGTGGCTTGGGAAGGCCATTGAGCAGCCTTAAACTTAAATCCTCCCAGAGCTGTGATTCCCAAGGCAAAGAGGAAATGCACCTTATGTGAATAAACGTTTACAGTCCCACGGAGGGCTCTGTGGCCCAGTGGGGACCTCGTGCTCATTTTTGAAGCTCTGTTGCTCGAAGTGTTGGGGGACTCCAGCTGGCCTGACATGCTCCTTTTCTCACACCTGTGGCAGAGCCCTGTTATATTGTTGGGGGGGGAGGGGTCTTTCTCAACAAAGAGGGGGTGTGCTATTACCACAAGTTTAACAGGTAAATCTGTGGTTATCATAGTTTACATCATGAGAAAGAGAAAGCAGATCTGCCTGTTTTCATTATATCCTTGACCTGATGACCATATTCCATTTTAGCTCCTCAAAAACATGGTGGATGTTCTTTGAATGTGCATTGGTTTTTAAGTTAGTGGTTGGCAGATGTATTTGGCAGTTAGCAATCATACACATGCATATGCGATATTAAGAGAATTTGTTGTGAATTACGCTTTTGATTGAACTGTTCATTCTTTCATTCACTCTTTCAGTAAGTTTTATCAAGTACCTAATATAGGACATATATAGAAAAAAATGCCATAGTCTCTGCCCTCATCACATTTATAGGATAATGAAAGAGAAAGGCAATCAGATCTACGTGTACACACATGCAAACTCTATTTAAAATTGTTTTAAATGCTGTCAGATTTTATAACAACAGTGGACTTCTGGGTTATATTGCCATATCAAGAAAGCTCTTTCATAAGAAGTTATATTTAGGTGAAGTCTTGAATAATGAGCAGGAATGAACCAGTTGAGTATAAGGATGACTTTCCAAAGAGAAGAAAGAGCATGTATGAAGAGTCCAAATTGGAACAAAGGCTGAATCCAGTCTATTGTGCCAGATAGAAGAGAGTGAGGGGCTGAAAAATGTGAGGCAAAAGACACAGAGGAGCTCATGTAAGACCTTACAGGCTGGGCTAAGACGATAATGTTTTCATACTTATAATGGGGAATCCCCGAAGCATCTAAATCAAGGTAGGGATGCAACTTCATTTATATTGACAAAACTCATTCTGACTCATTCATCCATCTATTTATTTAAGTGATAGCAGAGCTATGAAACAAGAATGCCTGGGCTTGGGGTCTAACTCTGCCACTTATTACTTGTGGGACCTAGGACAAGTGTCCTTACCTCTTTGTGCCTCAGTTTCCTCATCTGTAAAAATGGGGATGACAATGGTAACTACCTCATAGGTTTGTTGTGAGAAATGAGCTAAAATATGTAAAGTTTAGAAAACATTGGGAGTATGGTGTTATCTAAGTGCTTGCCATTATTTTATTATTATTGTTATTATTATTATTAAACATTTATAGAGCGGTTTCTATGTGTCAGGCATTGAGGAAGTATGAAATGCTTTGGAGTTTTTTTTTTTTTTTCAAAGTGGGAGTATTTTCTCATTAGAGAAGTTACAGTAAGGTTGTCAGACATTGGTAGGTGTCTGACACCTACCACTTTGAGTTGACTGATCGTGATTTATAGTGCTACTAGTCTGCCTCTGCTTTTTACAGTTATCTAGGCTGTTGTCTATGGTCAGGTTAGACAGATAGCCTGGGTTTTATTTCTGCATTTTCTCTTACTAATCAAGTGTCTCTGTAAAGTACATCTCAGTTTCTGTATCTGTAATAGGACATTAAAAGCACCTACCTAGTAGTGTCATTATAAAGAACAGACAAATTATATGTCTGTATTTATGTACATATGTAAATATATGTAAAGTTTTTAACACAATGCCTGCTACATAGTAAGTATTCACTAAATGGTAGTTATGATTAATCCAAACTTAAGAAGTGTTGATAGTGATATATATTTTTGAATGGAGGCCTCTATGCTTAATTTATGTATCTTTCTGATACATGTTCCAAATTATTGAGAAATTGAATTCATTGTTAGCTGCTTAAAATATACCCTAAAGAAGAAGAATACACACAACTCTTATATGGTAGTTATTTTTAGGTAGGGGAGTAGAAAAGACAGGATAGAAATAAGTGGAGATTTGCATATTTTGCTAAAAATACTTACTTATGGACTATTAAAACCATTCTAGTTTAAATATGTTTATAAGTTATTTGTTAAAAATAATTATTGAGAAAAAATAGCGATACACACAATATATTTTTTAACTGGCAAAAAAATGAATATTTCAAAATCACATGCATAGTTTTAAACTTTATCCTTCACTTTTATTTCTTATGAGAAAACAAATATATTTAGTGGATTTTACAAAGCACAAATATTTGTTCTTAAAAGGTGAAGTTTGAGTTGAATATCTCTGTTTATTTTCAAAACTCTCCCAATGTACTCTCCTAATTTCTTTTCTTCTTGTCTCTAAACATACCATGCCTGTGCTACAGGCAGATGGATTTAATTTTTATTATGCTCTGGCACAAATGGAAAATGAAATATGAAAAAGGATATTTCCATTTATATAGCAATAAGTTAACATTAAATCTAACTTTATGATGTTTAACTTTGAGATATAACTCCAAAGCACAATTGATTGATAGGATTAAAATAAAAACCACTAATGGGATGCCTCAGTCTATAAATCAGGGCTGAAGGTTATGGGGCAAAGGTCATTTTCTTTATTGCTCTTTGTGGGGAGGAAAAGTAGGTAAACAAACTTCAGTGAGTCTGTGGGCCTTGGTGCCCTGTATGGACACACAAAAGATCTCAAGGAGTTTTTAAGCCTGTGGAGGAGAGAATAAAACTACTCAAGAAAGAAAATAGGAACAAGCACTTGCTAGTGAGTTGATTAATAGCGCTGGGGGTGGGGAGGGGGGCGGTGGAACAACACTGAAAAAAGATCATGCAAAGGGAAAGTGAATTATAAGGTAAAACTCCCAGCATATATCCTGCAATTCCTCTGTGTTCCACAAGTCAGAACATGATCCTATTTCCTTCCTTGCTAGAATTGTCAACCTAATCTACTGAGAAGTTTTTCAGCATTAAAAAAATGGGAGAATAAAGGTACAAATTTTCCTTATGGCCAGCTATACATATCTCATATAAAAGAAATTTATGCATGTACCTTGTATTTCAGGCCCCAACTGATTCTCCTAAAAATATGAACATGTAAATTAAATATTTGGCATGACAGATTTAAAAGAAAGATATACTGTGTCTCTCTTAAAGTCAAATAAAAGGAACAAATGCTTTGCGTGTTTTTAAATTAGCTCCTCTTTCACCTCCACACTTTACGCTGACCATTGGGGTTTCCTCTCTGATTTCTCTCTCGTTTTTTCTGTGTTTTGGCTCTGTTTATTTTCCTTTTGTTCTGGCTATTTTCAGCATCTAGGAAAACTAGATGACTATAGTTCAGTGATTTCCTAAACTTAAGCTTTCTTTCATGAATGAGAAACTAAAAACAAATTAGGGGGCACCCAGAGGAATTATCATTTTTTTGTATTGCTAATGAGAGAAAGACATCAAAAACAAACAAGCAAAAATAATAGATTTAGTTTTAAATGAAATTCACTATATCATACTTATTTCTTTCACTGATTCTCAGACTGGTGAATAATTTATTCCTTGTGGACCCCAATCTGGGCTCTAATTTGAAAAAAATAGCCTAAAAGATCCAGAGGTTCTGGTTATGAACAGAGTTCTTGATCTCCTTTGTTCTATGACTATGAAAAATTTCCATTAAAAACTTTTAAAATTGTGTCTACTTTTTGGTTAAAGGAACATACGGTCTTCAATGACTCTTCATCATGTTTAGGGTAAAGTCTGCATTTTTTGAAGACATATTTTCATCATCTGGTACCATCTACCTTTATAGCCTCTTCTTCCTACCACTTCTGCTTTCCTCCCTGTGTGGGTCTCTGTATACACCCATTTAAGGTCCAGTCCTACAGAATCGTCAGGCTCCTTTGTGCTTTAACCTATGGTATTCCTTCTGAGACACTTTGCTTTTAAATCCAATTCAAAGGCCAAATCCTAGGGGGAGCATTTCTTGGTACCTCTGTAGAGCTGGGGCTCCTTCCTCTATGCTCCTATGAATATATATCTCTATCTCTCCGCTAATACCCTCTATAATATCTTATGGCAAATTTTATTTCTATAGTCTCTTATAGAAGAGCTCCTTGAAGATAGAAACTATACCCTTTTAGATTTTTGTTATGCAAATAATTTACATTGCAAAAAAGTTAAAACATATTAGGCAAAAACAATCTATTTTAGGTATTAAAACTATAACTTTTCTTTTAACTTTATTAAAATCTTAGGCAAGATGGGTTTCACTGGTTTGTGTAGGCAAGAAGTATAGATACTATTCTCCTACCAGCATGAATTCTAGTATTCTGGTCACCGTCTATTCCCTTTCCTACCACCACAACCAGCCCTTAGCAGACAGAGTAACATGTGTTTGTGTTTGTTTAAAATAGCACTCCCCATCTCCACATGCATCTGTGTATATATATGAGCAATGCATAAAAACTGGATACACACACACACACACACACACACACACACACATATAAACACACCAAAGTGAATGATGCTCATATGTTTTCATTTACTATGATCATCTTCCCATGCTAATAAATGTACTTTTATTCAAAATAATCAAATGTAGCTGCCTAGTTAGACAACATGGCTGTGTCTTATTTAGATTTTTTTATTCTCTGGAAGTGTCTGGAAGAAATATTTGTTAAATGAAGGACAATACATCTCCTCAATATTTTTTATTTAAGCCTGATTTGAGAATCTAAGTACTCTAGCTGTGACCCCCAATTGGAAAACAGGCAAGAAAATGAAAGGAAAGGGGTGGCGGTGGAGTGACTCATTCTGTTTTTGTGTTTAATTTCCTCTTATCGTAAAGTAAAAAACAGTGGCTGAAAAATGAAAGATGTGGTTTCACAAAACATCATCATCATTTCCTTACTAAAAGGACAATGCAGCAACATATGATTATGAAGTTTGATTTGGAGCCCAGATTATATGCCTTTGACGCAAGATACAACAGTTGCCTTCACCAAAACATTACCTTTACTGAGGTATTAAGCATTCTGACATCATGTTATGAAATAAGGTAGGAAAATAGTAAATCGATTTAAAAATTCTTTAAGTATATGTCTTGAGCATTATATGGGTGGCAAGAGGCATCCAGTGGGAAGGACCTACTTTCCAAATGCCCATCCCTGGTTACAGGGGGAAACTTGTCCTATACCAGGAAGGCAGAGAAATATTGACTCTATGTCCAAAAGTCTTTTCTAAAGATTTTTGACCTTTACTTTGGCCTCTCAAACTTCCTTTTCCCTCTGCTTTCTTATTTCCTCATACATCTGACTGCCTGATCTTTGGAGCAGGATATGAAGATACCCAAACCCTTGCCTATTAAACCAGGCCTGCTGCTGCCTAGAACACCCAGCCTTCATCTTCTCTGGACTTTGTGGATGAGCTGTTGCTCTGAGCAGGGAGAGAGTGCCTTTCCTTCACTGTCTTCCAAAATGGGGTTTTTAGGGAATAGCTGTGGTCGGTTAGCACTGTGTATTGCCTGCTCAAAAGCTAGTCTTGTTTATAACTTGCTAACGAAGCCCTGACTTTGTTTGGGTGTTGACTTCTCCTTTTGGGAATCAAGGGTGATGTCCTAGTTAGTTTTAGTAATCCTATTCCCTGGTCACAGATTGGTTTAGGATGAGTTATGATCTAGTTCTAGCTCATGAGAAGACAGATGGGGAGCTTGTGGGAATGATCTCTTCATTCTTAAAAGGAGACGCCAGGAGGAAACAGTCCCTCTTGTTCTGCTGTTTGCTGTGGTACCTGGAGTGATGCTGGGAACTGCAAAGACCACCTTGTGCCATGAGGAGAGGTCCAAGCCAATGTGGCGAGGATGGCAGAATAGAGGCACATGAGAGGAACAAGGTTCCCTGGTGAATTTGATAAGCCATGTGTTAACGTATCTTGGAAGTATCTACCTTTGGACTTCTTTTTCTACATGAGATAATAAGTTGACTTATTTGTTGAAGGTGCCAAGGTCTACTTGCAGTCAGAAACATCCTTACTGCTAAGCTCTCAACATCAGGAGGCCATAATCCTTATTTAGGACCCCAGGAAACTCAGTCACAAATCAATTTTGGACTCAAATGCTTTCCTACATATAATCTCTATTCTCTGCTTTCTCCAGTCAAGAATTCCACTGAATACAGAATATTGTTAAAAAAAAGTGGAAAAGTAATTAGACTTCTCCACCTGACCAGATTCTATGCTTTTCCATGCTTATATACTTCTTGCATTTCTTCTATCAAATCAGATTTTTCAGGAGTTATCAACTCAGATAACTCCTGGGACACACATATTCTTCACTACTTATGAATCTTTGCCAGTGCTATTCCATCTTTGGAAAAATAACTTCTTATTGTACTTCTATATGGTGAACATTAGCCATTCTTCAGATCTAGTCCAAATCCTGTTGCTTTCCAACATTCCAGCAGTCAAAATAACTTTCTTCAGTCTATCTTTTATACTTGGTTTGAATCAGTGTTTTTGCAGTTATCTGTCTCCGCTTTATTCCATATGTATGCATTATTAGTATCCTCAAATAAATACAAAACTTTAAGGCAAAAATGAAATTATTTTCATTAAGTGAGTCCAATCATCACATATTTTTCATATTAGTATCTGTTCTACAGCCCTGGTACATTGCCCCTTAGGTAGAAGGTGCTCCATACAATTTGCCAGATTGGTTGCGTGTGAAATGAGAGCGTTGGACGAAATGATGCCCTTTTTCCATTTACCCTGAGAATTTTCCTGGCAGCACTTGTGACTGCAGCCTTTGCCTTGAGGTAACTCAAAGATTATAGTCCTAACCTTACCCCCAAAGTTTGCCATGAAATATCTTGCTTTTATTATTATATTTGCATCGCTCTAGTATATCTATAGTGTTTGGACACGAATGACATCATTCTATTGATAGCATTCTGTTTTTAGTAGTTTGTTCACTGAAAATGTCAAATCCTAGAGAACATGGCATTCCTACATGTGATGTTAAATGAATGATGGCTGTGAGTGACCCTCTTTTTTTTTTTTTTTACTCCCTAAATGGGAAAAGGGTTAAGACCCTTTCTGACACTAAAGAGCAGTGCTAATGTCTAAAGCAAGGTGATTTAGAAGTTTGAGAGTTGAAAAGGAAAGAAAAACTATAAGAGTGAGTGGTAGTCAAATACAAATATCTTTGATTTCTTTTTTTAGATTAGTGTTTTTAAAACAATACCTTTATTTTTTGAAAATCTTTACTCATGGTATTTACTTTTTGATGACTTCTGGCATCACTCTTTGCAAATGCAGAAAGTCCCCTTGTTTGGGAAACATGTGCTGAAAATAGCATCTCATAATACATGGCCAGTCATGAACCTTTTACAGGCCTGCCAATGTTTTTGGTTTTATTATAGAGTTATCCGCCCTTGTTTTAAACTTCGCACACCCCTGACATGTTGCAATTGGAGGGGATTTATTTGCTTTGCTTTAGGGAAACACTCCAATGAGTTACTTTTGAACTTTCTTTGACATTTAGACTTGGAAATACTGTATTTCCAAGATACTTATCTCTGCATAAGCTTGCAATGCAGATGTAAAAGTATATCAAGTCGAAATTTAATCATCCGCTCACATAATTGCTCACAGAGGATATCCCTGTTGTGGAATTCTCTTTGCGTAGATTGAGTGATGGGTACAAAATAAACACACGATTGGAAAAAAACATTGAAAGTTCAAGGGCTCAAACTTACTCTTTAATTATTTATCTGAAATTCTCATCTCTAAGGCTTATGAACATAGGAAAGGCACACACACAAAACTCCCAGAGAACCTATGTTTTGTTTTAGCTTAATGCTGGACCAAATCTCTGCTTGTATTTCTACCACTTCCTCAATCAGTTCTATTGATTTGATTGAGGATGGCTGCTAGGTACACATTAGCTACCTGGAAGTTTCCATTGAAGTGATGAGATGGAGGTGGGGCGTGGAGTGGAGGGTGCACCAGGAGGCAGAAAGTGAAGGCTGCCTGCAGGAGGATGAAGAAGAGAGAGCGGGAAAGCCTCGTCCTTGACTGGGGATAGAGAATGGAGATGACACTGCTGCTGAAGCAGAAGCCCTACCCTGGGCTTGTCCAGATCTAGGCCAACCTGGGAATTGGGTAGAATGACCCGAAGCTAAGACCAAGTAAACTGCACAAGTGGAAGGCGCCAGTGAACGCCAGTTGTGTTGAATTGAGTTATGTTTTCGACTGATGGCCATTTCCTCACAATGAAACATGCCCACTAAACCAGCCTGCCGGGCACGCCCACTCTTTCACTGCACCTTACCTTCCTCATGTCCTTCCTCCCCTCAGCTAGTTTCTGTAATCCTGCTTTGATCAGTTTTTGTCTACATCCTTCATTCGGTGCCTCTTTCTCCCTTTGTATTAGTTTCCTATGCTGCAGTAACAAATGGTTACAGACTTAGTGGCTCAAAGCAACAGCTATTTGAAATCGCAGTTTCCAAGGGTCAGGAGTCCAATAATACCTTAGCCGAGTCCCTTTTCTTGGGTCTTAGAATGCTTGCAACCAGCCTGGTGGGGCTGTGTTCTCATTTGAGGCATGGAGTCCTCTCTCAGACCAAAGCTGTAAAACTCACAGTGGTTTGCTTTTTAGAAGCCAGATTCTGGGCTCTAAGCTCAGGTAGGGTCTAACCTCACTTCGAAGGCTTACTTAGTCAGGCCCACCCAGGGTAATCCCCCTTCGATGAACTCTAAGTCCATTGATTAGGGACCTGCAAAATCTCTTCACCTTTGCTGCATAACTTAACGTAATCTTGGGAGCCATACTCCATCATCTCCACGGGTTGTATTAATACATGCATGGGGACGGTGAGGAGGGCGATATAGTCCTCCCCATGTGGACCTGGAGAGATTAGGAAGAAGGAAAGTATAATACCTGCTTTCAGATACTTTAAAGGTGAGAATGAACACAAGACTTCAGCCTTGTGGTAAAGCCAAGTGGTTCAGTTAGGACCAGGTGTTGAAGGAAGTTGCAGGAATTCAGACCAAGGGTTGCATGATATTGCAGGAAAATAATTTCTTTCCAAAAGTCTGAAACCCCCAGAAGTGGAAAGGGAGGCTTTGGGGAGAGGGCATGCACCATTCCTGAAAGTGCGCAGCATAGGCTGGGCAGGTTTAATTTTCAGTTGTATGAGTGGAGAAGACGATATATCATAGCTCTTCCATTTCTTTTATATTCTAGGATAGTGGCTCTTGCCCTTTTGACCTTTTCTAAGTCTGGAACTCTTTTAAGATTCGAATAAAAGCTATCACCTCTCCAGAAACAAATACTACAATTTCTTCCTATAATTGATGTAAAAAAATAGATATGAAGAGAACAGCTCTGGGAGAAGAACCTTCTCCCCAGATCCCTAAAGATCAGATTTTGAAAACTATTGCTCTGCATTATTTCTCTCTTGCAAAGGGTTTAAACAATTAAAGCCTTCTTCAGAAAGTAAAGATGCTTTTTAATCATGTTTCGAGAAATAGCATTTTCCGCTGAATTAATTTAAATACAGTGCATAGATCTTTGAAATTAACTTGTCTTTGAGTTTTGTAACAAATATTTAATAACAGATTAAATATTTATATTAATTTGGAAGGCTTTTGAAAAGTTGTATGCTAAATTTAGCTGAATTTAAGTGCTATTTTTAGATTAGTTTACAATGCATAACTTTTCCTATTTTCTTCTTTGGTCCTCATGAGAATCTTATGACATGGGTAGAGTATTTATCATCACTCCACATTGCAAATGACCAAGCTGAACTTCAGCGAAGTTAATTGGGTGGCCTGAGATCAAAACTGAAGGAAACACGTGTCTGATGAAGAGTCACATGTCATTGATTCAACTCCTGATTCTGATATGTGACCTTAGGAAACTTGTCTCTACCTCAGTTTCCCCATTTGTCAACTCGGGGTAATGGTATCATTAAGCTTCTAGAGGTGTTGTCAGTTTTTACGTATTTACAGCTTTCTTGCACACAGGCAAGGCGTGCCAGGAGCTCGTGTCCTGGGATTTGGAGAGAGCCAGGCAGAAGCTGTGCCCTTTGTTCCAACCTACTCTCAGAGAGCACACGGCATCGCTGCTTCTGTCTTATATCCATTATAAGCAAGTCAGTGTGGCCATCTGTATTCAAGAAGAGAATTAGACTCCATCTGTTCATGGGAGGTTTTTAAAATCATCATGCTCCCCCAAATCTCATGACAGCTTCTTTATTCATTAATAGCATGGGAAAGTTATAGTAAATATGGTGGGGTAGAAGGAGCAACTATACAAAAAAAAAAAGAAAGAAAAAAAAAAGACTTTATCTCTGTTCTTGGGGAGATTACAGTCTAGCTGGGGAAGATAATGCTTTCCAAAGAAAAGATACCCAAGTATCATTGGAATAAAATGTTCCCAGTGGTAAATGGTTCTTGAAGTGAGGAGGACCTGTGCACTAGCTCCTGCTGTACCACTAACATGCCGCGTGACAGTGGACGTGTCATTTAGCTTCCTGGATTCCCACATTTTTCTCAGAATTGATAGATGTAGGGGACACCTGTGTGGAGACTGGAAGGTGGAGACAGGAGCGCCCTCTGCTACTTCTTTGCGTTCCTTTCTGCAGTAAATCTGTGAAAGAGGTTTAGCTTCCATTTACTGGTTACTTAAATGTATCAGGCATGTCATGTGTGTGAGGTGCACTACTAAGTGCTGTGGGGAACGCAGAGTGAGTTAATTCATATGTACTTCATGAACGGGTACATCTATATTACATAGATATTATATATGTAGTACATATGTTCTTACGTTGCAGAGACAGGAAATTTTTATTTCTTTGCAACTGATGTGTAGGATGCAAAACATATAAAAGTACACATGTGAAGACTGAATACATAATATCTGAAACATTCACAACTTGAAGAGATGGATATAAAATTTGTATATAAATTCAACAATTATGTCAAATAATTGTCCACATCATCTGACACCCTCTGTAGAATTGGACACGTATTGTCTCCAGAGGCAGTGGACTCTACTACAATTGCTCCTGTCATTACCTAGTTTGGGCAACTTCCTTATGCTCACCAACCCTAAAGAGACACATTTGTAGAATAATGTACTTGAACTATTTTACAAGTTTCCTTCAAACTCTTAAACAAATCACTTATTTGCTGCCTTCTGTAAATTAATAACTCTCCGTGACTTCAGGTACAGGTGTTAAAACATTCTGCATTCTCTCCGACATTAATTGAGTGTGCATGGTGTAAATGCTTGAATATATTAAGAATATCCTTTAAATGACGTTTTCTACTGAATACTCTATGCAACAAAAAGAGAAAATGAATCTTATCAGAACAACTCTGTGCCAAACTCATATTTTTTCATATTACAAAGTACATTATACGTATATCTACGAAATCATATTGCCTTGCCTGTGGGTACTAGGACATGATTCAAGTGTTTGACTGGTTTCAGTTATGATTTTATCTATCTCCTGGGCTTCTCTATTCTTGCCCTTTTAAGGTTCTTCGCTGGCCAGTGACAGCACTTCTGGGCCCCAGACCAATACCTCCTTGATGGGTAAACATTATATTCCCATATAAGAGGGATGAGACTGGATCTTAGCAGACAGGACTGCCAGAGAAACTATCTATTAGGTCCTTCAGGCAATCTGTACTTTAGGAAAATTACAGAATGATACTAAATTATAAAACAACTCACTGTTTATACTCTGGCAGAGAGAAGTCTGGCTTGCTTAGATGTGAGAAGAGGAGGGTGAAGTCGATTTTATGTGCTGATAAAGGACTCAGTTGCAAGGAGCTTTTCTAGGTAATGATAGCCTCTCCTAGGACATGTTGACTTCTACTCGGTAGTTTCACGCAGTGTTCACCTGAAGCAGGTGAGACCCTGTTAATCAACCAAGACCCCATCCATCCTCTGCGGTCCTACCTCTGGAGCCTAAGGGCGCAGGCAGGTAGTATCGCATACTGCTAGGCAGCGGTCCCCAACCTTCTCATGCTCCCATGCGAATCTAATGCCTGATGATCTGTGGTGGAGCTGAGGTGGTGATGACAGCACTGGGGAGCAGCTGCAAAGAGGGATTAAGCTTCATTCGCTTCCCTGCCTACTATGCAGCCCGATTCCTAACAGACCACAGACCGGTACTGGTTCATGGCCTGTGGGGTGCGGACCCCTGCTCCAGGGGACAGTGGGCCCTCCATACTAGGCTAACTCTCCCTGCTTTTTCCCAGCATGGGACAGGTTGGCCATTCAGGTGGCTCAGATGACAACTGGGGAACAAAGCACCACCATCAACACCTCTTAGTTATTCCAACAGCAAGTCTCTTCTCTTGAATTCATATCACAGTTTTTGACACAGAAACCAGGAAAAACAAACAACAAAACACTATTAATGGAAGAGAATGGCCTCTCCTTATAAACACTGCAGTCTTCCACCCCCAAATAGCCTTGTGTTTAGGGGCACAGAGTTTCCTCTTATATCTCTTGTAGGCAAAGACTCTCAAACCAGATCATCACACCTAGGGGCAGAGTGGGGAGCTCCCTGTAAGAAGCGAGCTTTCTGTGAACTTGAATCTCTCTGCTTTCAACAAAATATCTACTCCTCTTCAATCCCTGGGATCATCGGGTAACCTCCCAGGGCAGGAAAAGATCTTAATTAGCAGACCTCACAAAATCCTATTATGCGCAGGAAGGCATATCATTTTGCAAGCTCAGCTATGAACATACATGTCAACACCCCTAGTAAATATTTACTTAGTATCTGTAATGTGCCTAACACCTAGAGAGATGCTTTATCAGGCATAGTCCCTCTCCTTAAGGGCTTTGCAAGTAGGTTGGAGAGAAGGGACATAAATGTAAAGCTATCAGGACAATACATGATCATATGAGGTGCTAAAAGAATGTTCTAGGCAACAAGAGTTGTGTAACATGGGCGAGAGGAGAGATTTCTGTGGCAAGAAGGGTTTGGGATGACACAGAACATGGAGGATATGAAGAGTAGGGCTTTGAAGGGTGTGTGGGATTTGGAGACACTGTAAGACATAGGAAGTGCTTTCCTTAGAGGGAGAATAAATAAACAAAAGTGAGAGGTCAGGACTGTCTGGTGTTTGAGAAATACTCCACAATACATAGAATCTTTGTCCACTTCTCGTTTAAGGACAACCAGTCCCTTCCCACAGGCATTCTCACCCCAGGAGCGGTTCCTGCCATAGGTGATCAGCAGGGGCACAATGATGGAACTTATTCATCACAGACAGCTAAGGTGATGGGGGCTTCTTCTGGCCTGCCTTTGGCATTCCAAGGCCAGGCCCCTTCAAGTGTGTAAGACAGAAGGATGATCTGTGGTCACTATCAGCAGTTAACTTGTGAGCCACCCACAGCCCTCCACAGGCACAGGTATGCTCAGACACACAGACCTCAAGATAAACATTGCTTCTCAGACACAGTGCAATCCAAATACTTGTCCAGGAAATAAAATCATTTCCTCAAGTCAAAATATCTGCATTAGGTCTGACTCCCTAGAGGAAGGGCTTAAGCCAGGGTCTGGGGTTTCTGTGATCTGTTGGGGGTCAGCTCTTCAGAAGAAACCTTTTAGAGACCGAGGCATGTGGGGTAGAAGAGAGATGGAGCTAGGTAAGGATATGAGCTAAGGTGACATCTGGCCCTGGCCCCATCCAGGGGTGCAGTGGGGTGGGGGCTGGGCCCTGGAGCATAAAACCACGCTGCAGAGAGGTCCTTCCTTGAAGTAAGGGGCTATATTTTTGTGGGTTATGCCAGATAGGGGGTTGTGGCTTCTGCTGGGAGAACAGGGGAGCGTGAGCTTGTTGGCATGACGATGGTCAGCAGAGACCTTGGACAAGCTGCCAACAGGCAACACTTGTAGAATGGGTGTATAAGCCCAGTAAAGTAGGTCTGGGTAGAATTGAGCAGACACCCCACAGCATCTACTATATTAGCACAGGACTTACACTATTTTGTGCTTCAATGTCACTCTTCATCCTGGCCCACCTATGCAAGAAACCGGAACTCATCACAAACCCTTCTGTTGGCAGGACACCCAGAAGAGGCCAAAGCTTTGACGTTTCTTTTCCTTTGCCAGTGGCTCTCAGAGGCAGGGCAGGGTGTCCCAGCATTATTCTCTGCAAACCAATCAAGACATTTATGGTCCTTTAGTACAAGTAGCCCCAGGGGCCAGGAACTGGGACAGGATGTGTGTAGGTTTCCTCTTTTCCAGTTACTCGAGGAAGTAACAGTGGCTTTGGAGTGGCAGTATCTCTGATTTATGGTTTTTTAAAAAAATGGTTCATATGGCATCATTTTATAGTATCAGAACAGCATACTTCCTCATTAAGAGAAAAAACAAACCAGAGAAAAATCTATTTTAGACTCTCAGATTTTCTTATTGTAATTGAACCATGAAGTTTTTCACATCAAGTGTAAAAGGAAATGGAATGATACAGTTTCAAATTCATATTAATATGGATGAGGACGAAGGAAGTGGTAGCTTTTGTAGAGTGGGCGGAAGTGAAATGGGCAGGGAGAACGATAGGAATGAATTTTTCCAGATTAAAAAAAAACAAAACAGTATCATGTTAAAAATTTTTTTTTTCAGCAAAACTGCTCAAAATCGACTTGGAATTTCTGATCTAATCTATTTTTAGAATTTTATACACCCAGACTTAAAAAATGTGGACCATAGGGTGCAAATAGTTCATAATCTGTTTTTAAATTAATAATAAAAATTTTCACTTATATAAGTATATTTTTCTAAAACATATCTTTAAATTGATAGCCTTTCATTTTATGAATGTGCTGTAAAGTGTTTAATTAATCTTCTATTCAACACTTATTTCAGGGCAGTACATTTTGATTTTAATTATGCACAGTGCCAAACAATGCATTAATTAAATGGTCTAAGTTCCTATTGTTTGGTTACAGGGTTTCTTTTGTCATTGAAGGAAATTTGTAAAAGTACATTTGCATTTCAGAACAACAAATTTACTAATTGGTTCTTGATGAAATGCCTCATGATGAAGACCAGCGCTATTTAAAAATTATTTAAATTTATCCAACAAATATGTACTTCCACAAGCAGGATTTTCCATTCCAAGACTTCTGAGGTAAAGGAAATTGGCATAATCTTATTTCCACAGTAAAATTAAAATAATGCCACAATAATGTCATTATACTAAGCAGTTAGTGACTCCTAGAAAATGATATTTAATTAGAGAAAACCCAACAAATGACATTGAATCATTAGCTTTTTCCATAACTTATTCATTGCTAAGAAAATTTGAGAAATACGACTTGGTATGAAAGTCAGTACAAACCACATCATTGTTCAGAAGTCCTAGGGCCTGAAATGTTCCCCCAGCTCTGTTGTTCCAGTTGGAGTGTCTTATTAGTTCTTGTCTATAACCTGAGTAGGGTGCCCTGAACAATCTCTATGTTTCTTTTTGTTCTAAGAACAGAAACATGTAGAAATTTACACTGGGTTAGGCCCAGGGCAGGGGGTATTACATTCTTATGACTTTGAGCTCTTCAGAACACACACACACACACACACACACACACACACAATTTAAAACAAAATATCCCAAACTTCGATTCCAGACTCAGCTATACCACTAACTTAGCAGACTTCGAGTTCACTTCGTATGTGTCAGCTTCTGCATCTATAACATAAGGGGTTAAACAAGAACATATTTCAGATTCATAGACCATCACTCCTGGAAGGTGCTGTGTAGCATCCATGCAGTCTCTTCATTTTGCGTGTAGGGGAGTACTTGCTGTGCCAGACCTCTTCAGGGAGGGACAGAGTCAGGGCCACAGCTCACATTCATTCCCAGGCCACCTAACACCCAGACCCAGTGTGCTTTCCACCTGACTACCAGTCTCTCTAGCTATTTATGATCATCCAAATCGAGAGTTTATACAACCAGCCTTATGACTAGAATCCTGTAAATATGTTGTTTTTTTAAGGTTGTTCAAAATTGGCAAATTAGCTCACCAGCTTTGAGTGCTCTTTGAACAGGAGATGGTTGTTTTGGTCTTCATCCTGTGATAATAAATTTAAACTGTCATCTATCTTTCCTGAATCCCTATCTGCCTGCTCTGAGACTTACTCCTGTGGCTAAAAGCATGGCCCAAAATAGCAACACACAAAAAAATAGATGTGAACAAATGGTAACAAGGGGGTTAGCAAATGATGGTAGAGCAGCGTGTTCTGTTTATTAGATTCAAATATCTTAAAATAGGAACAGGGATAGTCTTGTGGAGGCAGCCTTATTTTGAAATAAAATACTTTATATTATTTCAAACATCAGCTGGCCTTGGGGTGAATGTTAATTCAGTTTTGCAACAAGTTACTTGGCGGATGACATAGTGTATCAGCAGATTTGCCTACAGCTCAGGCTTCAAGCAAGTCTTAACTTGTAGACTGTGGTGAGCCTTCTTCAGAGGCTATAAGGTGGGAGGCGAGAAAGGATTCTCTGATCCCAATCATTTTCTCTGATGTAGATGTTGTTGGGCAGATTAAGTTTTATTTGCAGGTAGAATCAACCCTACTGCATAGAAAGTAGGGGTGGAGATGTGGAAAATATGTGGCCAGCTGAGAACTAGAAGCTGCTTGGTCATGCAAAAATTCACTTGGAGTTCGGCCCGAGGCCAGTGGGTGGAGCTTCTGTTTCTGCTTGTTTCTTCGTCACTCACACACACAGGCATTTCCAACAGAGTTCTTAGACACATTCAAGGGATGAGAAAGTAGAATTGCCCCACTCTCCATGTACTGATTAAACTTGAGTGAAATTTTCTCCAGCCCACTTAAAGACCGGAAGAGTTAGTTCAGCAGATCATCACTCTAGTTACTGGAAAATTCCTAGAGGAAATGGACTAGCTTTCAGTTCCTGATACCACAGGGCAGGGGCCAGTCACCTTTTTCTGTAAAGAGCTAGATAGACCATGCAGTCTCTGTAGAAACTATACAACTCTGCTGGTGTAGGCTGGAAGCTACCACAGGCAATAAGTAAATGAATGAGTGTGGCTGTGTTTCAATATTTAATTTACATAAACAGGAATGGGAGGAATTTGTAGTTTGCCAACCCCTGCTAAAGAACGTAGATATATTTTACATCTGCTATAGATACTGAGGTGCTTTCCAGATAGAGATCTTGGGGATTATCTTCAGTTCTTTTTTGTCTCCTTTATTTTCCACATTTAATCATTAATCAATATCGTGGGTTCCATCTTCTTAATACCTTTCCCATCACCTCCTCCAAGGCCTTTTCTGAGCAACCTATCTAAAGCAGGACCAACCCAACTATTCTCCATCTCATCATGCTGTATTTTCCTTAACAGCTCAGGTTGCAGCTTGAAATTACCTCGTTTATTTGTTTGCTTATTTATTATCTGTCTCCCACACTGGAATGTCAGCTCCTCAAGGGTGGGGGCTCTGTCCTTCGTCCTACTGCTGCTGAACGGCACACAGCAGATGTTCAGAGGATACTTGTGGAAAGGGAAAAGATCCTGAACCAGTCCCCCTGCCTCTAATTTCCTGCATTCTCCATTTCATCTTTCACAAGAAATGGAGAGTTATTAAATTGTCTTTGTGTCCTGCCCAATAGGAAAAAAAAAAGATTAAATAGGATAAATAAAGGGCTTTGATAGGGGGGCTTCTTATAAGGAGAGAGAGGGTCTTGATGGGCCAGCTGAAGCTCATTATCTTCTCGAAGTACAAGTCAAATGATTCTTAAAGTCTTGCCTTGGATGGCTTCCTATTGCCTACAGAACATAATCCAAAGCACTTCACAGGACACCTGAATCCTCCCATGATCTCCCTTCATCGCTGCTTTCCCTCCTTAACATTTATATCATTCCAGAGCCACACTCCCATTTGTACTCTGTATTTTTGTTCTTCTCTGTAACTCGCAGCAGAAGGCGCTTCTCCCTAATCTGTCTCAAAACTCAGTTTAAAATTCTGCCCTACGGAGCTGTCCAGGCACATTCAGAGGTCATTCCTTTTTTTCCCTGCAGTACTTAACCCAGATTAGTACACTTTTCATTAATGTAGCCCCTACTGTTATGAATCAGGTGCTTTGACTATATCATTTAATTCTCCTAGGAGTCCAGCAAAATGGCTATTTGTACTTCTTAGTACAAACAAAGAATCTGAGTGTCAGAGAACCTAGGTGTGACTACCACGCCGCTCTGATGAACTTAGCATAACTAAGGTTGTGCGGTGAGGTAAGCCTCCAGGTGTGACACAATATGAGACACAGGTCACCTCGTTATGAAAGAATTTTGCCAAAATGCTTACCTTAAATCTAATCAAGACTTTAGATCTGAGAACCAGGGAATCTGGGGAATAGAAGAAGACGGTGGTAAAACAGTACATGAAGAAACTGTCAGACAAAAGCATGAAATGGCACCTCCTATAAGACACCTCGTCTGACTGCATCCAAAAGTCAGTTTTGTGAAAAATAAAAATAAAAAAGGGAGATGGTGAACCACGCTAGATGGAGATGTAGCAGATAGAACAATAGCCAAATACAGTGTGCAGTTTTTGATGGGATCCTTGTTTGCCCAAAGTCACACTGCACGTAATGGCAGTGTCATAATTCAAGCTTATCTCTGCCTGTCTTAGGTTGTAGAGACACAACTGTGCCCTGCCCACCTCCTCCTGGCACTCGCTGTTCCCATATATGCCAGCCCTTCTGTGTCAAAGGCTTCTCACTTCAAGCACCTGGGACTCTCTGCCCAGGGGCTTTTTTGTTTGTTTGTTTTGTTGGAAAGTTAATGGCCTTGGGAATAGCCCTCAGCCAATAGAGGAGAGAGTTTGGAGAATAAATGTCTCAGCTTCCTCTTTTCGGTGAAAAACTCTAAGGTGTTTTGTCTCTACCATTTCCCAGAGGTCCCCAGTGGAATTTACTTCCACTTACAGAATTAATTGTCTCATTAAAGCACTGCATGTGGGATGACTTCCCACCCACTGTCCCCTGCACTGGCAGTGCTTCTCAGGATCACTCTCCAAATAAAAGACTAACAGCATCCTTCCCTCGGGGTCTGCTTGCAGGGGAATCCAGCTTAAGACAGGTGTCAAAACTCCTGCTTTTTCTTCTAGACAACACTGTGTCCCCTAGGCTTTTCCATCTGCTTGTTACCTAGCCTTAGGCAATGGAAGCTGTTCTGGGAGCCGCTTACCAAGTGTAATCTCCTTCACTCCTACAACTTTCTTGTAGCAGTGGCAAGTTTAACCTAGAGGATAGGACTTGATTTTTCTACTTTATGTTATGCCTTGCTTAAATTTTAGTAAGCATGAATTATTTTTTATAATAAAAAGCAATGATATGTAATTAAATTAATAAAATAGCCACGAAGTAGCATCGAGTACTTTGAATTAGTATCACAGTACTTATGCGGAGCCTCTTGGTAGCATTCTTGATTGAAGAAAATTTGTGATATTTGGCAATTTTACTCAAAAAATTCTTATAAGTTTTTTTTTTAGTATTTTTTTTTTATGTTCAGCAATGTAAAAAAAAGTAAGATTCATATGAAACTGATGTAACAGGTCCTCAACACACACACATTTTTATAAAAATTTGATACAGGGAATTCTTGTCAGCACAGAGTCAGATCCTTACCAAACTTTGTGATGATCAAAGCTTTAATGCTATTATGTATTTATTCTTAGTAGAGCTATATTTTTCTCAGAAAGAGAAAGGAGAATGAAAGAAAAAATAGAAAACGTTCTTTTTCATCAAAGCTAGTAGCTATTGCGTATTTCCCCCCACTCCACCATCCCAAATCCATGTGAAATAAAGTGGTAAAGAATTTCTTGACTTCCTTTAAGACTTGCCATTTGCATTTAGAAATGCCTTGGAAATAGTGGAATATGATATATAAATGGGCAAACAGGCTTAATAAACATGCCAAGGTTCATATTCTTCCAGTTATAGCTCCTGGATTAAATATAACAACAAAAAATAAGGAAGTTGATTGCTTTTTATTATCTGCTTAAATAAAGGGATTCATTTATTATTGATCTGGGTACATTGCAAAACCTACGAGTTGTACCCCTGATGAAGTCCTATGAAGCATAACCTCTGCATATTGCTAAACTATACAAAACTTCTAAATAAAACATTACCATCTCTACTCTGTTTGCCAAAATAATGAATCATAGTGGGCTGCTGTCGGTAAGCTAGCAGGCAGTGACGTCAGTTCTTTTGCTTTTCTTTAATGTTAGAGCAGGCGATTAAAGGCTTTATCACCAAAACCAAACTACTGGGAGCATTCTGATCCTAGAACACTTAATGCCTCACATGGCCGATCTCAAAAAGGCTTTGACGGGCACTGATCACCGACTTAGTTACAGTTTGTCAATGTCATGAATAAAAGTCATATACCTCCCCACTTCTCTTCTTCCTTTAGCCTTTGCCATAACCCCACCTTACTTCCTCTGGCATGTCAGTGTGGAGCTGGCAGGATTCATTTAAAAATTGGCAAATAGAATAAATACACTAGTCGAACTTTGGGACAAGCTATCACCTCGGCAGCCTGAGCAACTTTTCATTTGCGCAGTGAGGGTCTTAATACTTACAGAACATGTGAGCACTTGCTGAAATACATTAAAGCATTTACAAATGTTTTTTTACATTGTAAAACAGTACATAATCACTGTGTTTTTTTTTTTTTTTTTTTAATTACAAAAAGGTAGAAAGAACAAAATAAAAGCAATGCATTATTCCGCTACCTAGGGATTACCATTAACATTTTTTTCTTTTCTTTAAACAAAAAATACCTATACCTTTTGTATCCTGTTTTCTTTTTCACTTCATCTTACAGTAAGTCGCTTATTCTAAGTCACTAAATAGCAAAGCTTCATTTTTAAACTGTGAAGCACTACATAAATGCAAGTGTCATACACCATTGCTCTTCTTCAGTCTTCAGTTCGAGAGTAAAAAAGACTCATGCATCACCAAGGGAACTTGAAGAAGCTAATTTCTTGGCAATTTTCACAACAGTGATCCCTCTGTGCCTGAACTGACCATCTAGTTTGTTGAACAAAGATGAACTTTCTATTTTCAGGTTAATATGAGATCAAGATGCATCTTTGAATTTTACTTTAAATTTCCTAAGCATTTCACCAAGCAGCATGGGTTTGTCCACAGCAGCTTCATCAGAGAAGCTTGGGCTATTTTGTGGAAGCTTTGCGAACAGGTGCAAGAATTTTTCTTTTGTGAACTATTAGCAAGACTAGGACATTGGAAAAACAGTAAAAAGGCCATCTATAACTTATGGGGACTGGAGTTTGAATTAAGACTTTGGGAGCACCCTAAAGTTAGTAGGGGCAGGGAAATAGAGTAGTTTTGTACAACCTACATGGAATGTCAGGAAATTTCTTTACCTTCTACTATTATAAAAAAAAAAAAAGCAAAAATGATGGTCTGAGAAAGAGATAGCCTTTGGTGAAGCCTCAGGGATATAAACGTAGGTGTCCCTGAAAGACACACCTGGCCCAGTGGGGACCTTAATACGTCACTGTTCTCTGCGATCACACTTCCCAGCAGCACTAGGAGCGTTCCCTTAAACTCGTTTACGCTTGGCAGCTGCTGGGAAACACCCCGGTGTGGCCGTGGAATCGATGGTGCAGCTGTTAGTTTCCACGATTTGCCTCAGTTCCTAGGAAGCTGTTGTCAGATTAGGGAGGCAGAGTGCTATCTGGACCAAAGATGTCCCTCAACATGGGGGCTTGCTGGAGCATTTCACAGAGATCTGGAATGACCGGCCAGTGAGACCAGGTTGTGGTAGAGTTTCCTTCTTCACTTTGAGCCTATAAGCATGACTGTAGGAAAACAGCATGAAAGGAAACATTTGCCATTTATTCAAAGTCTATCAGTTGAGCTTCCACAATGTGACAGAGACTTTCCATTTTTCTGGGGATGCCGTGGTAAGCAAGATAGATGATATCCTTGCTCTCTTAGTTTAAGTATTTAATAAACAATGCGATCAACTTTCTTATTTTATATTTTTTGTCGTTGTTGCTATATTAAATCTAGAAGTTGTATATGGAAAAATAAGAACCTTGAATCTTTATATAGCAGAGGAGAAAGACAGTAAATATACTAGTAAAAAAAAAAAAAGAAAAACACTGGAACATAAGTACAATGCAAAAAAATTAAAACAAGACTATAAATAATAGGAAATCACTGGTAGCTATTTTACACTGGGCGGTCAGGGAAGGCCTTTTTAAGGAGGTGGCATTTAAACTGAGATCCAAATGACTAGAATGCCATGCAAAGATGAAGGAGGAGAATGAGGGTTACATAGGCAGAAGCATGGTTCATGCCTCCAATCTTCTCAAAAACGACCACCTCCACCCATTATCGCAGCACGTCTAGAGTTGATCATATCATTACTATTTGTCCTGGCCTTGTGAATGATTTACTTTTAAAAATAAAGTCAAATACACTTAACTCCCTTTATAAGCAAAATGTCAGTTAAACTATTCTGAGGTTAAGTTTTCCACCTATCAGATTGACAAAGTCTAAAGGTTAGATAACAATGTATTCACCTTTGTTCGCTTCTCCTCTCTGTGGGGTGAGGCATCACTGGGCGGACAGACTGTGTCTGCCCAGGTCCTCCCTCCTGCTCTAGGTCATGTTCCAAGGACCTCGAATCATGGAATTTCCTCCTCAGAGGGCCCTTAGTGCATTTCTGCAGTGTGTATGGGCCTCCTGCCAGGGTCTATCCGTGCCTAGGGCAAGGCGTGGCTATGTGTGTGTAAAGTGTGTGTTGTCAAAAGACCTTGGCCATAAGGTTAGGTTGTCCACACATGTGTACAGGAAGCCCTTTGCAATGAGGCTGGAGCCAGAGATGGAAAGAGAAAGGAGGTAGGCTCTGTGGCCTGAGTCCCTCCATCTCTATTCTGCCCTAGGTCTTGCAAATATTAATAGAGACAATATAGACTTATCACATGCTTATAATAACAGAATGAGTTACGATTTCTGGTCTACCATTAATGCATTACTTTTCCTCAGATATTTTTGTCCTTTAAATGCCTTGGAATCTTTTATGTTGTTTCTTTTAAAAGTATGAACAAATTGTCAACTAAAGCTCTAAAACATGTACTGCAAATTCAGATAACCTGGGGACCAGGCAAGGAATGGAAGTGATAGAAGCCACTGGAACAAGAGGCATGAGAAGGGGTGGACCCTGGTAAGGCAGAGGACACATGTCTCAATGCAGAGCAGCTTCAGCTTTATGAATGGTTGCCAGGCAGGAATATGGCATCCATGTTGATGCAGCTATAATTCCTTTTAAATGGGAAGAATTCTGATTAACAATGGTAATTAAAAAAAAAAAAATTACTCTTTGCGAAACATATAACATCTGGGGCTGAATCCAGTGCATGGTGGTCAGTTTTCAACCTCTGCTCCAAAACCTTCAATGATAGCAGAAGAAGAGGACTCTGTTGGGTTATGGCTGAGAGTTAGTGCATGGTTCTGTTGCAGAATAATGAGTTGTCTATTACCAGGAATCTTGTATGAATAAATGCATGCTGATAATAATGTGCCTTGAGTGGGGTGAGAAACTGCAAGGTAGCCAGCTAATAAGCTCATTTGAATCTCACCTTAGCACTTGGAATGCTATCTGGGGATATTCTTTAAGTCCAATGTCAAAGAGGTTACCTGGAGATTTGTCAGGAGGTTAGAGGTTTGCCTTTCTCTAACTGTCCATCAATCTCAATAAGCCTTTCACTTACATAGGTTTTTGTATGGCTATTGATAGGTCAGCTTTTTTTGAAGCTATTCACACTGCTGTTTTATAGGCAGAGTATTTTCTGATTACAGTATGTTGAGCAGACTGTCACTATGAGGTTTTGCCAATTTAAAGTTTGTAGAATTAATAGATTGTTTATGCTCAAGATTATCAAGTAGTTAACTTTGTGTTCTTTGTTTTAAATTGATACCAAGTTGTTTTAAATATCTATTTTTAGATTGGATATGGTTTAAAATGTTTGAAAATGCTTCAGAAAATAATGCAAATGGCCAAATAGTTTTATTTTGGGCATTTTTGTTTGTTTGTTTTATAATGGATTCTTCTGGACTTAGCAGCTGTATGACAGATTTCAGTTTATTAGAGACAACACTTCAAACCCCTGGAAAGAAGTAACAGAAAGCCTGATTAATTGTTGGTCTAGCAATCCTTTGGCCATGCTTGCTGTGTGATTTACACTGGTGTTTTGTTAGACACAGCTGAACAAAGCCCCATCGCTGTGGGTGTTCAATGAAAACAGTCATGGAGTTAGAAACTTGCATATTGAAAGAAAATACAGTACAGTCTGAATAAAGGAGATTTCTAATTTAAGGTCTTCTAGATTTTTCTGCCCAAATCATCTTTTCTTCTAACCCTTTTGATCATATTCATTCTCTTTCAGAAACAGGGTTCATCTATGTTTTCATGCCAAACTTGAATGATGCCTTTTAGAATTCAGGATCTTTTGCTTATTTATCCATGTCCACATAATTCTTATCTGTTTCTCATTTTCCAGTGTTTTCATTTCAAATAAACTTTCATGTTCTTCACAGAGAATCAATTCAGTGAGGCGATTCATGAGAAGATGCTCTATTCTACTGTGCTCTCCTAGGACTGGCTCACGGAGTTGTTTTTAAAAATAGATCGTGTTTCCTGAGAGGAATTGCATTTAGAATTTTTTGTTCTCACCTTCTTTGGCCAGTCCAGACATAGCCTTTTAATGACCTTTAAATGACAAGGGCAGCATAAGAGAAAGGGTATCAGAACATTTGAGGGTGTTGTTTTGCTCATTAACTACCCACGAATGTTTATTTGAATATTAAGAAGTAGTTAGTCAGCTAACTGGGTGCACTTTTTTTTTTTTAATGTATAGTTACATGCCACATATTATTAGGTGTTGGAAGTGGAAACCAGAATGAAACAGAATCCCTGCTCTCAAAGATGAACAGACAAAGGAATCAATGGCCACTTTATGACATATTACATCCTATGATGACATCTCAATTGAGCCTATGAGATATGTCCCAACAAAGTGTTACAAAGAGATGGTGCTTAAACTGAATGTTGTAGATGAGTAGCATTAAGAGAATAAAAGTTGGACATTAAAAAAACAGTCCAGACAGAGAATAGCATGAATGAGAGTAGAGAATCTTAAAATACTGTGACATATCCATGAATGATATTTCAATATTATTGAGTGACAAGTAAAAGGGAGTGATAATAATTGATGTTAAAGAGAGAGTCAAGAGGGAAATGGGAGGACATTGAAATAGAAAGTGAGTCTATAAAAGAAAAAACAATTTTGTCTTTTGCCCAAGCCAACCCTACTGGGGAGAAGGTCAATGTTTTCTTACCCTGGAGGTGTGTATTCAGGTCACAAAAACTTTGTGTGATCGATCTACACCAGACTTGTCATTCTTGTACTTCAGGTGTCATTCTTGTACTATAAATGAGAAACACAGAATTTCTTATTGGTCTTGCAAATATCTGTTGTTTTTGTGTTGTTTTGCAGTTCTTGGTGTAAATGTTTATTGCATAATATAGAATTTGTCTGGTTGTTGACCCTGGTTCCTGGCATAAAGCTTCTAAAACCCTTGGAAATTTCCTAAGTAACAGATATGTTTTTTGTTATTCACGAGGCCCTTGGATCTCACCTGAGTTTATGCTAATGAAGTATCTCATGGTGGGTCTCTAGATAACTTCAAGATGGGGGCTGGTCACCAGAAAGTCCAACTACCTGATTAGAGAGTTGAGGCTTCGAGCCAGCCTGACATCCAGAAAGGGCAGAGTGGCTGGAGATGGAATTCCTTCATGTAGCCATGATTTAATTAAGCAAGCTCACATAATGAAACCCTGATAAAACCTCTGGACACTGAAGTTTAGTGGAGTATCCAGGTTGGTGAACACATCGATATAATGGGAGGGCAATGTGCCCTGATTCAATGAGGAGAAGGCACAGGAACTCTGCACTCAAAGCTCTCGAGGGTCTTCATTGGCCAGTCCTCTCTAACCTTTATAATAAAACTATAATTGTAAATGTCGCACTTTCCTGAGTTTTGTGAGTCATCCTAATGAATTATCAAACCTGAGATAGCTCATGTGAATCCTTAAATTTGTAGCCAGTTATTCAGAAATACAGGTGACCTGGGGACCCTGAAAATGTGACTGGCATATGAAGTGGAGGCTTATGGAGGACTGAGCCCTTAATGTGTGGGGTGAGCAATACCAAAGTGAATTGCAGTACACCAGGTGGGGTGGAGACAAAATGTCATGGGATTCAGGTCAAAATTGAAGACCAGTCTTCCATTGTTTCTGCCCAGCAGAGAGGGAAGAATCCAGTAATCACATGTTCCTGCTTAAACTAAGCACGTCTGGGAACCATCTAGATAGTCACATGGGGACATAGGACTTCTCTCTTCCCCATTTCTCTTTAGATATTATGTTTGTCATTTGTCAACCTCAAGTGACCTTTTTTTGTACCTCCTTGTGGTAAAGTCTGATGACATCGGATTTTACCCTGCCTTTTGACAGTTGTGCTTACTCTGTGTCTCCTTTCACTTTGTGTTCCTTCTTTCCCAGCTCTGCCTTTACAGCCCCTGCGTACTGCCCTGGCCTCCAGGTGCTCTATGTTCCGCACTGCAAGGCCATTGCACCATCGCCATCCACACAAACAGCTCGGTTTCTTAGTTCACTTTCCTAGAGTGGCCCTTTTCTTTTTTTTTTTTTTTTTTTTTGAGAGGTCCAAAAAAAACTTTTGAGAAATGTCAGATCAACCCAACCAACGTAATGTGTTTTTCCTTTAAGGGTTCTTAACCCACTGTTCTTTCTTTTATTCTTATTCTATCACCTAAGGAAAGAATTGACTTAGCTCTTTTCCTTTAACCCGATATTTTGCTCATCAGTTAATATTCATTGAGTTTCTTCTCACTGCGGGAATAGTTTTATTCATTATTATTATCATATTACTATTATTTATTTATTTTTTTAGGTGAGACAACCTTTGGTTAACTTCACAGGTTGCAAGGACCTTGTCAGCTTACAACCCCTTATTTTAAAAATTTTTTTTATGCCTACAGCACCTGGTCTTCCTAGGTGGTCTCCCATCCAAGTACTAACCAGGCCCAACCCTGCTTAGCTTCCGAGATCAGATGGGATTGGTCTTGTTCAGGGTGACATGGCCGTAGATTTAGTTTTATTCTTTAGAAATAATACATTGTCAAATCTTTGTGCCGAAAGACCAAAATAACAAAACTGACAAGCAAACAAAAACCCAAACATGAGTAAAATACAGTTACAAGATACACTTGGAAGATCACATTTTTTTTGAGAGGTCGGTTTATTTTTTTTCAGTTAATTTTTTCTCCAGCCAATCTACACATACGGTCGTGTCAGTATTTCATGGGGAAGGAATGTGTGTTGGAACCACCATGTGCTGTGAGTTGATGGAGTTTGGGCAGTGACATAGTTTTTGTCAAGGTTTGTCAAGGAGATGTCAAGTTTTTCAGGAATATCTGGCCTAATCCTAGATCCATATGAGAGGCAGTGACTCAGTGTCCCACAGAGGGCTGGCAGCAGAGGACATCCCAGGGACCTTGCCTGCCAGTAGAATACACTGTCCTCCCCACTTCCCTTTCTCTTTCTGGGAGGATTTGCTGTGCTTTCTTCCTCAGCCTCCAAAAGGGAAGATCATGCTACCGACCCGCTGTGTTCACTCACCAACTTCCCTTTCCCTCACGTCCCCTTTCTCCTTTTTTCCTCTCAGAAGAGAAATGTGCTGTGGTTTCTCGATGAATAATCCAGGTTCGAGTTTTTCCAAACTTGGCAAGAGCTCCTGGCGAGTTTCCTCTTGGGCCATCTGGTTTGGTTCCCAGGGCTGCTTGGGGACACTGGCAGCTGGAGGACCACCGGACTCTCCTGAGGGCTGGGGAAACCCCACGTGAGACCTCACGGCCTCGTGGTCCACTGTGGGCTTTCAGCGGCAAATCTGTCCTGCCCCTGGTGAGTCACGGTGCCCAGAAGGCTTGCTGTGGAAATCCTGCTGCCTCCTTAGGCGCCTCTGTGTTTCTCCTGATCTGCCAGGGCTGGCATGTGGATTCCGTCTCTGCCCCTACCACGCCAAGAACAGCGTGGTATTCCAGAAATATTTGTTGACCTGAATGGCGTGGGACTGAACTGAGTTGCACTGCAGCCCAAACAGTGGAAGCTCTGAGAGGTCAAGTACCTTGCCTAAGGTCACAGAGCTAGTGAGTACGAATGAAGTTGAATTCAGAATTTGGGGGCAGTCCATCTGACTTCACTGCATGGTATGAATCCCATGTTTCAAGTTGGTTTTTAAAAGTTTAGTTAATGGACAAGAGTTTCACATAGCTATACCGTAGACTGTTGAACAAGGGAGAACACCCGTGATGGAATGGGTGGCCGGGGAAGCGCCTGTCTCATCCACACGTTGGAACTGTTTGGCGTATTGAAGATGGCATCTAGTTTGCCTGACGGCTCCAGGTGGAGCCTACATTTTTCACAGTACCCTTGTCATCAGGTAGTGAGAAAGACCAGATACAGCAGAAAGGAGAGATCAGTCAGCCCTGAGCCTCACCCGGGAAACTTGCATTATGTCAGTTTACCCAATCTGCTCTGTGGTCAACCACTCGTGCCCCTTTCTCACACTTGCACGGTTATTACATGCACGGAATGTATCTCATCTGAGGGACTAAACATGTTGGCAAAGAAGGCCCAGTTTCACTTGTTTCAGCCCAAAGCTTGACTTATAGCTGAACTCTTATACGAGGTTCCTCAAGCACCATTTTCAACAAAAATTCCAAGTAACAAAAATCCTCCATACCCAGTTGTCCAACTTGTGTCTTTATCAGAGGTTTTGTATATGATTTACAGCCCAAATAGAGTCATTGCCTTTGGTGTACCTTATAGCATGGCACTGGACATTTGTAGGCTACCTGTCACTCATACCTCTTCTGGAAACCTGTTTGAGGCATGGACTCCCTGAAAAGATCCCTGCGGCTGCGATGACTTGGGTTGCAGCTCAGAAGCCTGGTACGCTTTATTCCAGGCACAGCTTTTTCCCTCCCCAAAGAAGCCCACAATAACCTTACTTTCTCTTTTTTGGCTCACTGAAAAAATGAAGGCATTAACCAGAGGGCATTTTTTTAAAAATCGGGATTAATATTGTTATACTCTCTCCATGTGCCTAATGGAAGGATTAACTTTGAATATTTTTGTGAAGCCAAATCTTGATTATTTCCCCCCTTTAAGTGCATGTTCCCTTAGGGGAAAAAAAAAAAAAAAAGCAGAAAAAGGTAAAAGAAAACAGGTACATTAATCCTCTGCCTGGCAGTGACTGGGAGAGGAAAGATTCACATAAGATAAGACACACCCGGGCCCTTGCTTCTCTCTCAGGCTCCTTTCTCACATCACAGACTGAATATGGCACGCACTAACTTCTCTATTTAAAGAGACTTGTCTACATTAACTTGTGTCCACCAAGGATCTGACCAGGGTGTTTGCTCTTTTCCTTGTGACCATTTAATCATAACAAAAGTATGCGATGTGTACCAGTCAAACGACCAGTCATAGTGTCCAAAGAAGATTTAGGTTGAAAAAGAATGAGAAATGGCAACTCTCAAATTTATAGTATCTTGGGTCTGTGGAATCCAGAGGCACCCTGGGCAGTCTGGTACGTACGAGTCCCTATATCAAGCAGGACAGCAACTAGAGGTCAAGTTCTTATAGGGATTCAAATAGCCAAAGATACAAGGAGCAACAAACACATCCTTCAGTTGGGATTTCTGGTTGGAACCTTGTTTCTTAAAGTTGAAAGAGATTGTTATGACTGAGACTCACACACCAGCTCTGTCTAATAGCTGAACCCATCGAATCACATCCAGGAATGGTTCAATAAATTCTACAGTAAAGTATTTGTAGAGATTATTATTTTTTTCTCTCCTATACTTATTATTTTTTAACCTAACAAGATTTCAGTGGGGATTCCAGTGCAGTTCCATTGTAGTTAGGTTCTGTTGGGGTAACACTTGGAAAGAGGGGGCCCATAAGATTCATTTTTTTTTGGTCAATGGACAGCGGCAATTTTCCTATCTTAGCCTTTTCTTTAATCTTTTACTCAGAAAGCTGTTTCCCCTCTGCTTCTTTTCTCTCTTCTCTGTCCCTGAGATTAAGATCAAAGGCCCAGTTCAGGTCACTTATCCTCACTCTACCTAGCTGCTATGCTGATTAGTGTGAATATTCATTTGTTTCTACCAATATTCGATGACTTATTAATTGTGTTACCCCGAGGACTCACGTCACCTTGTGTACTTCATATGAATTCACAATTTTAAATTTCGTTCCTCTCATCTCTTTAGATAAACAGGGTCTCTTCCAACTAAGTCCTCATCTCCGTCACAAAACGCACTTGACTTTCAGCATTAGATCGAAGGAGAAGGAGCAGAGAGCCTGTCTCATGCAAGCTGGAATTCCCGGCAGTGCTTTGCACAGTTGTGTGCAATAGGATCTGTAAGTGTTCATTACAGGAATAAATGAGGGAATATGTGAATCAGAAGACCTAGCTTTGAGTCTTCTTTGCCACTCGCTAGTTGTGTAGCCTTAGACAAGCCACTTGACCTCTCTAATCTCTATTTCTTCACCTGTAAGTAAATCAGGACCCGATGTTCCCTCTTTTGTTTTCCATAGTTAGATTACATCTACTTACGTTGGACATCTACCTAAAGTAGCAGTGGCTTCAGTAACCTAGGACTTGCACGCTTTTCCTAAATCAGCAGCACAATCCCTAAGGATGCTTGGTACTCATTTTCTTTCTAATTACATTATGTAACATCTTGTAACTAGGGCAAATAAGGTTTAATGAGAAAAGCTAAGAGACATTCTAGTTCTAGTACAAGGGAGACTTGTCTTTTCTAGGAGATGTTTACTAAAGCTTAACATTTTTGGAAAAAAAAATCCTAATAGACAATTAGCTTTCCATTCCTTCCCTGCAAAATATATCTCTACATATCACATTGTATTGAGATTATCTTATTATTATTATTTTATTTTATTTATTTATTTTTTACTTTTATGTTGCATCCACTATTGGCAAACGACCTGTGAGCACTGGCCAGGTCTTTCTCAATTATTTTTGTATCCTCAGTGCCTAGAATACAATAATGTTGAACTACACTGTGGAAATCGAGGTTCAGCTAAGCCAGCAAATGGAGGGAACAAAATTATAAGTGTATCTTCTGATTCCAAACAGAGCAATGATGACATGAAGGCATTAATAATCTTTGACATCTTAGTAAGAATTTGTTATCAGATGGTGGCATCAATGATGAAGACCTCAAATGGTGTCATTTTGGTAGGTTTGAAATGTACAGTGTATAGGCTGCTGTCAGGGTGGGTCTAGGGGTAGGAATGAATATGGTGATTCTCTCTTTAAATGGAATAAGGGAGAGAAAGAGATTTAGGAGTTAATACCTCTAACCTTCTCTTCAGTGAGGACCGGATGACCCAAAAGATATTTTAAATTTCATCCCTAGATAGAAGCTAGACTAGAAACAATGTGGAAAGATTGGGCTACATTTTTCTTACTCTACGTTAAAAACAAATACACACACACACACATATTTTTTTAAATCGAAGGAGCAAGGACATTCCATAATTTCACTTAAGAAGTAGTCTGAAGCAATTTCATTGAAAGCGGTTATGACTTCAAGTATGCAACTAAACAAAAAAGTAGAAAATAAACTATTGAGGATAAAAGCCAGGAACTGTGTGAATCAGGATTATTTACTTAATTTTATTTCTGTATATCTGTGTGACATAACTAATAAACTAAATTAAGTATTAAGTCTTGAATCCTGTAAAGGAAATTAGTATATAGGTAAATATAGTATTTTTTAAAGTATTTGACTAAATTAAAATTTCATAACAGGTTTACGCTGTGATTTCACTGAATATTGCTTCAAATTCTTATTCCCCTTGACATGTTGATAACATTTTTTTTTATCTGATTTGTTGTATAATTTTTAAAAATAATTTGCTTCAAACTGCTTTCTTGTATTTATGTAGAAACTATTGGTAAAAAGTTTAGGAGGCTTTTTTCTTTCTCTCATTGACTACCTTTCTTTTAATTTTAAGACCTGATGAATAACTCATTTCATAAAAAAATAACTCATTTCATTTCATAAAAAATATTGGTTAAAATACTTCACAAATAGAAAATATAAACAATTGAAATAGTCTTGAAAGTTATTTAATTTTTCATAAAAGACAACAATTTGCTTTCTAGTTGCTAGCTCAATTCAGTTAATAACAGGGATTTTTCTCCTTTGAAAAAGCAGCAATTTTAAAGAGTCTTAAAAGAAGCAATTTAAAACAGAGTCCTATTATAATACAGGATGATTTATGGTCTTAGCTCTGTAGTTGCGCCACCCTTAGGCCCAAGTCACCAAGTTGGTGGCCCTGGAGCTGAACTGCACTGCGGATACTTGCAAGGAAATAGCAGAAAGCCTAAACAGAAGACAAAGAAAGGAGGAGAACTCTGCAGGCTCTGTCTTGCTTCAGAATTACTCCCTTTAGGCCACGGAATCATTTTGCTGAAGTTCCATCATCTTCACTGCGGAGTTAAGACAGAGTCCCAGATAGAAGAGCCTTTCCTTTGGCCGGGTAATTCCAGTTTTAGAAATTCATATTTAGGAAATAATCCAAGGGAAACAAAAAGCTGGAAACACAGAGATGTTCATTGTCGTATTGTCCGTAACAGTGAGGAGAGGACAGCAGTAAAAAGACCCAGCAGGAGGAGAACTGTGAAATGAATTGTTTATACCCTTTATTTGCACATATCTAAGGATAGTGAACATGCACACCCGAGTCCTTTACGTAGCGTCCTCCTCCTGCCTGGCATGCCCTGACTGCTTTGTGTTCATTCATTTGTCCTTTAAAACCTAAGAGGGATGCTCCTCAATTTGAGCCCTTCTCTGATGGCCTTTAGTTAATCACCCTCCTCTGAGATATCTTTCTCAGTGGAGCATATTTCTAGCATTGACCTTAGTACACATATGTTGGTACATTCTTCAAAAGTTCAAGTTCATCAATGTATTTACCCTGAGCATGGAGCCTGGCTCCCAGTGGGTACTCACTAAGTAACAGGAGAAATAAACAGGAACTATACCTGCAGGAAAGAATATTATGTAATCTCTAAAATGAAATTTTGAACATGTAGATATATAAAAGTAGATAATAAATTATTATGTGACAGTAGAACATCATATATACATTTTGACTTAAGTTTTGTAAAATATACCTTAAAAAGGTTATAAGCAAAGAGTTATGGATGTGAGTGAGATCAGAAGGAGGATGATGAGTGACTGAAATAATTGTTTGTAAATATTTTCAAACTATGGTTCCTCTCTGTAGCAAACACTGCCAATGCTGCCATCTGTCCTCCTTCTTCTTTAACTTCAGGGGACACTGGCCCAACTTGCAACTACTGACCCCCACGTTTCTTTGAGTTTTTCTCTGGCCACTGGAGTCATCATTGTCAGATATGTATGGCAGGCCAAAAGTGCCAAAGAATTCATGCCCCCACTGGAGCAGCCCTCAGGTGGTGGTTGGTATAAATAGCCCTGCTTCATCCGAGGTGTGTGTGCCACTGGTGCTGAGTTCCCCAGAGAGATTTTGCACTATGTGCTCTCAGCTGTAAGGTACCTGATAACTACCACCCCCTTTTTATTTGCTTTCACTCCTATTCCCGACTCTTCCACTATTTCCCAGTATCACCTGCAAAACAATTATTTGCACTTGAATCCTTATCTCAGGGTAAGTTTCTGAGAGAACCCAAATTAGGACATTCTGCAATAACAAAAATTAATGATGATACAGAAAAGTCCTACTAAAATGTAAATATTATGGAGAAGGTGGAACACCTCAATTTACTGAAGGTATTATTGAATTAAGTCAATGATGAAAACTGCCAGTTCCACAAGGATGGGAACATAAGCAAATAATTGTTGTGATAGTGTACGAGGGTAAGGAAAACTTTGAATTGGAGAACTACTAAAATGAGGTGACATCATGGGGACCCATGGTAGCTAAGTAGGTTTGTATTTGTACTGGTGTGGTCTTGATAGTCACCGAGATTACACTGTTGTCATTAACTTCTATTTTCTCCTTTTTTTTTAAAAAAAACTTCTACTTTTCTTTCTCTCTTCTGCCTACATTTCTCTCCTTGCATATTTTTATATTTTATAATCATTACCTGTATCTGCATTCCCTTTAATCTCTACTGAGGATGAGAACCACCTAAAAACAGGAAATTTGTCTCTTTCCTCCCCTCCCTAAAGTCATATATATCATCCAGAAAGTTCTTAAGACTTCTTTATGAAAAAAATGATTGCATGATTTACTAACGAAAAAGAAGGCCCTTCTTGGTCCTTATTTTTTGCAAACTTTTAACTACATAATTGTTATTTTATTTCAAAAGAGTATCGTGGATCACTAGAAGCTCAGTGTCTTTAAAGAAAATCACAGTATTGCAAAATTTCTGTCCAGAAGAACATTAGGTCATATTAACTATATTAATAAAAAAAAAAAAAAAAAGGTCCTTTCTCTAGTTCTGAATTGCTCTGGGGAGAAAATCACCATAGATAGAGTTCAACTAACTTTTAGGAAATAATTTCTCAAATTGTCTAACAATATTTTAATTTTATATATGAGAGCAGACTTAGATAAAACAGTATGTATTTATATTATTACTTATACAGCTTAGTGTAACAATAGAATGACCACAATGTAGATTTTTCTGGAACTAATTTTTTTATAGTAAAAGAGTTTAAAAACATGATTAAGAAAAGTGGACATTTAAAGTGACAATCCAGGCATTTTGATTATTTGTGTAATGATAACCATATCCAGATAGCTAGAAATATATGAATGCATTTATAATGTCACATACAGATATTTGGTGGTATTTGATAGGAATTAGATAAAATATAGGCATTTCTCTTATAGTATGTGTATTCGTCCCAGGCTCGCCTGTTAAAATTCCCACTGTTTAGTCCGAGGCAGAAAGTAGCAAGCCCTTGAAAAAACTGCAGGTGCCATAATGAGATGTAATACAAGGAGCATCTTTTTTCACCAGATAAGTTGAAGTTCCTCAGACAAAGAAGAGCAGGGGGCTCGGTCTGCTGAGAGCATGTGGTCCACGTAGAAGAAGCATACGGTGTACATGGGCATGCTAGGAAATGGGTGAGGCATAGAGTTCACGGCAGGATATGATGTCAGAAACAGGGGCTAAGGCTAAGTTAAGAATAGCTTTTTATGCCACTCTGGAGGCATTTGAACTTTATCTTATATTAGTCCTATACAGTCTAATACTGAAGACACTAGCTATGTGTCCATTGGCCACTTGAATGTTGCTACTCCAAACTGAGATGCACAATGTGAAAAAACATGCATTGGATTTTGAATGTTTAATATGAAAGAAAAGGTTAACAATCTCACTTATAATTTTATATTGCTTATATATTAAAATAACATTTTGAATATATTAAATTAAAATGCATTGTTAAAATTAATTTCACATCTTTCTTTTTTACTAGTATATTATTTTGTTATAATTTCTTTATGTTCCTGTGTAAAGAAGTTAGTGTTTCTAAGGGAAGACAGCTTCCCTTTGTTCAGTGGATATGATGACCATTCTATCTAAATCATGGTCTGACAGGCAGGAGGAAAGATACTGGTGTTCTCTGAAACTCTTAGAATTATAGCCTAGAATTCTGAAAGTTTGTTCTGCTCTTTTTGAGGTTATATTACACAACAGTATGTGATCATTAAATAATGAATCATTGGAATTCTTAACGAGAGATGAAAGGTTATTTTCTAGCCATCTGGATGGAATCTTCTTTCTCTAGGAAACATTAAAGGTCTATTATTATTCATTTAATGGTCTTTCTCAAGGAATATAATTTATTTCTCTCAAGAGGAGTCATGCATGATAGACAGGTATATTTGCTCTATATTTATGAAGCTATAGAAAGTGGGAATATTATTCCTAAGAAACTTTTTATTATTTTAAATGGCAATTATAATAGGGGGAAAAAAGAAAATTTCTGGAACACTGATCAGGTTAAACAAGGTTTGAATAAATTTCAGGAAAGTTTTTAAGAGGGAAAAGTCATCATAAAAGAATATATTTTGAGGACTCATGTGGAAAGTGAGGAAATCCAGGAATCCCGCCTCTAATGGAGAGACGCTCTTCTTGAAGTTAGTGGTCAATTGGCTGGCTTTTCTTGTACGATCAAGATCTTCAAGGCACGGGATGATTTCAGCAAGGCTGCTTCTCCTCACTGCCCAAGACTCACAGGATGAGCTGAGCACAGAAGGAAAAATCCATCATTCTTAAAATTAGAAAATTGCAGAGACAAGGATATTTCAGTTAGCCCTATGATTAGGTATCATACTCCTTAATTCTGACATTGAGAAGGCTCTAAGATGCTCGTGGGTGCAACCACCTATTTTATTGCAGCTTATTCATGAAGGTAGTCCATGTATGTTATACTATAGAATACTACTGTAAACTTCATTAGTCCTAGCTCTCTAATCTTTATGCTTATCAGTGTTTACTTGAGTAAATCATTGCTAAAGCAATAACTAGCTCCATGTAGTCAGTTGCTCATTTGTAATTATGGTCATCTCAGCATTCTTCCAGCTACATTTAGTCCAACTCCCTTATTTTATAGACTAAAACTGGAACCCCAGAGAGAGGAGGAATCTATCCAAAGTCACACAAATAATTAGAGCCAGAATTAACTTGGAGCCCAGACTTTTGACGTGAAGTTCTTTGTGTTGTCTCCACACTTAGATGGGGTCCATTTCTGATAAATTAGTTCTTATCTGTAATGATTATGAAAGTTTCTCTTCTGAGATGTCGAGTTATTTTCCCCTTATATATTACTAATAGCAAGACTGGATCAGCTCCCTAAAATAATGTGAATTATATTCTCCTGGATATATTGCTTGTGATCATCTTTTTTAATGGTGGGTTGTTTAGAGGTGTTTCATTTTTCCTGGAGCATTGGCAATACATGAAAACCACAGAAATGCAATGGAAAGATGCTAAACCCAGAAACTCAGATTATAGTTTTGTCTTAATCACTGTCCCTGTGGAATTCACTTAACTTGATGGCATGTCAGTTTTCAAGCTGTAAAATAGAGGTCAATAAACTTACTTAAACCTTTCATCAGGCAGTATGAGGATCACGTAAGCTAATAACATTATATCAACATGTTAGATGAGTGTAATATACTTCATACATATAACAAAATTAGAGAAGTTTCAAAATAAGCATTTAAACTCGTGGTAATGCATTTAGACTAACCGAATGATAAGCACCTGTAAAGAGATATTCATATAATTTGCTTTGGGAGTTTCTCGGTGGCTGGCTGACTTCTGTACCATTGATGACCCTAAAGGTGTGGTGATAAAAATAAACATCCTATTTATTTTGTAATGTAATTCTGATGAACCACATCAGTATGAGCCTCAAAGAGCAGTGACTACAGCTGATTAACATTATGCCAAGTTTTATAATATCCTAAGGAAGGTAGCACCGTACTGACTCATTTCCACTGCACATGGTGTTCTCATTTAGCAAACAAGAACACAACGGGCTCCTGAAAGTGGAGATCTGAACATTTTCTATTAATTTCAGGGAACTTGCACATTGTTTGCACAGCTGTTCTGTCATATTCCCTTTACAGGAGGTAGAAGTCCCTCAGTAATCATGATGTTAAACATAATAGCTATAATTTATGGGTCTCCTATTTTTTGTCAGTCACTGTGCAAAGATTTTACATGCATTATTTCTAATTCTCAAAGTAACCCCATGAGCCGTGGGTATTGTTATGCCTATTTTACTTAATAATGTCCATATAGAAAGAAAATAAACCATATTCTAATTTAAATGTCTTAGTTTCCTTTTTTACTTATGGCAGGCATGCTTGCATCTCATTTTCCTTCATGGCTGCTCTCTTGGCTAAGCAGAGGTAAGCATTATTAATTCCAACTAGCAGCAGAACTAAGACAAAATGTAATTAAATAACTTGCTCAAGTATCAGAGTTCAATCTATGTGTGGGGCTTTTATTTCACCTGAGGCTATTTTTACATTAGACCAATAGTTTTCTAATGAAAAAACTAACAGTTATATATTGGATATGCGCTGAAATGTAGTGAGAAAAAAAATACATAGCCCCTATTTGAGTGGGGATGAATCAAAATCTGAACTCTTTGAACAGGCCTACCTTTGGGGTTTTAGATGGTCTCACCCTTCCCTTTCCTCTGTCCCACAATATGTTTATACCACTTAACAGAGGTTTAAATAGTTGAAATAATTTATCATCACCACCACTTATTGAGCACTATTCAAAGCACTTTACCTATATTATCTTATTTAATCCTTTTAGCACTGTGGAAGGAAGGATGATACTTTTTTTTTTTTTTTCTGCCAGAGAAGAGAAACACAGAGAGGTAGAGGTTAGGATTGATTTGCATGTTCTAAAGCCAGCCATTCTGTCCCCCATCCCACATGGCTTTTTGGTTAATGGGCCCCGTTGTTAAGTAGCAACTGGTGAATCTACTTTTTTCTCTTGCTCCATGCTTCTTGGATTGCAAGGGCAGGAGAAGTGAGGGGTGCAGGGGGTGTGGAGGAGGAGGAAACCTAAGTCCTCTGTAATCTGGGATTATGACATTATAAAAATGCCATAATGCAGTAGTAGCCTGGAACTATGAGCTCTGTGAGTGGGGAGAGTTGACTTTTGTACTCCTTCTAGGAGTTGTGCAGTGATACTGAGAATTCAACCACCAGACTTGAACTATGTGGCACATTGGGAAACGGGGTGTTAAGGAAACTCTTGGTGTGATTAGGGAAAGTCTCAAAACACTCAGCTAGGATTATGACTAGTGTTCCAATGCATTTTATAACGAACCAAACTCTGTTCTTGATCTGTTTTAGCCTAGTCTGTATAGCATGGTTCTTTCATATAATTTCCCTCTAATCTCTCACATTTCATCCTAAATGCCCAGCTGTACACCACACCCTGTTTCTGAGCTAAATGGACCCTGGCACTCCTGCCAAAGTGCAGTTCCTTATCTAGTATAACCCCTTATGTATGTAAGAGCTTCAAAAATATGATTAGAAAAGAATTTCTTTTTGGCATAATACTTTCAGCAGTTGATAAGGTATATTGATAAATTGTTTTGCCTCGCTGATTGTGGAATTCAAAGTAAATTCTAAAGAAGAAAAGTGCTTCATCAATCGTATCTTATTACACAAACAACCCTACTTCTCTGCTTTATGTCTAGCAAGCACCTCATCTTTTTGGCGCATCAACCAAACTCAACTAATGGATTACTAATCAGTTTTGGATCCCTGCTTCTCTATCTCAATACCGACTCAATAGATAGAGAGTACTTTGTTTTAAAGTCTGTTAAAATACAAAAAGGATGTTTTATTTTTAATTACCCAAAGCATTGGATAAAATAAAATTTAGTTGTATAGTTAACCATTGGTAGTAAAGAAATAATTTGATTATCCTCTTACTCTAACTATATCTCTATTCTTTGCATTTTAAATAAGAAATAGTTTGTCATTTCTAGGGTAATCTATTGATACAGTACTAGCCACTTGAAACATAGTTAATAGACTACCATAATTTTGTCTTAAAATTCATTTAAAATTTTGAATTTTATAAGTATGTTTTGTTTTATTCATTTATGTATTAAAAAGTATTAAATGAATACTACTTGTCAATTTTGGGTTACATTGTTTAGAGGCTTAAAATACATTTAGTATCAGGTTCCAAAGAATTATGAATGTGTAATTCTTCAATGTTTACAGATCCCTTGGTCATTTTATCACTCAATATACAAGGCAATATTAAACATGTTTGTGGGCCCTGTAAATGTTTGTTTAAAGGTTACTTGGACAGTTGATAAATGATTGTATTCTGGTTCACTCTCTTTATTGACAGGCTATTCAGAAAAAAAAAATTGCTATGTTAGAAGTAATTTTTCTAAGGTCTAGATCAGGGAAATGGAAAGTGGTTCAGGGGAAAAAGCTAAAGTTAAAACCAGAACTTTCTCAATGCTTAGACTTTTTTTTTTTTTTTTTTGCTATTCAGCATAGTCGACTTTCTTTAATAATCTTGTCCAGCAACTTCATTTTGTAAATTAACAAACTCTGTCACCAGTTGCTTAATCTGAACTTTCCTCATACCCTTAAACTCTTACGCAGTCAGGCATCACTCAGCCATGGGGATATGCTCTGAGAAATGCATCGTTAGGCAATTTCGTCGTTGTGTGAGCATCTCAGAGGCACTTACACAAACACAGGTGGCCTAGCCTTCCACACACCTGGGCCGTATGGCACAGCCTGCTGCTCCTGGGCTACAAGCCTGCATAACATGTTACTGCAGCAGATACAGCAAGCAGTCGTAACACAGTGGTAAGTATTTGCATATCTAAACATAGAACATGTACAGTAAAAATATGGTATAAAAGATAAAAATCGGAACACCTGTATAGGGCACTTAACTGTGCATGGAGCTTGCAGGCCTGGACGTTGCTCTGGGAAGGTCAGTGAGTGAGGATGAGTGGTGCGAAGGACTAGAACACAGCTGTGCACGACTGTAGACTACCAGCACTGCACACTTAGCATACCCCGAACTTATAAAACAACATCGAATCAGATCAAGCAAAGGAGAAAATGATGCAGCAAAGAGACTCAGTACACACGCGACGTATGAGGCTGCTGCTGGCATAACTTGGCACGCTGTCTCACAGCAAACTTTTTTTTGTAAGTAGAAAGAGTACACTCTAAAATAATGATAAAAACTATAGTGTGGTAAATATATAGACCAGTAGCAGTCGTTTATTATTATTATCCAGTATTATCGACACTACCTAATGGCAGCTGCTATACTTTTCTGTGGTTGGCAGTGCAGTAGGCTTGTTTACTCCAGCATCACCACAGACATGTGACTAAAGTGTTGCACTGTGACGTCATGGCAACTGCAGCGTCAGTGCCGTGATGTCACACCAGCTGAGACAGCGCCTGGCTGCAACGACTTGACGAGAAGAATTTTTCAGCTCCTTTATAGTCTTACGGAACCACTCTTACGTGCGGTCTGTCACCGACCAAAAACATCATTATATGTCACATGACTGTAAGTAAGCATTTAAGTGACTTTCAAAGAAAGAGATTTTTAAAAGACCTGAAGGCTAATCACACCCCAATGGATAGAATTAGATGTCCTAGAGAGTGAAATCCAGGCCAGGGCTTTTTTTTTTTTTTTTTTTTTTTTTTTTTTTTACAACACCCTCTGCCTCCCACCACGTGATTCACTGTGAGAACTGGTGTTGGGGAAATACCTCTCAGTCCCATGGACTGCATTCTCCCAGCATCTCTGGGCTTTTTCTTTGTCTTCATTCTCTTTCACAACTGATTTTCTTGAAGGGTCATTATCGTGTCCATCTAAAATTCAATTTAGTCCATTCAGTGTTGGATATTAGTGAATGTATATGCTTGTCATTCCTTTAAAACAAAATCTGGTTCTACTGTGTTACTTTGATTTGGGTGTTCTGTTTTCTTTT